>CM051039.1:17020926-17023426 GCA_027627225.1 Congeria kusceri
TAATAAGAAATGATTATAAAAAGAATATATTGCTCCACTCTTAAGAATGCAATACTTAGCAAAAATATAGTTTTTTATTAAATTGCTCCACACTCCAACCAGCTAAACATCAGGTTAAATGCAACGAGCTATTTGATAGGTAAACATTAAATTTAGTGTGTTTAGCGACTAAATCTATTTATATTTTTGATATAACGTTGTATTTCGCTGAATAGTGTATTATTGTCGCTGTTGGAACGTTCGGGTATACCAAATAGTAATTTAGATGCACTTAGGGGATGAAATGGACGGGTGTTAGTGAATAAGCGAATGCGTTCGGTTCGGTAAAATGGGCATTTAAAAAAATAATGGTCAGCATCTTCAATAGGACTAGCACAGGCACACGTTGGACTGTCGCTTAAGTGATTACTATATAGATCAGCATTTAAGTCACTGCAATTATTTCGTATTCTAGCGTGGTATATCTGTTGTGAGCGGCCACCAACAAAAGAAATATGGTGGTACAGTTGGTGGATTAAACAGTTGTTTAAGATGTCTTTTAAAACCAGATAAGCTGTTAATCGATCTAATGTTTATATCAAGGTCATTCCACATTTTAATAGAAGATGGAATTACGGAGTTCGAGTAAATTGCGAGTCTTCGCGTAACTGTTGCATAGTTAGCACTGTTTCGTAAAGAATATGGACAAGTAGAAAGCGGTGGAGGGAACAATTCATTTAGGTAGTCCGGAAGTAAATTTTTACTAAGTTTATATACTAAGATGAGTTTTTGTATTTTCCGGCGATCGTTAAGTGAAACCCACCCTATTTCTTTAATAAGATTACTTGTATTAGCGGAACGCGTTAAGCCTGTTATTATTCGAGCCGCCTCTAGTTGTACCTTATGTATTCCTTTTCATAGTTGGTGCAATTGTCCCAAACAATAGAAGCGTATTCAATTATGGGTCTTAAATAAGAAATATAAATTTTATTGAGAGTTTCGCATTTCAATTTGTATTTTAACATTCTCATCGAGCCCAGGATTTTAGATGCGGATGATGTAATATTTTGAATATGATCATGCTATGTCCCATCTTCACTGAAAGTGAGACCAAGGTGCTTATGAGAGTGCACACAAGTTAAAAGAGTATTATCAAGTAATAATTTCGGACGGTTTTGACTTTTGGATAAAGTATAAAATACCATATCAGTTTTGGAAGGGTTAACGTTAACAAGCCACTGTTTGGCCCATTCATTGATTTGAAACAAATCGTGATTAAGTGTTGTTTCGATAATGTTAATGTCGTTAGACGAGACGGTTAATGAACTATCATCAGCAAACAGTCTAGTTGTACTCAATAAAGAGTCGGATATATCATTAACGTAAATTAAAAATAACAGAGGACCCAGAACTGAGCCCTGGGGAACACCGGCATTTATTGTTTTTGATCGCGAATAGGAAGATCCAATAAACACTTTTTGGTTTCTGTTATTGAGATAGCTCTCTGTCCAATTTATGAGATTTCCACATATTCCAACTTGTTTAAGTTTAACTAAGAGACCCTTTTGCCAGACTCGATCGAAGGCCTTACTGATGTCACAATATATGGTACAAGTAGATTTGCTTTCATCAAAAGATTGACATATTTGGTTGTACATATCAATAAGTTGATAGGCTGTAGAGTGCCCAGGTAAAAATCCTGGCTGGTTTTTGAAAAACAACTGATTTGTATGTAAGTAATTATACATATATTTAAACACAATACGCTCAAAGACTTTACCTACGCAGCTAATTAACGAAATAGGTCTATAGTTGGATGTAATAAACCGTTCTCCCTTTTTAAACAGTGGCATCACATTGGCGTCTTTCCAATACTCTGGGTAGGCATTTTCGCGGATAGATCTGTTAAAAAGTATCGAAAGTGGTTTACCTAATGATTTTGCAGTTTCACGTAACATTTTGTGACTAATTCCGTCAGGACCATTGGCTTTGTTTACTACTAAGTTAGAAAGGACATCGATCACGTCCTGTTGTGTAATATTAATATCACGTAGTATTAGCTTTTAAAACAAAGGGAGGTAATTCGTGGTTAGTATCGTTGACTGTTGATTTAGAACAGAAGTAATTGTTTAATGTGTTTGCCTTTTCAACGTCCGTTATAGAATATGACTCGTCAGGATTAATTAAAGGCGGTATAGTATTATACTTAGATTCACTTTCTTTAATTAGCATTTTAACCGTTGTCCAGTACTGACGGGGATTTGACGACCTGCATTCGAATAAATCATTTTCCAGAGTATTGAAAAAATTCTCTTTGGCATGTTTTTTCATGTTATTAAATTTATTTCTCAATTGTTTATAAGTTATCCAATCGGTTGATTTCCCAGAGTTTATTGCTACACGTTTTTGTCGATCTCGTTGGCGTGATGTTCTACGAATTGAAGAATTATACCATGGGCGATCGTTTGGTCTTATTGTAACCATAGAAGACGGTATATAGGTGGATGCCAATTCAAGATAT
>CM051039.1:17028426-17088426 GCA_027627225.1 Congeria kusceri
TGAATTTAGGAAAACAATGCGATATTGCCTTCAGAAAAAAAAGAATTGAATTCATTTAGGGTGATAAATACGTTACAAAGCGTTTGCTGATCCGTTTGTTATACTCTCATCAAAGAAAATTTGGCTTGACGTGCAAGAATAACTACTCATCTATATTGTACTTGTATGTGGTTGTTTGCATATTTCCCTTCAAAATGTATTTCGAAAAAACACCACGCAATGATAGCAATGTTAATTAAAATATTGCGTTAAACAGTTTAGCTACAGGTAAGTCCTAACACCATTTAATACATGTTTATGTTGTACTTCCGTAGAATCGAGCTGATCATCCCAACTATATAATTTTTATATACATGTATGTCATTATTGACTTCAGACCAACATGCATAAAGTACACTCAAGTACTAGTTATGTCTTTCCGTAGTTTCAGTCAATTCAGTTCGCGTTGAAGCAGATATGTTTAAGATATTTAGGAGCTAAGCTGCCGTAAAAAGTATACCTAAATTTGCATTACCGAGTTCAAAATATGTGGGGTGTTGGACCATTTGAACATCCAGTCAGTTCTGATAGGACGTTGGCATACGTAATTCCATGCATCTTGTATATTTGACACATGAGATCCCATTTAAACAAGAATGTTCTGGCCAGGGACGTTTTATTAAAATTTTAAAACATACCACCAGACGCTCTCTGTATTTGAGGTGCAATTTATGTGTTTAAACATTATTTGCTGTCTGCGACGTGTTATAGTGAATTTCATGATATAATAGTCTTTGGTGCAATAAACACTGACCATACTGTTTTATACCAAATTGTATTACATATGTTCGGACAGGTTTAATTTAGGTGCTTGCTCAGTTTAAGTGACTGCAAGAATCAAACACACTTGACATATACATGTAATAAAAAATACGTATATGCAAGTCCGCATATAATTGTTGGAATAGCTACAAATCAACTGGGCAACGACCAGCGTACCTCATTAAGAGTGGCTGTACGATTATGTACGAAAATTATAATGTAAAACCACCCATTTTGTTTTAAATGGTTTAATTATGATAAAAAATCTACAGTTGCTTCTTGTTTTACCATTTTAAAGAGAAATTATTAATTTTCCCATTTACATTTTTGTTTGAAATTTACACTTAAATATGACTTAAGGTAATATTTTTCCTTAGGAGCTGTGTGGATATGGCCCCTGATCATCCCAACCATATATTCTCTATATATTTCATTATTGACTTTAGACCACCATGCATAATGTCTTGTGTCGTAGTTAAAATCATTAAATTTTCCGTTGTCGTGGTTATGGCTGTGCAGTTGTGTGCAGTTAAGTTACATTTTTATAGTCATTTCTATCAAGTGCACTCGGGTACTAGTTATATCTTCCTGGAGTTAAATTTAGTTCAGTTGCGTTGAAGCAGATATGTTCCAGATATTAAGGCGCTAAGCTATCGCGGAATGTATACTTAAATCTTCATTACCGACTGCAAACTAGTTGGGTTTTTTGACCATTTCAACATTCAGTCAGTCCTGATAGGACTTTGGCAGTGTAAGTCCATGCATCTTGTATATTTGTCATATGAGATACCATTCGTCCAAGAATGTATTGTCTGGAGACGTTTTACGAAAATAAAAACAAACGACCAGACGCCGTCGGTATTTGTCGTGCACTTTATTTGTCTATACAATGTTTGTGATGTCTGCGACGTGTTACAGTGAATTCCATGATATAATACTCTTTGTTGCAATAACTCTGAACACTCTAGAAAACAATGTTGTTTATATTTTTGTTGTTTTTATTGTAAAACTGCTATATAATAGTAAGAGGACAACAATAACAATAACATAATGCAAATGCAGGTATGTGGCATTATTCCTGCCTTCATAATGAATGCAGATAATAGTGATTTGAAAACAGAATGTGTTAACGATGCAAATTAAATAATAAGCCCAGTGTAATTCCATTGCTGTACATGTATTCTGTTAAAATGTAATCAGGTTATCACACATAAAAACAGTACAAATGAAATGGCGGTCGTCTAGAGATCGAGACTAATGCCGGTCATTGTTTTTGGGTGTACGTATCTAGTGAAGAATAATGCCTGAGGCTTTTTTACCAAATTTTATTGCACATGTTCGGACAGGTTAGATTTCGGCGCATGCTCAGTTCCAGTGACTGCAAGAATCTAACACACTTGACATATACATGTCATTGAAAATACATATGAACGTATATGCAAGTCCACATATCCTTGTTTAAATCGCAACGAATCAAATGGGCATTAACCAGCGTACCTCTTAAGGTATATAATAATTGTGGCGCGTCTTGAGAAAACCGGACTTAATGCATGTGCGTAAAGTGTCGTCCCGGATTAGCCTGTGCAGTCCGCACAGGCTAATCCGGGACGGCACTTTCCGCCTACAGTGTATTTATGCTTAGAAGAGACTTCCTTGAAACAGAAAATACCATAAAAGCGGAAAGTGCCGTCCTGGATTAGCCTGTGCGGACTGCACAGGCTAATCCGGGACGACACTTTACGCACATGCATTAAGACCGGTTTTCTCACGACGCGCCACATATGATTTCTACAACAATCTTAAGTTTAATGTCGTATTTGTTTTAACAAATGAATTAATTGGATTTAAGGAAATAAAAGCACTTTTCGCGAATCTTTTGTGTTATTATGTTTTGAGAAAAAAGTCATGAGAATAACGTTAAAAATACTATATTTTTATTAAAAATTGCAATCTGCTAACATATTAAAATAATCTTATAGTGACGCATAAGAACATAATCCAAAAGAAAGAAGTTCATAATAATTTGAATAATATTTCTAAACCTGACTAGGTCGATTGTTTTAACTCTGCGTTAAGAATTATTATGCGAACCAAACATCTGGGATTTAAACAAATTAATAACAGATCCCGAGTACATTTACCGAAAATTTTCGATAAAATCAATAAGATGATAGCGTATAAAAACCTCATTTGTGGTCATACATTTTACGAGACGGAGAATGTGTTCTCAACAAATAAAAGGTGAAGAAGTGATTGCGAAAGCTATAAACCAAGCGTCTGAAAGACGCTATCGATTTACTGTAATATTACATTATTTCCAGGCTCATTTGCCGTATTTGTATGATACTGTAAATTGATATCATTAGAGGTTTGGGAAATAGCGTGATCGTGAGCTGTTGAATGTGTGGGGAACATTTTGTGTGCAATAATTTTCAAGTTGTATTAGTACAATGTGTGTGTGCGTTATCTTGTTTTTAATATATTTATTTCTTATTTTACGTGGGTCCAATTTGTAGAAACATCTTACGTTGATTTTCACTTAAGTAATATTTTTAAAACTACATATAAGTTCGTGAACAAAAAGTAAGTAAGCAATAGTTAATAATAAGTAGATTGAAACTGAAACCACTAGACAACGTCATTATATAGCCTAAACAATTGGCTAGATCGGGCTAGGTGGCGCTATAGTTGTATTGCGTCATCAGGATCTTTATTTCGTTTTGAGTGTTTTGCGAAAATACGAAGAACGTGAATCAAAGGCCCACACCATTATACATTGATACTGTGAAAATTCAATAGACCTCACTGCTTTGACTGATCATTGTTTTATTGTTCACGACCCAATGAGACACATTCTTCTTTACAAAAAGCAACAACATAAGACTTCAATTGATTGTGTTTCTTTTTTGCAAGGGACACCATAGAATTAATATACAATCAAAATACGGTCATGTGTATATTTACGATCGTTAAGTTGTATCAGCAAAATATTTCATTATGTTATGTTCCATGTTATGAATGTCAATGATTAAAAAAGCGGCATGGCTTTTGTGACATATTTCAATCTTGTACTAATTCCAATAAAACAAATGATTGATGGTCTACACATAGCAAAACATTTATACATAAATTCATCACACCTATGGTGTTACATATTATAAGACGGTTTTTCACAAGTATTTATAAGCTTATACACGTCAGCATAATGCGAATAATGAACATCAAGCGTACGTAAGCACAATATCGGTATAATCAAACGTAATAAAAACTATTTGTAATGTCCGCATTTACTTATATCCACTATGACAAGTAAATAAAGCAACTGTATGGCTAATTGCATCGCCGGAAATAAATTTTACTTTTGAGATGCCAAATATTGCTTCCCACTACTGGATATGAAAACAACAATTGCATAACAATACATTCTTCCCATAAGATAGTATGACTTGTTGTGACTATATTTCCGTTTATATCTTTTCACACGTGTTCGATTTTTTGTAACTAATGCAGCACATATATACTATTATTTCACGGTTCGCTAATGTCATTGTATTTGTAATTCATGTCGGTTTTGCCTTCCATCCATCACCTTTACTACATGGTCGGTTAGAAACTGGTGTTCCACAGATTCACACAAAGAGAGAACGTCACTCAATTACAATTCAAACCGTTGATAAGTAATTCCCCTTTAATAAAAGGCATTTACATGTATGTGCTCTCGGTGATTTCTGATCGTACCCACTTCAAATATTTAATCAGCTTTACTACTGTAAACATTTTATTTAGAAGACAAAATACCTATTAATTAAGAAACCTTTTCTGTGCAGCGTACGTTGCATTAGACATAATGAAGAACACGTGCCCGTAAAAAGGTGCACTAAAATGAATGTAACAAAGTAACAGAGGCGTTTATTAACTAACGTTGATGTAATAAGGGCACACTGTAAAAAAAGAAAACAGTTGTATTTATTGTTTATGCCATTTCTATCAATGCACATACGAATAATTGTTCTCCATTAATTTGTTCGAAATGCATACCCTCGGTATTGTTTGATATTTTGAGGGAAAATGTATATTGCACTGACAACATAATACTTCTAAATAAGATGACCCTGTATTTGAACTGGACGCTGTTTAACACATATTTATACCTAATTAAAGTTAAATGAAAATAGCTTTGGGTTAATAAGAATTTACATGTCGTTATGCTCTGGAACGTTTGGGGTTATAGCGTTGACTGATTTACATGTCGTTATGCTCTGGAACGTTTGAGGTTTGTATAGCGTTGACTGATTACATGTCGTTATACTCTGGAACGCTTGAGGTTTGTATAGCGTTGACTGATTTACATGTCGTTATGCTCTGGAACGTTTGAGGTTTGTATAGCTTTGACTGATTTAGGGCCCTTATTCACAGTCTACGGCAGTGGACAAAGTTTCACGTGTATTTAAAACGAAACTGATTTCTTTAAAAGGTAATACTTTATTAACTAATTGCGCCACGTCCAATATGCGACTCGCAAATTGTTTGCCTTTATTAAATGTAAACTGCACTCGCAGCGACGATGATGTTTGAACCTGGTACTTAAATGACTATCGATAGTCCAAACAAGTTTCAGCGCAAGATGTAATTAGTCCATACACAATAGAAGAGTTCTCAGCGACTGCTTATTGCATTACACGCTAGAGTTGAAAAAACGATCGCGATGTTGAAATATATAGTTTCGTTTCCAAGTCTCCATTCAACATGAATTGTCGTGGACATCGTGTGTTGATCCATTCCCATGTTTAATACCTGTTTCATGTATGGTCCGTGTTCGTTTTATGGCCTACAGTTATGTTTCTAATTATACAAAGCTTTAAGATGTTTACAACTTCAGATGCGACATTTGCATCGTAGCGTAATGTCTGTTCATACAAGTGTTGTGGTCAATGTCGATGTCTTTTAATTAGACTATATGTACATTCTTTAATTGTAAAGATAATTTTATTTATTCGTCTTTAAGTGCCAATGCTAATTAAAGTAAGAGATTAGCGGACGATAATATATTAAATAAATTGGTATTTGGACAATGTTTATATTTTTTTGCTGGTAGAGAATCCATATTGTGTCTTTTCAATATGGCAAGCATAAAGATAGTTTTTTGAAAATTATTGTACACATTGGTAACGAACCGCTCCATAAAATGTAAAATACATGCGCTCTCGCTTATATCACAATCGATTTGGCATGCTAGTAATACACGACTGCAGATGACTCTTGTTTTACGAATTATGGTAAAGTGCTATACACTAACGCCATTCATATATTATTGACATATGTATGCATATCATATTTCTACATTTCCCTACATTTATGTTTCAATTTCAATGTTTTATTCAATATTAATGAAAATCGACAGGCAACTTGGCAATCACAATGAACAGAAACACATGAAATAATTTTTGTCTGCCTTCTTGGCAAACCGACTCATTGTGCAAATAATGCAGGCGAGCCTTTAATTCATATATAAGTGAATAAAGCATTTTAAAATCCAATAAATAGTTGATAAATTTCAAGCATACCTTTAATAAATCTGAGTGGGCATTTAACTGTAAACAATATTCAATCTTAATTGTATATGTATATTTCGGACCACTGAAGGGAAATTTGCTTTTATGCATACTTATATATGAAAAAGTTATATAAAGTTTTTCTACCAATATGACGCTTACGAGTATACACGTCCCATGCTCAAAGAAAAATCTTAATACCCCATAATTTTTGTACTGTATTTAGAGTCGGATACATATTCTATGTAACCACCATGTGTTCTGTGATATTATTTTGATTTCAAGAATGTTACTACGTCCATTTGTTTTGTAATTGTGTTTCTCTAATCATACACTGCCTTTATCGCCGTTGTGGGCGGGATATGGTTAATACTACCCATAAACGCCACAATAAAGCATAATTTAAATCTGCACTGGGAGATATCTACACACTATACATTATTTAAATATCATACTTTTGGTGAACCCTGAAACGTAGTTTGGCGATTGAAATAGACAAAAAGTAATAAAGATCTATGTACTATTTCCCGCCTATAATACTATTGTTATTAATATAGTTTTATTACATGCACTTGATTTTACGAACGCACCCAAGGAAATGCTTATAACTAAAATCCATGCGCAACAACAACAACAAAAAACGACAATAACTCAATTAACGATGCTCTTGTGATGCGACTATTAAGATTTTAAAATAAATAATACGTCATGTTATGCAGTTGTATGAAGCTGCTATCACAAAAACGGAATATGGACACAAAGGAAACTGGACAATATGTATTACACTGCTAACACAAATAAACTGTCCGAGTGAATTAATACAATCCGCAATATATATACTGATTGCCATTGTAATGCACAGGCAATGAAAGTTTAATTTGCAAACAACATGCATCTCACTAAACCGATGCATTATGCCATAATAGGAGAAACATTCATTACCTTGACACTATGATCTGATTTTGCAAACATACACGCTTACTGACTTATTCTGTATTAAAAACAATTCACAATACATGCAATTTATTTAGTACTCAAGTCACTATTTCGTGTTCGTCAATTGTGTATCTAAAATTTTTTGTACATTAATATTGACACGCATACCATTGTCCTGACTACAATCTTCAACAACATATTGACATACACGGATTAACGCGTTTCTGTACTTAACAGATAATTACTCATATAAGTACTCTTACGAAAGCTATGTACTAAATTGAATTCAAATAGTCGACAAAGAATACGCATAACTGCATACTTAAGTGCGATCATTAATTACTACCACATGTTGCGAGCACGATAATGGAAATAGGCACAACTAACATTGTTTTAACGAATAATACCAAAGACATACGGGACAAAACATATGTTCCCAATGGCTCACTGTGTTCAATCATATAATTCCTTCAAGCTTAGTGTTACTTCCAACGTTATGACAACCGCAATCAAGTTCTTACTACATATGTTTCCGCGATATATTTATGAGATTGTCAAAAATGCATGCCACATCGTCGTATTTGTTGTCAACAAAAGTTCGTTGGAAGGTATGTGTGATAACTAAAAAGATATACCTGTTGAATAATTGTAACCATATGACAAAGACGGTTGGAGCGACACTAAAGCAACTGTATCATATATCGATTCATACTAGTGTCTATTTCCCATAAATCGCACGCATATTGATAAAGATTGCATTATCCAGTAAAAGCCTTCATTCCCAATTTGCTTTATCCAGAAATTTCAGTATAACCACATACACATTTTGTTTGATGATTAGCAGTGCGTAGTTGTCTTAGAAATTGTGTACTAGACACGTTTTTGTATTAGACATAATACTAACTTTATCCACTGCAATAGGGTCACAGTCTTCATTACTTACTTTCAACATACAAACGCACTTATTAGCAGAAGGTCGACAATAAACATGCATTTGTCTCTTATGTTGACCAAATATTAGCCTTTGAAATTATTGCTTATATCTGCATATACAATTCTGCCACAATACATAACCATTTATCAAGTTGTAATTATACACGCAGTTATGTTGTTATTACACAATGTGTTATCTTGGTCTTTTAAATGTTGTATGGACTTTATTAGACATAACGTTCAGCACCATAGTAACTTTACAGAGACATGTGCAAAACGCGAAATTCTTCAGCAAACGACAAATTGACCCATGTTTAAAGTGTACTTTGTCCAATTCGTCCGTAGTAAAATATGCATGCGTTTAATAGTATTGCCCTGTTTACCAAGTTTATCTACCACTTATATTTTAATATGGACTAGTCATTTCACACATCATTTCAACTCTGATTTGAAACCAAGAAACAATCTGAAATATTTTATTGAGGTGTTAACAGTCTTAGAGCACTAGACAACGAATCTTTACGGTTCTATTAATGACAACGTGCTTTCAATTAAGGTAAAGTAGCATGACGCCAATGGGTAACAAAGAAATGTAAATAAACTAAATTACATTTCAAATCTTTTCTTACACTGCTGTAATTTTTATATGCAGCATACGTGTTTTACCTGGAAAACAAGAGTTTTATTTATTAGCTTTGATGTACGTGTATTGGGCGACGATTGCAATACGTATGAGCGTACGATTTGGGTTCGGACTATTTACCTAACAATGACCTGTAGACATAAATACATTAAAAATATGTTACGATGAATATATTAGTTTCCGAACTAAAATCGAGTTGAATCGATGTAACTATATTGCACTAAATTTCACTATGGTAATTTACTACAGCATACCTCGCTGCAAATTGTATGCAAATATAAACAAAGCGAAACTCCAGTTACGACAGCAGGAGAGAACTCTTATAAGCAACCCGAGGTCCTTTATTTATGGCAAGTGACCAATTGCCAAAAAATTACACAGCACATCACAAAAATACATAACAAACACAAATACTCATTAATAAAACTGGGGTCACCGCATTGGAACGGTCAATGCAAAGCATTGGGGGTTTAAACCGGTTTACGTGCGCACGAGCCTCACACTTGGCCCAGATTTATTCACAGAACATGTAAGTGTAAATGAAAATTAGCATCTTACCATCGCAAATCAAATTAAACAGCAATACAAGAGATTACTATTCAATTTAATTACCATTTAATTACCCAATGGCAAGATGCAAACCAGTTTAGCAGAATTGCAACTTTCTGAGGCACGATGAAATGAAACAAAAAACAAGTATAAACTACATCTCGTCTTGTTATAAAAAACTTTAAAGACATAGCATCATATAGTTTAATTTTCAGATCATCGTCATGCAATTTCAGGAAGAAGCCGTTGTTAAGATAAGTTATTTGTTGAATTCAATGGGAAAATATTTAAACAAATTATTGGTGTGCCAATGGGTACTAACGGTGCACCGCTTATAGCTGATCTATATCTATATTGCTATGAACGGGATTTTATGCTAGGTTTATCAAACGATAAACAATTAAATTTGATTCAATGTTTTAACCAAACTAGCTGATATATTGATGATATATTAAACATAGATAACCCTTTCTTTGAACAAAGTATCAAAAATATTTACCCTAAAGAACTTTCCTTAGATTGTCAAGTAGGTAAAAAATACTTAACGTATGCATTACTAAACGTATATTAAAATGCCTGAATCTAGATGGCAAGATTCAACGAAGACACTTTAAATCAATTGGACAGTAAGCGTATCTCAACAATAAGCATGTATTAATAGAATAGTCGCATTCATTGAGATTTAAGAAACATGTTGACACAATTAAATTTATTGTGAACATCTACAGTCGAAACGCGATAATGCGAATCGCGATACTACGAAATGACGGGATGCTACGAATAAGGCTGCCGGTCCCGTCCGTTTTCCTTATATGTTTAGCTAGAAAAAGATGCGATATTACGAATTTGCGATACAACGAAAGATGCGTTACTACAAATAAATTATCCGGTCCCTTCAAAGTGTTTGTATTGAAATGTTAACGCGATACTACGAATCATATTGTCACGGATATATTTCATACCTTCTCGACCAAAATTTCACACCTCTGCCCAGTCAGACACCTAGCCAGTTTGTTTGCACCATGGACAAAGATAGTTGTTAATACGCTTAGTTACCATTTTCAGAAACTTTAAATGATACCGTGTGAGATTTGCGTTTGACTTAATGACTCGTATTTGCCGATAATTGTGTCATTGCGAATTTTATTACTGTACGTAATTTTATTGTTTTTTTTATTTATAATGGAATAAGTAAACACATTTATTGTCAAATGTAAATACTTTAAAGTGTTCTTATGGTCGTAAATGATACAATATGACGCAAATTAACACTAAATGTAAGAATAATTACGTTACTACCGTCATTTCCGAAAGATGCGATACTACGAAAAACGCGATACTACGACCAAATCAGTGTCTCCCGTGCGTTTTCGTAGTATCGCGTTTTGACTGTATTTTATTATTTCGTATGATCGTTTTGGATATTAGTAATGTTTTAACATTCATATGTATATTATATAAATACTATAAATGGTTGCCTTACGTAATGTGCACAAAGTATCTGCAGTAGTTTTCTGGAAAACTATCCAAAATCAAGAATGCTGGTGTAATTTGGAAACATGGTTATTTGTTTAATATACTAATTAGCAGTCAGTTTTCCACGTGCGTATGTTATTATGCTAACGCAAAGTCTGGAATCTGCCAACGATTGAACATCGCAGGAATTATGACATGCTTAAGTACATTTACAGGACATTTTCGATAAAATCGATACGATAAAAGCGTATAAAAACCTAATTTGTGGACATATGCTTTACGCGAAAGAGATGGTTTTCTTATCAGAAAGTGCGCAAGTGTCTGCGAAACCTATAAACCCAGCTTCTAAAAGACGCTATCGATTTCCTGTCATATTAAATTATTTCTAGGTCAATTTGTCGCATCTTTATGATACCGTAATTTGACATCATTAGCAGTTTGGGCAATACATTGTCCGTGAGTTGTTGAACATTTTGTTTGCAATATTTATTACAGTAAATTTATGTGTGGGGACAGACATATATTTCATATTTTATTATTATATTTTATTATATTTTTGTATTTTTGGTGACTTGAATATAAATTCATACGTTCAATCAACAATACATTTAATACTTATATGTCAACGATATTTTATGTTATTAATTGAAGTTTATATACTTGTATCAATGATTAAACAAATGCAGCTTACAATGATGTATTATCCAAATATCATGACACATGATTGATGATCTACGCATAGCAAATCATTCATAACTAAAGTCAAACTAAAACACGACTCTGATACTGATATTATCAGACACAACTTAGGTAACTTGCGTTCTTTAAAAGCTATGTATTGCACGTTAGTACAGTATGAATAATGTACATCCAACATACATAAGCATATTATAAGAATCATAAAATGCAATCATAATGATTAATTACGTACGTGTATACGTTCCATGAATGATCTAGATCTCAAAAGACTGAAAAGAGTGATGCTTTTTTAACACCAAATATCTATTCAAGGAATGTTCACTTTGTCATATAAATATAGCAACAGCATGACTAGTTGAGTATGAAGAAAAGTGTTTTATAACGATGCATTCCTCCCAAACGATAGTATGAATTTTATGACCGTATGAACGTTTAAATCTTACCACATGTGTCCTTGTTTTTTTTTCACTTTAAATATTTTTCAAGGTTTGCTAACTGCATTGTGCTAGCGATTTATGTCGAGGATGTGTTACATCAATCGCTATTCAAAGTACATGGTTTATTGGAAATTGGTGTTCCACAGACTCACACAAAAGGAACGTCACTAATTTACATTTAAAGCGTGGTTACTAATAAGTACTTCGCATGCATTTACTTGTTTATGCTCCCGGTAATAACTGAAACTCCTTACTTTTAATAAATAATTTTAGTACTGTAACAATTTGCATGATGTGTAATAGAAACACTTTGGTTTCATCGCTTCAACGATCGTTTCGTTCAGAGTCGGTCCCATTCAACAAACATTCCTTTTTAATTAGGGTACACCATGGCAACATTTTTATTAAGAAGACCAAATACTGCTACGTTATAGTAAAAAAAGAAACTTTCCTGAGCAAAACGTATGTTGCATCTCTAAATAATGTAATGAAGAACATGTGAGATGACATGTATCAAAGTATTAAATAGGCGTCAATCAGTATACGTATAGTTATGTTCACTATTAACCTTGTTTCAATACGTAGTTCAGTATTTTTGATAGGAAAGTGCATATTACACGGACATCTGATGTGTGTGAACACTTATTTGAACTGGATGATGATTTGTACCTGTGTGTTTGCCTGAAGGGCATTGAATGTTCAGCACGGCGACCAACTTTTAAGATGTAGATGTGCGTCTGTGTTAGAAAATAGATTATGAAGTAAATGTAACAGTTCAGCCTGCTATATTGAAACATTCCTGTGTAAATCACAAATTACAATGTAACAGACATAGACATAAATACAAGTTTCTATGAATTAAATTATTATCTAAAATGTCACTAAAATGTTACTAAGTTTCTTTATTAATACAGACCATGGCCTTGTATGCAGCTATTGCCTCTAAAGTCATATAGTACTGTGTGTGGTACTGCTATAATGTACTCACGGGAAACGAGGTGGCCATGGATTCTTTATTCTACCTAAACTATTGTGATTATGCCTATATTCTGCCCTTAACTCATGTGCTTGCTAGTAAAAATGATTAGAGATGTAATCCACCAAATCCGATTTGAGCAACACTATTTGCGACATTTATCCAGAATTGGGATATATTAATAAACTCACTGTCATTATTGTGTAAACTATGAAAGCAACATCTTAATCACATGTTTACGATTCACGACACCTGTGGAAAAAACTACATTTGGTGTTGTGTTTTAAATATATGCTATTCAATTTAATAAACAGTGTTCATATGACTGACGTTGCTTTCTGGGATGGAGCAAAGGTTGAACAATCTTAGTAGGCTGTATTTATGTATCAACGACGCGTGGTGGTTGTTTTATTGTTAGTAACAGTTTTAATGTCAATGCGGATTTTTAACGTTAATGTAAAAAAAATGTCGATATACTATAAATTTGTTACAAAATAAACAGATCATTATTCAACCATCTGCTTCCAACGCTGATGACTTGTTTATTAAATAAAGCTGACACACAAGATCGCCATATATTTCTAAGCAAGCATTGTGACACCCGATTGAATATAAATTACAAGCGTAGACATTTATTGCACAAATGAATCGCCATAAAAACTTCTAATCAAGCATTGTAACACCCGATTTAATATCAATTACAGGAGTAGACATTAATTGCACAAATGATGCCCTTTCGTAACAACAGCTGCGCCACAAAAGATGAATTCAACTCATGTTAAACTACGAATTTAGGTTAAGTTTTTTTTCTAGTTGTACCAATATGAGAGGACATAGAGACCTGGTCCCGTATTCACAAAGTCTCTTATGGAAAAATTGAGTATAGTTCTTAAATTAATAAAATTCGTTTAGTCTGTGACTTTTTCATGTATAGGTATTTTTACACTAAAATTGTCTAAACTATAAATATTGCTTATGTCTTTGATATTTTACCATTTTGTAAATATATATCATTGGATTTCACATAGAAATGTCGATATGAAATGTCACCTTAAGTTAAGATGTTGCTTAGGAGCTTTGTGAATACCGCCCCAGAGAAAAACTGACGGACATTAAGAAAGACGCAAAGATGGCATACACTTGTTGATTGCCTTTTTGCCAAAAAGGCAAATCCTTTGATAATACAAATAACGTGGAAAGGACGTGTTACCGGTATTTTGTTTTGAATGTGTCATTTAATAAAATCATAAATTCAAAGATCAAATGCGTCCATGAAATATGAACAAACGACATATCACTGGATGAATAAATTCAAACGCACAATAATAACACAATAATGTGGGATTCATAAAAACGTTTGTGACTTTCATTTTGGGAGAGTTCGTTATCTTTCCCTCCCATTCTGACAATTTATAATATCCTTACATGCTGATGTGTTAAGACAAACATAAATTACATAAATTGACAACTGTTTTGTATTTATTATAAAACCGCATTCATCTCCAATCATTAGTGCACTGCTATAATCTCATGGAATAATCGCATATAATAGGACACTTCTCACCAAATATATATCTAGAAATACATGTAAACCACAAACGTTTGTATGCAGCGTTAATTATGAATTGCAAATTTGGCAGATATATGTGCAGACCGGTATAATGAAGATGATTAGCGAAATTGAAAGCAGAATAGTTAATCAAAATTGATATTCAACCAGAACTTTGTGGAAAAGATATATGCTTATTAACATCAAGGCAAATCATGATATAATAAAAATTATTGTATTTAATAATAGTAGTTTCTGACCTTCATACAGGTTTTAGAGCTCTATACATAAGTGTAAAGACATATAGCCAGATATGATCATGTTATATCAAGTCCAACACTATATAAATGTGTTTATTGTTCTTTTTTCCACCCTATATGTGATATCAGGAGAAAGAACACTCTTGTCAAAATATCTAACAATAATATATTGAGCACTCCAGAGCGCAGTAACTGTAACTATGTCATACTGTTGCAATAAATGCTTTAATTGCATATGTATACGAGATAATACACAATGATCCTGTTCTGTGTACATATATGTACTAATGCATTGTGACATGTTTTACCATTGTCCATTGTTCCAAACAAAACACATTACTCTTTCTGGTGCCACAACTATTCAAGATGTGATCATATAAAAACAACTCAATGAGTAAATCGAGCAATTAAAATGTTGAAGTACATGTCGACAGTAGCCTTTCTGACATAGCTAAATTGCTTGTAAATCACACGCACATATGCCGTTTTTGCATATTGGTTTTGCTATGGTTATAAACAAAATCCAACATGCGGTTGTTGTAACTGCAAACAAGTTGAATAATGAACCAAGTGATAGAGCACATGTTGCCAACAACAACTGTCTGGGTCGTACTGGCAGAAACTGCATTTGACTTGCGCAATTATATTTCATGTTGTGAATAATGGAATCAGTATACAATGAATAAATGTATCTTCAAACAAATCTCGTTACGTCGCTGTAAATTGCTCTCGAAATGTTCCAGTGTTTGTTCATATCATAATATCAAATAAAATTTATAACAATTCATCAAGACAAGATACTCGAAAGGAAACAAGTAAGTTATCAGTTATATTCTCAAGTTATATAAATAGATTAGTTGTGAAATGTATTATAATATATTTTTATAATAGTTTTACTGGTGAGTTACTAACTTGTGTATGATGAATAGCGTAAATAACTGAATGCGTCAGCATGTTTTAACCAAAAGTCAATACAAACATACTCTTCGATACCTACATGCAGGCACGTAGACAAAAGGCATACTTCTTAACAAAATTGTTATTACTGGGTCAGAGGTGTTACATATATTTGTCACATTTGAAAAGTTATTGTATGAATTTATATAGGCATTAAAGGCCTCTTAAATATATCCAAGCAAATAATGATCTAACAGATCGTCATATCAAGATGCCAGCATTGAAGTTATTAGTTCATGCCAATCAGTTTATGCTATACCAGCATAGAAACGCATAAATTGTGTAAATATGCTAAATGGTTGTCCTAATTACAACAATGCTAGTAAGGTTATAATTAATTGAACACGTTGTATTGTGTTCGTTCACCTGTCCATTCGCCTGTTCATCCAATTATTAGAACCCAATTATCTGGGAATTTATTGTCTTATTGACCAGCCTTCCCGGGTGTTACAGCACTAATTTGCAGACAAACTAACAAACAACACGTGTCTGCCAGGATAATTTTTATATTCAGCATGCCGTCTGTTAGTAGTACAGACAATTAGATAGATGTACAAAACATGCGTCTATTTGAAACACTAGTATGCACATTTGGTCTTAAACATAAATGTCTGTTTTACCACAATGTTGATATTTAATTAGCTTTTGAAAACAATGTGCTTTCCCTTTTTTAACTAATATTGCAGTTCCATTTTCAAGACATATATCTTTTAAGGTTTCTGGGTTTTATTAAAATTTCATTAATATTTTTAGCAGTTTTGACGTTGTAGAACGTAAATATGACGGCGCGGCATATGGGGTTACCATACATTGTCAATATTTTAACTCATATAGTTGATGGACTTGTAGAATTTGTATGAACCCGAATTGTAGGAAAATTCGATTCGCATCTGCAACGTAGAGGTACACAAACACAACAAAGATACAATATTATGTCTGTATCAATGTTCATTCAGTGCATGAACATATTTATTCTAACATGTAAAATGCAACGTATACACCTGAAAATGTAATAAATGTAGATAATAATATTTTAAAACTTATTGCTATCTGAATTGTAAGAATATGTTATAATAATAAATGGTAATTTATTAATCCAATCTAAATAGTTAATTAAAATAAACTCACCGTCGTTGAGGCAATTTGCAACGACGTTGTTCTAAAAAACATCAAACAATTAAAAAAGTATTAATTTGTACGCATATCCTCACAGACAAATATAAAATAATTAAACATTTTGCATCCAGTGCAAATACGCAGTTTCTAAATAACCTGAGCGAATTGTTCCTATACAAAACGCATGCGACGAATTTCAAGTTAAAAACCCCCTGATAATTGTATTATATTGCATTTTCCCAACAATCATTTGTATTAAGAGCTTATTTTATACTTGTCTTTGCAATTAGTATAGTTGTTTAACTTGCATCATATGAGGAAACGTTAGACAATGTGATCCAAAGGCGGTACATTGATGCATTGCTATTTAAGAGGTCGGTATTACACTACACTCAGCCATGGCCCGTTTTTGTAATATATTTTAATTATCTACCACATGTATTTCTCCAGTTTCACACTCGGTGTATAATATTTTTTATTGTTATTTATTAAATTGAATGAAACATATTTACATTAACTTTTAGGTTAAAGTTAAATACCTTTCTTCCATACCAAAGACATTTAAGATTCGTGTTTAGGCCAGTTGTAGCTTGCTTTTATATCAAATATTTGTATATTTAATGTTTGCAACATTAACTCGATTCGCATAGTATAACATTACTTAATTATGTTTTAGTTCAGGAATTTATAAATACCGTCACAGATATGTTTTTCTCCGGAATATATTTTCAACTCAATTAAGCGGGAAACTAGTGTCAAGTATTTTATTGTCATTTTGCATCTCTTTTAATAATTACAGTGTTATATGAGAATAATAATATATTGCGAATTAGGTATCACTGAATTTTGTAGCACTGTCATCTTTGAACATGTATTGCTGCACTAATAAGCTGTACCGTTAGTCGGACGCAGTTCTAATAAATTATGACGAATAAGTTATATTTCACAGACTGATTGATTGGTTTTTGAACTTCTTTGTTATTTATGCCCTACGGAATGTCACACGAAATAATTTCTTTTCTTTTTTAATTATTATTTTCTCACAGACAGACCTAAAAAAACACAACCTCCAACAGCCAAATTCCGGGATTTTCATAAATTGAGTTTGACAGGTTACCGATATCCCGGTGAAATCTGTATATCAAAGGCAACATTTAATTAGCGCATGCACAATAGCAGTCTCCCAGGCTATTTATGGCATCACACACCAGCTTCAAACTCAGTTTGAAATCTGTACTTTCCAAAAATATATTAGTTACTTGGAATCCGGATATGTATTAATCATGATTAGCATTCTCTAGTTAGTGATGTTGGTTCTCGCTCTTCTTAAAGTTGCCTTATCTTTATTATTCGCCAACGATACATAATAATTGTTTCAGAACTGTATTATAGGATATCATATATTAGCACATTGGAACGATGGTATGTTTAAAACCATGCCTGGATATATATTGTCTAGTAAGACATATTTGCTCTTCTAAACGATGTCTCATTTTATGTACACGATACAGGTTTATTGTCTGCCTATGTTTTGTACCAGACAACGGATATAATTATGATTTCGTCTGTACTTTAACAACTCTATTAATCAACAATTATTTTGCTTGTACGAGGAAACAGTATGTTTATTAATGGAGACAAGTTCTGGCAAAAATAGATACACACAAAATGCTTTTTCAAATACACTTTATTAATACACCTGTCTGTTCTCGTCAGCATGCATATTTTTGTTGTTTTAAATTTAAATTATTTCATACTTCTTTAGTGGTTATTGTGTTATGTATCTGAAATTTGAAAGCTAGAAGAACAGTTTTTATAAAACTTCTTGAATTTTTTTTTGCAACAATAAATATCTCGAAATGTATTGCAGATCTTCGTGATAAGTATTTGCAACATAAAACTATCCTGCATTTATATGTAACGTCTTGAAAACACTAATGTCCCTATTGATGTTTTCACAATACACATATCAAAACGACCATCTTCAATTTACGTATGCCTTCGATTCAGATAAAATTCCAGTGTTTTTTACAATATGTTACCAAGCGTTATTTTACACTTATGAAAATTGACAGGGCTGGCAACCATAAATATGCTGTCAAGAAGCCAATTGAAAGTCGGTAACTAATATCTTAATTGTTCGGCAATGAGAATACTCTTTTATTGAAAAACAAAATTTGTTTTGAAAAAGTAAACCTATGAAAGCTCGAATGAATTATGAAGTATAACTGTTTTTTCCTCAAACATGTTGTGGAGGCGAAACGAACTTCAATAGTATTATAAATCATATTGTATTCATTATTTATCACCACATTGACGCAAGCACTAATTCGCTTATCAATACTTGTCACTTACGTACATTAAAGGCATTAAACATCGTCATTAATTATATTCAAGAATTGGATACAATTGAATACAATTACATTGCTATGCCCTCACATTGTCGTCTTGAGTTACTGTACTGCCGGTGTATCTACCTCTTTGTCCTATCTGTTTCAAATGTGTTGTAACAAACGAGCCAGCTGCAATTTAAAAAAAAGCATGTATATGGCATTGTATTAATTAATAATTTGAACTCACATTCAACAAAATATATAGCATTACAATTTACAGTATATTTAATGATATATTTAAACCGTGCAGTCTATATTGTTGTCACAAATAAATTGTATTTAGATGTTCTATTACGGTACAACGTATAACATCGGGTTATGTTGTAGTGGTTTTTGAATTATATGGATTATTATTGCATTATTTTGTGCAATCTTCGACGTTGCTTCCAAATTTAGATTGTGAATTGTGTACGTAAAATAGTAAATTAAAACATCACAAAAGTACAAGCTAACATAAGAAGTTAAGAAATGTCATTGAAACGTTTCGTAAACAGTAAATTAATAAAATTGAACTACATGACAAAACACGATATTCCATTAATAATTGGATAGGCAAAGTTGTCTCGTGCTTGCCAAACATAGTTGTATTTTTACAATTCAGTTGCTAAATTTGCATTTCGTTTCGTGCATAAATGCGTTTTTTTTTGCAGAGCCAAGAACGCAATCCTTAATTGTCAAACCATCTTATGCATCGTCGGACGATCAATGGTTATTCTTGTCTTTGCTGCCCGATCCGGAAGTAGGCGAAGATGGGAACACAAAACGTTGTACTTCAATTAATAAGAAACGTCGTCAAGGGATTGTCATGTGTATGGTGCTTGGCAAGCGAATGTGATTAGCGCGTGATTGTGGTCGATTCTACGACAATATATACGAAATATGTTTATCTAGCTTATATTATTCTTGTTAAAACTTAGAAACGTTTGCTGAACAATGTATCCGTTGCATAAACGTTATGTTTAGAAGCCAACGGATAATATGTAATATCGTTACAATTGCGTTGTGGACCTGTTCATCAAATATAGTTTTACCATCTGTCGTAATACATATGACATATACACAGTTTTATCATAATTAATAATGTTCTCGTTCAGACTAACAAGTGATTGCTTTACAATTCATGCCCTTTATATATAATATGTCGCTCGCCTTGAATGAAGTTTCTAACAGAGTGTCGCTATTCATGATGCAACTGCAGCAAATGTTTACATTTGCAAAGGGGCTTCTTGGTTGTCGTTAGCAATTGGTAATGACTGTATTATATATATATTGTTTCTACTTATGGTTTCATTTATGGTTGATACTTAAAAAGATAACAATATGACATTGATGCATTTCACTTTCACATCTTGAGCTCTGAGCTTCAATAAATACAGCGACTGGCAAGATGCCGAATACAGGTTTTTTGTCAAATGCGATGGCAACACAATTATTACATTGGCAATAGATCTTTACATATGTCTGATTTTTATATAGACATACCGATACATGCCACATATGCACATACTCGTATACAATGTTAAAAATGTACGTGATCATAGCACTTATTTTGTCATACTTACTTAAGGTTGTATAGATTGCATTCAACCATTTCATAGTCAATATTTCCCTTGTGTTCACAATACATTGGGTTTCAATTTCGTTAAATATGAGGGAGTTTCTTGTTGTCAAGCAGCCATGACTAAAATATTTATCAATTATTTACGATCTTACAAATTTGTTTCCTTTTTATTGGCAGTTAGTTATGTATTTCATATTTCAAAAAGCATCTGAATATCTCTCTAGTGGGTACAAACTTCACATTTAAATTGTTGATATTACGTAAGCTGAATATTTAATATGAACTTATCGGATCGATGTAGATTTCTAAACGCTTAGAAGATACACCTGTGGCCATGAATATTGATGGTGTCCCTGCCAATTATCTAGTAATAGATTCAAAACGCTTTCGAGTTAAATATTTGAACAATCAATATTATACAATTTCAAACTTTTTAGAAAACAAAACAGTGAGGCGAAATGAACCAGATAAAGTTTGTAAACACAATAATAAAAATGCAAGTTGAAATCATTTAAATATGTATCGTGTTTTGTTACAAATAAACAACTCATTATTCAACCATCTGTCACCAGTGCTAATGAGTTGCTTTTAATAAAAGAAAGCCGACAAGCGAGATAGTTGTCGATTTCTAAGTTGTCAGTTGTGTACCATACTGAATATCAAACACAACAGTAGACATTAATTGCATATGCCATTTCATAGCAAAACCTGTTACACAATACATGCACAAAACGCGAGATAAATACGAATTGTAATGTTCTCTAGCTCATTTATTTATAAAGTTATAGGGAAATAGTTACAATTGACAATTTCCAAAATGTTTGTGATATATTAAAAAGCAATCATGCGTGGTTTATGAATATTCATCAGTTGACAATGATAAGCGGACAAATTTCTACGCGTTTGTAACGCGAAACAAAAGAATTAGAGGAATACGTCGGCACCATTCGTTGAATTGTTGTATAACACGTGTATCGATTACAAATTGCGTCAAAATACCTATTATAGAAGACCGTCTTGCTGCGCGGCTATCGTGACGTAGGTTCGAGCTACGATGGAGGCACTACTTTTTGCCTCTGTTTTATACTTTCATGATAATATTTGAATTTGTTGAGTCCAAATGCATTATTTGTGCAGGTAAGAGATTTTCCAGATTTAAATGATTACGAATAATCTGAGTACAAGCCCAAGATCAAACTATTCAATGAAATATAAACAAATGCCCTAAAAGCATGATCAAATTCAGGCGCATCATAAACAGGAGCAAATATAAAGACTTTCTCGTTCTCGCATATTTGTGGCCTTTTAACTCAATACTTCATGAGAACTTTGATAACAATCAATAAAAAGAAAAACTTGAAAAAAAAGAAAACCCAGCTGGGTATCAAACACACGACGACGGAGTCGTAGGAACAAATGAATGTAGACAGCGCTGTTACCAACTGCGCTGTTTTTAAATTGCAAAAATGCATGTGCATACTATTGTTATACAAGATACCCACAAATCTGACGTCGACGTGTAAACAAGAAAAGGGCTAAACAAACACGACCTAAATAATACAATGATTTTTCTCAGAATTCATAAACTCTTTTGTCCATTATATCGACATTATTTTAACATTGATTATATATTTATATTTAATGATCAGATTGTTTTACTGCAGTTGCCCTTTGGGGCCATTTTCATTGACATCGTCCCTTTAAACTGATTCGTGTGTCGGTAACCACCAGTGAAATGCCAATATCTCTTGGAATTAACACCGTGTACTGCTTATTTCATTAAGACATTTAATTAAGATTCACCAATTATTTATCAAGAAATACCTGTAAACCATCTACGCTTGTCGGCAGTGTAAATTATGAATTGCAAACATTTTGTAAGATTTTTTTGCATACCGATATACACTTTCGTTGTAAGATATGTTTGCATACAGATATAAACTTTCGTTGTAAGATACGTTTGCATACCGATATAAACATTTGCTGTAAGATATGTTTGCATACCGATTTAACTTTCGTTGTAAGATATGTTTGCATACCGATATAAACTTTCGTTGTAAGATATGTTTGCATACCGATATAAACTTTCGTTGTAAGATATGATATAAACTTTCGTTGTAAGATATGTTTGCATACCGATATAAACTTTCGTTGTAAGATATGTTTGCATACAGATATAAACTTTCGTTGTAAGATACGTTTGCATACCGATATAAACATTTGCTGTAAGATATGTTTGCATACCGATATAAACTTTCGTTGTAAGATATGTTTGCATACCGATATAAACTTTCGTTGTAAGATATGTTTGCATACCGATATAAACTTTCGTTGTAAGATATGTTTGCATACCGATATAAACTTTCGTTGTAAGATATGTTTGCATACCGATATAAACTTTCGTTGTAAGATATGTTTGCATACTGATATAAACTTTCGTTGTAAGATATGTTTGCATACCGATATAAACTTTCGTTGTAAGATATGTTTGCATACCGATATAAACTTTCGTTGTAAGATATGTTCGCATACCGATATAAACTTTCGTTGTAAGATATGTTCGCATACCGATATAAACTTTCGTTGTAAGATATGTTTGTATACCGATATAAACTTTCGTTGTAAGATATGTTTGCGTACCGATATGAAGATCGGGATTGAAGGCTGAATAATTCATCAAAGTTGATATTTAACAAGAACCTTGTAGGAAAGACATCTGCTTACTAACAGCAATCATAAACATGGTATATAATGACAATATTTGTATTAATAATGTTTACGTGTACTACCACTGGCACAATTCTTTGAAATCAATATAAGAGAAATAAAGAGCTGTGCAAATGTATTGTTGTTTTTACAACTTTCATGTCCACGGTACAAAGTTTGTCTCCTAGATGCGACA
Organism: Congeria kusceri; assembly: GCA_027627225.1. Classification (NCBI taxonomy): domain Eukaryota; kingdom Metazoa; phylum Mollusca; class Bivalvia; order Myida; family Dreissenidae; genus Congeria; species Congeria kusceri. Next base: position 17,052,167 of record CM051039.1, read on the forward strand.
AAATCTGTCTCGAAACCATTACACCGGATTATAATTAAACATTGCAGTTGTAAAATGGCAAAGGATATACGATCTCAGTAAAATGGCTCGAGACTTGCTTCTGAATGAAATGAATGTGACAGTGTCAGCGCTGGTTTCCCAACACTGCCACATAGACGACGGCGTCGCTGCAAACAATCCATACTAATCCTTTTGAACGTTTTAAATGAGTTAGCTTAAAACACCAATGAAAGTAGTTACAAATGTACACTTCCTTGTATTTTCATTACAACGTTATCCGGTGTATGAAAAATAAAGGTCTTAATGTTCTTCAAAGGAGCATTATCCTACGAAATCATAATACGAAATAAAATCCCTGCCATCATAACAAATCACGTGCTGCTGACAGATTAAATCATCTAGTAATTATTAATAGTTTAAATTAGTTATCTGCTCTTTTTTTTTCATTTTTGACTACAAACAATATATATAACAAGTCAAAGTATCTAGAAAATTACACTGAGTTCCTGATCAGAAAGATTTTACTCGTGATGGCAGTTGTTACTGTTTACTGATAAGGGAAGTAACTACTGCGAGGAGTTTGGTGAGGTGTTTGATTGTGGCTCTCAGGGAACATAATGGGTACTGGTTCTCTGCATTTGAAGTCATATTTGACCAGGCCCAGAATGTTGTCTCTGGTAGCTATGTCTGAATAAAAGAAAGTTAATAGATAAAATCAAGGTATGCCATATTTTATGCAGTACTTCGTATTTGTTTGTATCACTCAAGACCTGTTTATATAGTGTCGGACCAGTAAGTTCGGAATGTAACAGGTCCTGTGGACCACCAATTTCGAAAAGTTAAGGTCAAACCCTGAATAAAGATTCGTAGCCTACTGAGTCAAGAGTAGGTCATACGATGCGTGCTCTCAATTTTCCATACTACAGATTAAAATTAATACATTGCAGTAATTTGTTGTCAAAATATTCAGAATAAGAATCAGTAACAAGAAATAACACTTTCACAACTAGTTGAAAATAACCGATGTAGCGCATTAATTTAGTGGTCTTATGGTCTTATTACCCCAAAACGGAAGTCACATCCTCGGTTAGATAATAAGCCCATATGGTTGAGTGCAGGATGCATAGATTTTGTAAAATACAGTTTAAATGATATGTTTTGGTATCATTGTAAAGGTATATATGTAAGCATTAAGAAAAAAACATGTTTTGGGGCACTTCTTTGTCTAGTGGTTACCAGCTTCATAACTTTTGGCCCATGCATTCATGCGCAAAATGGCAGCCTCCATGCCCGTCAAAACCGTGTGTTTTTTCTAAGGTAAATATTTTGAGTTACAACGCATAGAATTTTTTGACACGCTTTTTTCAAAAGGTTATGGCCTTATCTTTCCAACAATGTATGTTGATATATTGGAAAGTAGCTTGGTCATGGTGAAAACTGAGATTAAACTTTGAATATTTTATATGTAACAAAGAAGGAATTTATTTGCGCATGCGTAACCTTATTCCTGGACACCTAGGTGATTATTTCGGTTACATTCAAGTAAATAGCGAAAATAGGGGTCACGTTAATTCGACGTAACATTTTAAATATATTTACTTGTTTAGAAACATGTAAGAAATCACATGACATACACATTACATGACATGCATTATCTTAAATAATTAAAAGGTAAGAAAACGTTTGTTAATTTTTGCTGTTTTGAAGAGGGGCCTTTCAGGCTTTGATTTACTGACTCGTAGCCTGCACAGAACAGAAGTAGTTTTCCGCGGTACCTGTTTTGGAAATTACCCTCTCAAAAGACCGTTGGCTACTGCCAATAGTCTAATAAAATCAAAGTTTTTGTTTCTTGGTGTACAGTTTCAAATTGACTACAATCCGTCCAGAAATAAAATAGTTGTTGGCAAAGGCAAGTAAGAAAAGTGGGAAAAGCTGTTGTTTTTTTTTACTTAAATTAAAAAAAACACACACACACACTTGGACGCATGCACGATCAACTAATATACACATACGTTTACCCACCTAATTTCGTATCGTGACTGAAAGCCATTTTGATCACCGTCGGGCAATTAGATAATACATGTTATCCCAATGAGCCATATGCGCGCTCATCACGAACAGCTATAAACTGACCGATTGGTAACAGGGACCTTTCGACGTACCCCGGATGCATAATGAAGCTGTACGCAAAATCATATCAAATAGGTTAATTACAATTATACATCCGGTTGACCAACCTCTTTTGCCAGGACAGTGGACGATTTGAAAGACACGTGTGTGTGCGTGAGTGTGGTGTATGTGTGTGTGCGTGTGAGTGTGCGTGCGTGCGTGCGTGCGTGCGTGCGTGCGTGCGTGTGTGTGTGTGTGTGTGTGTGTGGTTAATTTTTATTGAGTGCACCGGGAGTCTCTCCCATATGGTCTGTCAATTAGACATTAAGAACATATGGTTCAGTGCATGATGCATAGGATTTTTAAAATATAGTTTAAATGATATGTTTTGGTATCAATTTAAAGGTATATATGTAAGCCTTTTTGCGCTACTTTGTCTTAGTGGGTCCCAGCTTGATAACGTTTGGCCCATGTAATCATTCGCAAAATGGTAGCCTCCATGCCGGTCAAAATCGGTGTGTATATTCTAAGGTAAATATTTTGAGTTACAACGTATAATTTTTTTTTAATGCTGTTTTTTTCAAAAGGTCATGGCCTTATCTTTCCAATAATGTATGGTGATATATTGGAAAGTAGCTTGGTCATGGTGAAAATTGGGATCAAACATTAAATATTGTAACAAAGAAGGAATGTATTTGCGCATGCGCAACCATATGGCAATCGCCCCAGACGACTTAAGACAAGAATCAATACACGAATTTTAGTTTAGTTTAGTGTAACCCAGTGCATTCAAATGTCCTAGAATACCAGAGTAAACAAAACCTTAACAAGGTCAGATGTAGCTCAAATGATAAATTTATATATAATACGAAAGAATTGTCCCGATTGTCCTATATAATCAAACATACTTATTAAGCGATACACAGGTTATTTATACACTTATGATTTCAATCTATACTGTCTCGGGACAGGCGAGTTAGCTATATAGAACTTCAGTTGTTTAATGTGTTAAGTTAACAGCAATTGGGTTGTTATATATGTGAATATATATATTTATAGTGCATTTAATGTAAATGTATATATTACGTAACTGTTAAATATTTCACAAGACATAGGAATAATACATAAACTCTATGCCGTGCATTAGTCTAGTTAATCCAAAAGAAAAAGGTCCGCGTGTCATAATGGTACTTTGCTGATCATGATTTGAATAACGTATAACGAGTTTTTTGTAAGTATTAATAGAATAATAATCAGCAGAATGACTAAATTGAATGACCCACAGTCTCAGCTCAAAAAGGCGGGCGAGAAGGAGAAAGAAACCGGATCTGGTTATGTCCAAGAGGAGCCGATTACGCTTGGAAACATCATCAGAGAAACTGGCGACTTCGGCGCTTTCCAAATCATCGGGACGGTGTACACTTCATTTTCTGTCCTCATTTTATCCTGGTGCATGTTGACAATGGCCTACAGCGCGAGCATTCCCAAATTCACGTGCGTTGTATATCGAAACGGAACCAATGTGACGTCATCGGATTCGTGTGACGTCAACGGGACGGCATGCGACGTCCTTGAATTCGACACCAGCATGCGAACGATCGTCAGCGAGGTATTGTGCCAGCTCAATCAATTATCATTAAACAAAATATTTCCCAATAAAATATTTATCCTGCAGTACATCATAATAATAATGGCATTGATAAAATACTAATAAATACATTTTGTTATATACCAATACGTCAAACGACAACGGTTTATCAATACAGGCATGCGTATATAAAATCGTTTACACGAAAAAACATATACCCCAATATAATCTCCAAGTATCACCACAACACGCATGAAGATTCGCAGTCAGCAATGATATGTTATGTGAGCGTCTAAAACATAATATTGATGCATGCTGTGGGAAACATGTGCGTAAAGTGTCGTCCCGGATCAGGGACGGCACTGTCCGCTTTTATGGTATTTTCGATTTTAAAGAAGTCTCTGCTAAACATAAATCCACTGTAGGCGGAAAGTGCAGTCCGCACATGCTGATCCGGGACGGCACAGTCCGCTTTTATGGTATTTTCTATTTTTCAAAGAAGTCTCTTCTAAACATAAATCCACTGTAGGCGGAAAGTGCAGTCCGCACAGCTGATCCGGGACGACACTTTACGCACTTGCATTAAGCCTGGTTTTCCCACGATATGATTAATATATTTCGAACATTTTGTTAGTAATACCTATAATATACATAAAGTATATTGTAACCATACCACCTCAGGTGCAGGGAGGAATAACCCCAACAAAGGCGTTTATATAGTTACAAGTTTATTGAGTGGACAGACAATAACCGACTGTCTGACGATCTGTGAATCTCTACGACACTGACTGACGACTGATCGTCCTGAAAATATACAAATCAACAATACTTCTAGTAAATAATTAAGTAACCATTTATATATGGTTGCCATGGTTACCATAATAACAAATGAATATCTATACATCTATACATAAATAGCAAGCCTTTAAAACATAAACGTAATACATGTATATATGTGCTGTGTGGTGGTTCCAATCATTATATTAAGGTAAACCAATATAACATATACATGTTTAAACAATACACAAGTTAAAAGCATTTATAATCTTGTAAAGGACACACTTACAACAATAACGATAATTCTACACAATATGTTGGACAAGATACATACTTTTACTTACTGAGTGCTACTCACGAATGCGTCTTTATCTGACATTGAACCCATTGCCAGTGGAACCTAGTCTGCGACCAGAAATGGGTTTCCCAGACGATCACCACCATTCAGATGTCGGGGATGCTGGTAGGCGGGCTCTTCTGGGGTCACGTGTCAGACGGGATTGGCAGGAAGCCAACATTCTTCCTGAATATCCTCGTGCTGGGTTTTGCTAACCTCATCTCATACTTTTCGGTGAATTGGCAAATGTTCGCTACCATGAGGTACATTGGAAATAACCGTAAAATATCATTTTTGTCTTTTTAAAAGCCGATAAAGCTTAAACAAGCAGCGTGTGCAAAGAACGCAGGGGAACTTGTTGGCTTTCAAGTCAAGAAATCGTTGTCAAACATATCAAAATATGATGCGTGGATAGTTAAGTAACGATACTATGGTAATCTATAAAAAATAACAATGTTAATTTACTTAAGAAATAAGCTCATGGTAAAATTTACCTCAAAAAGGTATGTGTATATGTATTAAACAAAATGAACGTGCTTTGGAGGCAAATTGTGTACCGCATGTGACGGGAAATAGAACAGCTTATTTCAATTTTTATTTTGTTAGGTTCATTATTGGCCTCGGTTGTACGGGATTTATGGCAGCCCCGCTGATGTTCGAGTACATCCGAAATAAATGGCGCGTGTTCCTCATCCTCATACCAGGCTGGGCATTGTGGGCCAGTGTCATGGCCGCCTTCTGTTACTGGTCACGTGACTGGAAACTCCTCCACATTTTCATCGCGGTGTTCGCGGGAGTGTTGATGTTCGGATGGTTGTAAGTAAAAGCACAAGCTATATGTAAACTTCTGTTGCGTTGCGCAAATGTCTTTTGGTTACAGTTGTGTTGCGTTACCTGGCGTTGCTTTGCGATGTGTTGCATTGTGTTGCGTTGCTTTGCGGTGTGTTGCGTTACCTGTCGTCGCTTTTGCATTGTGTTGCTTTATGTTGCGTTACTTTGCGTTGTGTTGCGTTACCTAGCGTTGCTTTGTGTTGTGTTGCGTTTCTTTGCACTGTGCTGTGTTTTTGCGTAGCGTTGCGTGGTGTTGCGTTGCGTTTCTTTGCACAGTGCTGTGTTTTTGCGTAGTGTTGCGTGGTGTTGCGTTGTGATACGTTACTTTGGTTTGTGTTGTTATTTTGCGTAGTGTTATTTGCCTTAAATTGTGTTGTGTTCAGTGTGATTCCGGGGAGTGGCTCGGCGTTTCGTAGCTTTACGTTGCGTGAGCTAGGGTTGGGAAACGTTATAAAAACTGAAGACACAGTTGTCAGAATCAAGTTAGATAACTGCGAATTCATTCTTGTATGTTGTTCAACGACCGGTGTGCAATGTTTTTGTTCATAGCATTCCACACTTTTTTTGAGAAAGTGATCTGTGTTTTGCTAGTCTACAGACCAGTCAAATTTATACAACGAGTGAGCATTGTGAGCATTGTTATTGAATATTGTCCTAGCATATCCTCGTAGCTAACGCTGTCAATGCAAGATAACTGTTTAATTGTTACAGCTATTTTATTGAGAGCTTCCGGTGGCTAGTATCAAATGGAAAAATACAGGCAGCAGCAGAAGCAATTCGAAAGGTTTCCCGCGTAAATCGCAGGCCGGAACCGGATCTCACGAAGCTTTTGGTCGTCGTCGAAAAAGAGCAGAGGGAAGCCGAAATGACGAAATCTCTGAGGGTTTATTCCGTGTTAGATTTGTTTCGGACAAGCCAGTTACGGAAGACAACGATTCTGTTTGCATTGATATGGTACATCATACTCTTTAAGCTATTCGACGTAAACTTGTATACTTGTAAATGCTGTATGCATGCATTTTACATTGCTCGGGCAGGCAAAGATTTTTAATGAATTGAATGATTTTATGTAATCATGTACAAGTATATCAGTTGTCTTAAAACTTTTTTTACGACACGTTGTTATACAGGTATTTTAACATAGATATTCGTGAGACATGTACGCTCAATATTAGTTAACAAATTTCTATATCACCTACCAGCGATATTTTTGGTTATTCTTTTTCAGTTTAATCTTGTCCTGAAGGTACTCTGGAAGCGCGTTAGGGTCGACCTCCTGTCATCTTCTCCTTGAAGTCACATAAAGCCCAACATAGAATAATTTTTGTTACAGGTTATTCTCCTCGTCCAGTTACTACGAATCGAGCTTGTGAATATTTCTTATTATGTTATCCTCATTTGTTAAAGTCACATATGACCCACCATAAAATAAATGTCACATCCATTTTCAGGCTATTCTCCTCCTACAGCTACTACGGAATCGCGTTCGGGGTACAAGAACTGTCTGGGGACCTCTACCTCAATCTCTTCCTTGTCAGCATCGTTGACATCCCCGGAAACTACCTCGCGGTCGTCTTCAACACGTGGTACATGTTTATGTTCGATGCTTTCCTGTGAAGTGTATGCAAATGCGCCTATCAATATTTCACCCCGCGAGCGGCGTGCAAACCCAGGGGTATTTGACTAATTGTATTTTTGGGGATCTATTTCCCCACCTGAGAGCCAAGCATTTTTGTCTAAATTCCCTCAATAAGAGATGCTTAATTTAGTGTATCGAATGGCCTGGGGGACAATATTACGGGATCTAACATCCGAACAGTCTATTTCCCGGGACCCGGAATCACTCGGCATGTCAAATTCCCGCATGTCGGGAATTGCTTTCAGTCTAAAGTCCCTTACATGCCCGCCGCTCCCTCCCACAGGGGGAAAATATTGATATGTGCGAAAGACGCATGGATAGCTAATGCAGTATTATGAGTATACGTGAGTACGTATTGACTATATTGATGGCAAATATAATTTATTCTTCCTGACTAGCATATTTCTATATAGCGGTACCTTAAAGCCGCAGTCTATGTACTATAATTCAGTCCATCTTAAAATGGCATTAGTTTTAAAGATCGTTAATAACTTTTATTCGACTGAAAACTGCTTCTTATTTACAAAGGGCTTGTTATAATGTCTTCGTTCGGAAACGCTTGGTACGAACGGCTATACACTGATGTACATGGTGATTTACTCCAGGGGCATCACCAGCTATCGCATACAGATAATTTTACGATAACAAGTTAACAAAACGTTTATTATTTTACCGATGCGTTTTTTTGTTTGTTTTTTTTATATCAATAAAATGTCCATTAGAAACGATTTCTGCAAAGTTTTATGTTTATTAACATATTTCTGGACTCCTGCTTTAAAAATGAAAACCAATGGTACATTTGCATATAAAATATAGTTTTCATGTATTATATCATAATGAACTGTTTTTATTTTACTTTTGTTTGGAACATGTCATACAATATTGTAGAGGTTAAAGGGACTTGTTCACAGTTTGGCAAAATGACAATTTTCAAAAAAATTGTCATAGATTCAAAAAAGAATGTATGCATTATATTCACACAAGCAAAATAACACTCCTGACTAAGAAAAATGTTAAAAAGATATGTTCGTTTATTTATAATCATCAATCGAAATTGGAAAAATAATAAAGCGTTTGTAACGCTTTTCATAGATAATTTAGCAAAAACGTGTATTACCGACATAGCGTTTAAACTGCCATCCAAAATCAAAAGCCTGCGTGGTGTAGTGGTAGCGCGTTAGATTTTGCTTCTAGGGGGTCCCGAGTTCGAACCCCAGGGCAGGCACATTTTTTATTTTTATCTTTTTCCTTGTTATTATAATTATTTAAAACTATTCCAGATATGACAGTTTTGTAAGTAAATTCATTTAATGACATTTTTCAAAAATACGAAAATCTGTGAACAAGTCCCTTTAAGAAATAGTAACAAGCAATTACGGCAAGTCTTGAATGGGCCGAAAACGTTGAACGAACCTAGATGGCTCTGCAAACATCTAAAATCCATCTAAAATCCTGACGCCAGGAACTAATTAACTTCATTAGTTCACAAACAATTAACTACAAGCCCAAGATAAATCTTAGCTGATCTCGATCTTCTAGCTCAAATTTGAAGAATCTCAAAGGTATTTTATGCTGAAATATCTTCTTTTCTACATTTAATAACACGACTTTGTGTAAGGTTTTACTTGATCCAGATCTTTTATAAGCGCCATTTTTGAGCCTAATCCTGAAATATCTGGGTCAAAATCATGTTGAACAAGAAAATCAGACTCAACTTGTTTTGTGAACCCGGGGCACGGACCAAGAATTTTTTAAATCATAAACTTAAAAAGTGAATCACAATAAACACAATCCTGAGCTATGCTTTTCGATCATTTGCTAATAAAGAAATTACTTTCAATTTATCGTTGTTTATCGATCAACTACTTTTTACTATGCTCCGCTCAGAATCGGGACTACTTTGTGCGTTGTTTATTGTGTAGTTTTCAATAACAACGATAATTTTGTGCTTTGTCTGTAGCAAAATTAGCAAGTATCATGTAAGAATTAAGAAATAAGTTTCGATATATTGTTGTTTATCGGCCAAAAAACAACGATTTGGAATTCTGATGCGTAGGAATAAAACCACGAGGGCGTTAGTCCGAGTTGTTTACTAGCCACGCCTCAGAATGAGGCAAAGTGTTGTTTATTGGCCGATAAACAACGTTAATAAGAACATTATTTCGATTCTAACATGGTTTGACATATATTTTTGCAATTGTAATTGGAACTACTTTTTACTATGCTCCCGTCAGAATCGGGATTACTTTTTACGTAGTTTATTGGGTAGTTAAACAACGATAATTTTGTTCTTTGTCTATAGAAAAATTAGCGAGTATCATGTTAAAATATGAAATATTCAGGCCAATTTGAAGCGTAAGATTGCACATAAACTTGGGTCCAGCTAAAGTAGCTAAAAGGCTATGCTATATCCGTGTTGTCTGTTCCAGGGGCGGCCGGAAGTGGACCTGCACCGGCTTCTATGTGCTGGGAGGGGTGTTTGCGTTGCTGGTTGGAATATTCAAATTCATTAGTAAGTAACTGTGGCGAAAACAGGATTTGGAGTTAGAGGGGCGGGCAACATCAATTCATCCCAACATATTCAATAGTAAGTATCAGTGGCAAATACAGGATTTGGAATTAGAGGGGCCGAAAACATCAATACCTCCCAACATATCCATTAGTAAGTATCAGTGGCGAATACTGGATTTTGAGTTAGAGGGGGGGGGGGGGGCGAAAACATCAATACATGCCAACATATTCATTAGTAAGTATCAGTGGCGAAGAGTGGATTTGGAGTTAGAAGGGGCGGAAAACAGCAATACCTCCCATTATATTCATTAGTAAGCATCAGTGTCGAATAGTGGATTTGCAGTAAGAAGGGGCGGAAAACATCAATACCTCCCAACATATTCATTAGTAAGTATCAGTGGCGAATACTGGATTTGGAATTAGATGGAAGGAAAACATCAATACCTCCCAACATATTCATTAGTAAGTATTAGTGGCGAATAGTGGATTTGCAGTTAGGAGGGGCGGAAAACATCAATACCTCCCAACATAGTCAATAGTAAGTATCAGTGGCGAATACAGGATTTGGAGTTAGAAGGGGCGGACAACATCAATACCTCCCAACATATTCATTAGAAAGTATCAGTGGCGAATAGGGATTTGCAGTTAGGAGGGCGGAAAACATCAACACATTTCAACATATTCATTAGTAAGTATCAGTGGCGAATACAGGTTTTGGAATTAGAGGGGCGGAAAACATCAATACATCCAAACATATTCAATAGTAAGTATCAGTGGCGAATACAGGATTTGGAGTTAGAAGGGGCGGCAAACATCAATACATCCTAACATATTCAATAGTAAGTATCAGTGGCGAATAGTGGATTTGCAGTTAGATGGGGCGGAAAACATCAATACATCCCAACATATTCATTAGTAAGTATCAGTGGCGAACACAGGATTTTGAGTTAGATGGGGGTGGGGGGGGAGGGAAACATCAATACATCCCAACATATTCATTAGTAAATATCAGTGGCGAATACTGGATTTGAGTTAGAGAGGGGGGGGGGCGGAAAAAATCAATACATCCCAACATATTCATTAGTAAGTATCAGTGGCAAATAGTGGATTTGGAGTTAGAAGGCGCGGACAGCATCAACACCTCCCAACATATTCATTAGTAAGTATCAGTGGCGAATACTGGATTTGGAATTAGAGGGGCGGAAAACATCAATACCTCCCAACATATTTATTAGTAAGTATCAGGGCGAATAGTGGATTTGCAGTGGATTTCGAATGTTTGTCATTTTTACGGAGGGGCGGGGGGCGTACGCTGCCTCCGCCCCCTCTCCAAAACCGCCTATGAGTATAATAGCGCGGTATCATCTGCACCGGCTCCTATGTGCTGGGAGGGTTGTGTGCGTTGCTCATTGGAATAATCATAATCATTAGTAAGTATGACGGCGCGGTTTCATCGACACAGACATTTACAACAAGGAGTATACTTCTGATGGTAGTGTGATTATCAATTAATCAAGTATGTCCTGTCTTACTTTTTGTTAGTCTTATTATTAAATAAGCCGTCGAACATAATCGTCGTATATGAACTAATATTGACGGTTGATCTCTTTTTGCCCATGTACAATGTAGCTCTTTTTTTATCAGTGCTTAACAAGTTACGATAAGTTCCACAGCAAGCTCCGTCGAATACTAGTTCATGTTATGTTATTTTAATACTGCATACAAGCATATTAAAACAACGTCAACGGATTAATGAAGTAAGTGTATCGCTGGTTCTAGCGGACCTAATAGATAGCTGGGCGGTATTCTTTATCCGTATATTCATTGAGCAGGGACTCGAATGAATAAGCACAATGTTTCGGATCTTCTCGTAAATCGCAAATTCTACGGTGGCACAGAGGTGACATATGTGTGCTATTGTTTTAAACTCGTCGTCGTGACTTAACAACTCGCGGCCAGATATTAAGTCACCTGTATGCCATCGTACAATTTTGTGCAATTCAGTACGATCGCTTGGTTCCTTCAGATCTGTCGATATCCGGTACTGCAATGAACGTGCTCGCCCTCGGCGCCAAGCTGTGTGTGAGCGCAGCTTGGGAGATCAACACACTGTGGTCACAGGAGTCCTTCCCAACAGTCGTCAGGTAAATGTAGTTGCCATAGAAATGTATGTGTGCGTGCGCACGTGTTTGTGCGTGTGTATGAGCGCGGCCTGGGAGATCAACACACTGTGGTCACAGGAGGCCGTCCCCACCGTCGTCAGGTGAGAATGCGGTTACCATGGAAATGTATGCATTAGTGCGTTCTATAACGCGAGAGACTGTGCGTTTGCGAACGCGCGCGCGGGAATTTGTATGTAAGTTACAGGGCTTGCATTAAGGGAAGGTTGGGAGTAATTTACTCCCAGTTTTTGTCACAGGACTTCCAAAATTGCAGCCATGGAAGTTGCAGAACTTCCAAAATTTCATCCATGGAAGTTCCGTCATGTAAGGATGAACACGTTAGAAGATAAATTAAGTAATTTATGTAAATGTATGCCTCTTTCAAAGTTTCACTGAATAAATTGGCATATAAACACTTAATGAAAAAGAACTGGCCATAACAACACCTTGAATTTTATACAGTACTTAATTTCATTTCTGAAATGCTCAGGAGTTATGTAACGCAATACTGTCAAAACTTCCAAATATTATGAGCAAAACTTCCATAATCAGAGGCCAGGAAGTTCAAACTTCCAGTTTTCAAAAGTTAATGAAAGCCCTGAAGTTAGGCCATGCAAATTTGATTGTATGTTTAGCGTCCCCATGAATTTTCGAAACCTACCAATCAGGAAGGAAAAAACAAACAACGAGTTGATAAAAAACATTCTTCTTTCATAACTTATTCATGGCAGTGGTCCAAGCTAAAGCAGATGTTTACTTGCAAAACTTTTATATATCCTCTTTATATTGAAAACATAATTTTACACATTATTTTAGCTGTGTTAATTGACTAGTTGTACATTATTTTTTACAAATATTAGTAAAAACACTTAAAATTCTTTTTTTTCCCCAATTTTTTCATACACATTTTGTCAATTGTCAACATTGTTGTTTTTTTTTCGTTCAGGCATCCAAAAGCCCGAGGACGCTAAACAGAGAACCAAATTGGTATGGCCTTAACTCTTGTCTCCGAATCCATCTAGCTTTTGTATCGTTTATGGCAATTCCACCATACTAACCACGGATATTTGGATTTCTTCGGTCAACCCTTTGTATTTAAGTAAACCACTTATTTTCTGAATTTTTCTAAGCATACACATAATGAGGGACGCATAAAAGGCGAATAACATTAATTTAATTGTAAATGTAGTGAAAAATGCCTATTATATTTAAGTTGCAATAGTGTGTTATTGCCTTCATATTTTGCGTGTTTTTTCCACACAGATTTATTGGCGGAGGGTTCCTCAGCTCCGTATCCAGGGTCGGGTCTATGGTTGCGCCGCAGATTATCACGCTGGTAAATGCTGTGTTTTCTAAAAATAAGGTTGATGTTTATAAATCGTGAGTGAATGTAAATTGGATATTAAAACAACGAGTTCTGTTTGTTGTTCATGTACATAGAATTGCTTTGAAATATTACCTTACAACCTGCGGTTAGCACTATCCTTAAACAATATAATGTAAGCAACACTTTAGGTAATGTGCATGTCCTAATGCAGTTTATTTTTATATACAGAGTCTGGATATCAAGGGACTGCTCTATCTGGTATGCGGAATCGTCTGTCTTACGTCTTCCGGTATGTGTGCATTCCTGGACGAAACAAAGCACCGCGATCTTCCAGACATGCTTCCGCGTCATCAAATACACTCCGAAAAGCGCGCCAAATGAAAAAAAAAACACGAGGAAATATAAACAACTTTGAAAACACCGCAAATAACAAAACGAGGGATATTTACATTTTTGAAAACGCCAATATAACGTCACGTGGAAATATTGACATTTTTGTAAGCGTGCCAAATGAAAAACACAAGGAATATACTGATATTTTTGAAAACGCGCCAAATAAACGTCACGAGGGAATTTTTACATTTTTTTAAGCGCGTCACATAAAGAGCCAAAGGTATCGACACTTTCGAAAGCGCCAAATGTAAAGCATGAGGGAATATGGACGTTTTCGAAAACACTAAATAAAAAAGAACAGCAAATGTTGACATTGAAACAGCGCTAAGTAAAACAGCACGAAGAAATTATGACCGACATTGACGAAGCGCGCCAATAAAAATAATGTAAACCTAACATTTTTTTTAAAGCGCTCCAAAGGAAACTCACGCGAAAATACTGATATTTTCGAAAGCGCGCCAAAATAAAAATGACGTGTACAAACGGGCATATAAAATTAATTACATTCACTGAATATAACAAGAGATATGAATTACAACAAACGTTACTAAGATACGTGTAACCGTGAAGACGTATCAATATTAGTCATACAGTCATCTCGCGGGGTACCTCTGTGGGTTACTTTTACGATTAAATGGAGAAAAATAACATTGAAAAAAGATTGTAGTAGACTCAGTAGGCAATGATCATTGCTCATGCACAAATTCGTGTCTATATATTAAAATATTACACATGTATAATCATACGCTCTCTGAGAAAGTCTGTCAGAACCAGGACAAAGGAAGTAAAACTGAACAAGGTCAAGGAAAAGTATCCATTAGCCTCGCGGCCGGTTAAAAATTCTGGACAGGTTTCGACTTGCAAGCTAAATCTATTTAAGTGACCTGATATATAGAGTCCAGTAATAAATGGCATGTTACCATACCTTGTTGTCAGCAATAGATATATAGAGTTTGGGCCAGTAATAAAAGGCATGTTACCATACCTTGTTGTCAGCAATAGATTTGGGACTTCGAGGGTACCAGATCATATTTAATAAATGACAAGTAATTACTTTAAAGAAATGTGTTTTTCATAAGGGCATGCATATACAGTTTAATATATTAATATTTGGATACAAATCAAAAGCTCGCCACTTTGATTTCTTATTTACGGCATGTGCACACGTGTATACCGTATTCTAATAGTATTAAATCATATTGATTGCGCGTGACTTCAAGTGGCTTTAATTGTGCAAAAGTCGAAAAGTGGGTCAGCATGCGCCATTGACGAATTACCGTATGATGTTGTGAAAAGCCCGACAGTAATTGCCGCCCTCCATCAAGTGTTTCAATTCATTTTTGACACTAGTTTAATCCCCTCTATTTGGCGCAGATCGATTATATGCCCTATACTTAAGGACTGCAACTCGGACAAGAGAGTACCTATGAATTATAGAGGGATTAGTCTTTTGTCGTGCATCAGCAAACTCTATACGTCATTTCTGAACAGACGGTTAATGCGCTACCTTGAGACTAACTGTATATTAGCAGACGAGCAAAATGGGTTCCGGACGGACAGATCGTGCGAGGACCACGTCTTTACCTTAAACAGCATCATCAAAAACAATAGCAATGTATACACTGCATTTATAGACCTGAAACGTTGTTTCGATTATATAGACCGAGATATGCTCTTATACAAGCTTTTGGTCAATGGAATAGACGGTAAATTGTACCAATCGATAAAGAACATATGCACAAGCACACTGTCGGCTGTTCGTATCAACAACAAACTTACTGAGCGGTTAGCTGTTACACTGGTGTTAAACAGGGCTGTAATTTATCACCGACACTGTTTGCTATTTTGCCTAACGACCTTGTGCAGGAAGTCAATGAACTTGGCCTTGGGTTCAACATAGGTAACAGGAAGTTGTCCATGTGACTCTATGCTGATGACATAGTCCTAATGGCTAAGACCGAAGAGGATCTTCAAGCAATGTTAAACAAGCTACACGACTGGTGTAAAAGATGGCGGGTGATTATTAACGCTGGCAAATCCAAATGTGTGCACTTCCGGAAGGGGCGAGCTCAACGCAGCAATTACGCATTCAAGATCGGCAATGAAACATTAGAGACGGTTGACCACTACAGGTATCTAGGTGTCATTTTCCACGAAAAGGGTGATTTCACACCAAATTCGGAGGCATTGGGGAAGGGAGCCGGACGTGCATTAGGCGCCAGTATCAACAAAATACAGTCCCTAAATTTCAATTTGTGCAAAAATGAACGTTCAATATTGTGCCACTTCAGATGTGGTACTCTACCCCTGCGCGTTGAAACAGGTCGGTTTATTGGTAATCCAGTAAACGAAAGATTGTGTAGGTTTTGCGAGACACCATAAATCGAAGACGAAAAACATTTTCTGTTTGACTGTAGTCTATACAGTGACCTGAGAAACTCTGTGTATTGCGATATGTTTAACCAGGACACTACCATTGATGTTAGCGAAAAGTTAACACACTTAATGTCAACCCATCCACGCAAGCTGTCCAAATTTCTCGTGCATGCATTTTTATTGCGAAAACGTACTCTGTATAGGTAACTTATTCCATTACAAGTAACACTCCGTTTTGGTACGCTCATTCATCAATTATTGTTACTATAATCGAAGTAGACTTAATTTAACCGCTTCAGTTTAATCCAAGCTATACTACAATGCATCATTTATTTTATTTTTCCATCCTCCTTTTGTTTATTCTCACGCATATTGCTTTGTTTTATGTACATGTATTTGATATTATATGTTCAATAATTGGTAACTTATAGGCCCATAGGGCCGGGTGTAACCTGTATTCCATAAATTTATTGTTTATATTGTATATGTATACACAGGTCATGAGAATAAACACTTACTTACTTACTTACTTACTACCGATGGTCATTGTATAGATATCAAACTCTTATAGGATTAATCATCCCCAAAGTCAATTTTAATTGATTACCACAACACAGATTATTTAACCAGGCTGACCGTATACCTGATTGCTCCACTTGATTACCCAGAGCATTGTTTTTCACACCTGATACAGACTCCAAATATCGCAATAAAAGGGAAAAATGTGGGACTGTGTCGTGAAAACAGCATCGTTATACCCGAAACTTCGCTACAGGCGATAACGTTACAACAGATGTTATATCAATTGAAATATATAGGGATTAGGCCGGGACCTTGCACTCAGCATCGTTATATGAGATATATCGCTATAAGCGATATCGTTACGAGTGGATTTTACTGTAGCTAGCTTGCGGCCTTTTAATCGTACGCTGTTTTAACTGTGAATATGATAAGATGTCATATCAGTAAAATTCTTTCTCACGTGATATATATGTCCGGTACAATATTTGATATATGTAATAGGATTTTAAAGAAATGTAAATATGTTTAAATAAAATAATGTTAAAAACAAAAATTGACAAGGAATATGTATACTAGCATTCGACAATTAAATAAACCTGATCCAAACTGAGTGACACGAGTGTATTACCTACCTAATTTGTTTGGAATATTATTTATGAGTTTCTCATATCCGCTTTGTAATATACTTTTCATCTTGATTTACACTGTTATTATGTTCATCATGTTCTTTCTTGATTGTTGTGGTTATGTACAATGGTATATACCAATAAAGTTGACTTGACTTGACTTGACTTGGTGATAAAATCAGTTTTAAATTGTCACGACCCAAAAAGTCATGTTTAAATTTCTTATTCACCATTTGTTACTGTAACCCTGATTTCTTAAAAAGGTACTACATGTACACGTTTAAGCATTACAACTCTCAATGCAGCGAGCCACATATAAATAACTAGCCATAGATTTGGACAATATATGCCGGCCTTTCCTTGTGACAGCTATGCTAGTTTGGCTGCAAAAGATTATGTTAAAAAGAGATAATGTTGCAGTTAATTCATCTCTTGCGGCCGGGTAGGAGACTCACGAACATTGTGGCCGCGGAAGGTGCGAGATTTTTAGACTGTTGGTGGAAGCCAACGGTCTTTGAGAGGGTAATGTTTAAAACAAGCATCGCGGAAAACTACTTCTTTTCTTTGCAGGCTACGAGTCAGTAAATCGAAATCTGAAAGGGTTCTTCCTCAAAAAAAGCAAAAAATCACGAATGTTTTCTTACCTTTAAATTATTTAAGATAATGTATGTCATGTGTATTATACTGTGTATATTATGTGATTTATTACAATTACAGTTTCTATACAAGTCAATTTATTAAAAAAGTTACGTCAAATAATGACGTATTTTTGCTATTTACGAGAATGTAACCGAAATATTCACCAGGATGTCCTTGAATAAGACCACTAAATTAATGCGCTACTTCGGTTATTTTTGACTCGTTGTGAAAGTGTTATTTCTGGTTACCGCTTCTTATTCGGAATATTTTGACAACAAATTACTGCAATATATTAATTTTAAACTGTAGCATGACCTACTTTTTACTCAGTAGGCTACGAATCACTAACAATCGATGCTCTTAACTTTAAGAGAACCCAACCCTTTGAAATTTGAATAAAATACAGAATTTTCTTAAATCTGATCTATTTCGAGAAAGAACATGCAGTCTTATCACACTGGTATAAAGATTTATTGGAAAAAAGAAAATATCACATACTGTTTTGAGAAAAGATTTTGGACAGAAAAAAATGTACTTGGGTACATCTTAAAAACATTATTTTAACTCAGAATTAAGCATAACTTTTAGTTTTAATAAATAGCAGATATGTTTTGGGGTTATTAGACCTTTATCTCTTATTCTGCAGGGCTCGTTGCAGAGTGACTTGTTAACTGGCATATATATTATTCCGTTCGCATTAGGTAATTAGCTTGAACAATATTTGTTCGTTACTTACAAATAAGTTTTAGTATGATGTTAATACTTTACAATAAGAAGCCATATTATCAAGTTTAAAGGTGGGAAATTGAGCTTCATTCAAACAAATGTTTCCTTTTTAGCAAAAAAGCACTCATAATTGTAGTGGAGTGGGGTGGGGGCGCATGGTACACAAAGTCCATTTGATATTTTTCCCATTTTATTAGATGTCGACCAATATAGTCATGACGGAAAGACCTGTACAAATAAGAACAATATGTTACAGGGTCATGGTCGTAGAAAACGTATTTATAACGATTCACGAGCAAGTTCGATGTTTTAATTCCCAAAAAAATTTCATAAGGACAAAGCCTGAAATAAAATAACATTATATAAGCAATATAAATTAATTATGTATTATTATATTAGAAAGTTAATAACACAATCCATTAAAACTTAATACATAATATCATCTAACACAAATATTCCAATGATTCATATATAAATATAAAACACTTACAAGACAGATACAGATGTGAAGAATATACAAATACCACAGGAATAGAAATTCACTGTTCAACTGCTAAATTACTTCAATGGCAAAAATTGATACAAATCAAGATCTATATAGTCCCAATCAGGAATATAAATTTTACTCAGAACTAACTAAACCCAGTTTCAATCAATCTCAAAGATATGTGTTCACCATGTATCAGACAATTATCCAATCAGTACTAGCTCAACAGTGTTAAGAATTAAAAACAGTTAAAAACACTACACACTGTGTGTTACACAGGTAACAAATGTTACAAACAAAACACAACAGACTACAAAATGTACAATACAAATTGAAATTCAATTAATGTCAAATTAATGTTATACATTTCATAATTAAATAATACAAATTTTGAATAAAGAAAATAATAATAAAACTCACCAGGTTGGAATAACAATGATGCACAAAATGTGTGCGACTTGTGTCCACTCAGTGCTGTGGCCAAATGCAAGCATGGTCAGTAAAATTTACATGAAATGAATAGCTTTAACTATCCTAACCAATGAAAATCTTGCATCGGACAAATCATAGAAACGATTGGACATAACAAGTATTTCATCACAATACAAGGATGGATGCACACTGGACAGGAAACTAAATTTTGACTAAGTAAATGGACGTATACAAAACAAGGGACATAATAAAAATGACCTGTACTACATAATTTTAATGATTTTAGTTTCTTTTGTCGCCAAGAGTCTGTATACGCAGTCAGCGTTTTGTCGTCTTTTCCTGCTTTTTTACTTCTAAAAGTTGTGATTCAAGACACTCAGTTTGATAATTTATTTCGTTATTTCCAGGTCAGATAAATTCTTAAATGGAATAAAGACGCAGGGTTCAACAATAGTATTTATTTAGATATCTTATAGCATGTAACAACATTTAAAATATCCGTTCTCTAATAGCAATGTTACGAGGCGGATAGTTATCAAGCCACGGAACACAAAATGAACTCTGCTCGGGTTTTTTAAAATGCCAAATTATCGTTTAGGAAATTTGAAATGTCGAGGTTGGTTTGGAGAATCCATTTTTATGAACTTTTCATTTAAGACAGGAACAGTAAAATAAAATTGCATGCTAATTTCATCTACCAAGCCTTGGTATGTTGTGGCCAAGAAATCTACGTTTTAGCCGTGTAGAGATTTGACAGGTCCCGAACAGGGGGAGTATGAACAACTGTATGCAGTTTCAAACATCTGCGTCGAAACATGGACTGCGAAGGAACCACGGAAAGTCTAGTAACACATCAGGAAGTATGCAAGGCTGCTCCTAAAATACCATATATTGAACACATTATTGTACAATTTGAAACTTCAGATCATATATACATGCGATGTATGGTGTAATGCTGCTAGATTTATAAGTATAGGGGGCCCTTATGTTATAATGGTCAAATTCATTGCCTTTAATATTTGGAAAACGAAATCAGAGTTAAATGCAATAGTACAACAATTGTACAAATTATTACCCATATTTAGTGTAATGTTACCTAACTTCTGAAATAGTTTGGTGTTTGTTAACCTATGCCTCAATCACTGTCGGTTTATAAAATAAATCTACGTAATTAAAAATATCAACAACAAAAACAAAGCAGACAAAGTGTGTACTACCTAACAATTCTTTGTTAGCATTTCAAATTTAAATTAATTTAAGAGTTGAATAGTGAAGCATTAATAAACTATTCTCAAAATTAATGCAGTAAGCGACATAATGGCTGACCAAGGTCGTTCTGACGAAGGAATGTATACTGTTTTAAGTCCACGCATGGCAGCTGGTCCAAAAGGACTTGGTAACGTCAATGAAATAAATATGTGTTATATATACTCCTTTGTTTGAAAGCTATTTTTAATTGACATGGTGCAGTTTCTTATAAAAAGGACTTCATCCAAATTCGGTTTGCCCGAATGTTTGCAATTTGGTGACAACATTGCGTTTGCACGAATTGCCATTCATTGTATTTGATGGCACCATTAGCCATATAAGTAACAGTGAATAAACATATTCCATTAAAGTAATAAATGTACAATTATTTACTTTTTGGCTGTGAAATATGCTGTGATATGGACTTGCTGTTGTTGTGATATGGACCAACAAATCATTAAAGCCGAGGTCAATGATAATTTTGCGGTCCATATCAACAGCATATTTCAAAGCCAAAAAGTTAATAACTGTTTTATTACATAATTCAGAAGATAAAGAAGATATATATTGACTTCTGTGTGAGATCTTGTATTATTTCATGAATGGAAACAGATAAATGTTTTGACAAGTAGCGCCTTTTCTATTACCATGAATGAAATTAAATACAATCTAAGAAATTGTAAAATTAAATCAAAAGATTTTCTATTTATTTCATGCCTTTTCATAAAAATGTATTAGCTTGCACATACTTTGTATTGTACTTTAACAATATGTTACAATACACTTAAACCGGTGTCTGTCACATCGTAATTCCAACGACCGTTTATAGATATTATAATCGATATCACAAAAATTTACTCGCAGAAAACTGTTCATGGACCAATCATGAACTTTTTATTTAAAGATCATGTAATATTTGCCATTATATCAGTATTTGTTTTCCCTTCTACTTTTTGGCAGTGAAAAGCTCAAATGCATTCACCAACATGTTGATCATCAATTTCATATTATTTTAAAAGGGGACTTGCATTTTGAAAAGTTGCAGGCCAAGTATTTTTTTTGTAACTTTTTATTTTTATTTTTTACCGCTCATTTTTGTGTGACTTATTTATTTATAGGTGATCCAGATGACCGATTTATTAGAAAGGTGGAGGAAGAGATGATTTACCGCATAATGCGCGAAAAGTCCGAACTTCTATGCAAAGAATTTAAAGATGGTATGATCTGCTTAAGTTGGAGTTATTTATAAAGTATAAATAAGAATTTTAAATCTTTGTAATGGGAAGAAAAACAAGCATTTTAAAGTTCATAGTATAGGTGAGTCATAGTACATGTACATTCCATTGTATTTAAGCATTATTAGGTATTACTATTATAGTAATTAGAATAAAGAACATAACATTACAAGTTTTCTTTCAGAATTTGATGCCTGCATGAAAAGAACACCAAACTGGACTTTTGCTTGGAAGTGTAGACCAATGATGAAGGCGTTACGCAGGTGTCAAACTGAATGGTACATGATTAACTTCAAGCTACCAAATAAATTTTATTGAAATTTATTTTGACCAAAGCCCTGTGACTATGAAAGTCAGCAAAGAGTCAGTCTCAAACTTAGTATTCAAATATTATCCAATAAAAAATTATTACATATTTTGATTTGCTAATATTTAAGAATAAAACTAGGTATAAGATTGAGAACTTCCATATTCATGCGAACTGAACTCCTGATTGTGTAAATACTATTTTTTTGCCACACATATATGATTGAATGAAACAGATATTTTTACACATAAAACAGCAAATTATTTTCAAATTATTTCAGAAATATGAATAATCCTTTTAAACAGTATTTTAGAAGATAAGAATAATCCTACTAAAAAATAAAACATAATATATTTAAATAACCCATACAAGACTTAAGTAGAGATATCGATATAGACTCACTGAGTACTAGATCAGTGTTTTTAAAAGAAATTTTAAAGGCTTGGGCTAAAGTTAACTCCATAAGAAATATTACACATATACGAAAAGAAATATTTTGGAATAACTCATTCATTAAACATGAGCATGGTTTATTCTTCTACAAGCATTGGCATAATAAAAAATCACCGGTTGTAAATTTCATTACATTATTGGCAAAATTTTACATTTTTAAAAACAAGAATCAGAATCAGGTAACAACAATTCAACATTTTATTGCATATCTTCATAATAGAATTAGAATCGAAGAAATAATTGCTTTCCGTAAAGATAAACTAGACTAATTTAGAACTATTTGGAACCAACTTTTAAGTCTATTTCCTCGAGACCCGGAATCATTCTGCATGTCATCAAATTCTAGCCTGCCAGGAATCACTTTCAGTCTGAAGTCCCTTATATGCCCGCCCCCCCCCCCCCCCCCGATGGAAAATATTGATAGGTGCATAAGTTCAATAACCGTTAATGCAGGATATTTGTTACCTGACTTAAACGCAAGTCCTGTTCCTGTTTTAGGTTTAATAGGCAAGAATTTCAGCAGGAGTGTACCGAGGAATATTTGCAGCAAAGGGCCGAGTTTAGGAGGACTGGATTGGGGGAGAAGGCACGAGAATTTGACGATAAGAAAATGAAAGAGTTTGAACTGTGGTTGAAAGAAAAGAAAAAACATGAGAGCGAGGCCGGTGTACACCAGCATCAGACCGGCTGAGTGCTGTATGGATTGAAAACATCTGCGCCATCATTTCATTACGATTGAAATTGAGGAAACATACTCTGAACAGATGTTGGAAAGCCATTGCTTGTGAGATTGTTGGTTAGGCAATTGTTGAGTGTGCCAGTGCTTTCATAGGGGCTCCTAACTGGACACAAATATGTTGGCAAAATGTTGGCAAATGTACACTGAAAAAAATTAATTTCTGTTACTTTTGTAGATTTTTAGTAAAAAAACATTTGTACTTGAACCGATTTCTCTTCATCCAAATTTTTAAGTTTGTAGCCATTGGCTAATTTGGTGAATAGCAGAGTGAAAACTTAAGTAAATTCCTCAAAATATTAAAACTTCTTTAAGTCTGTAGCTGGTTCATTTAAAGTCTATTTTGTTTTCAATACTTTGATTGTAGTACAGAATCAAAAGATGTTTCCTATTTCACAAGATTTAAAGTACAAAACATTTGTTTTATCACGGTAAATTGTATTTGCATATTTCCCATAAATATGACTTAAGTTAAGAATTTCCTTAGGATCTTTGTGGATATGGCCCTGCTAAGGAAAATAGTTGCTTAAGCCATATTTAAGAGAACATATGGTAAAATAAGAAGCATCTGTTGATTCTTTACCAATTTAAAACCATTTAAGACCAAATACACTTGCTTAGGACCTTTATGATTTTAAGAAATTTAGTTAAGTTTTCACTAAGGAGCTTTGTGGATATGGGCCCTGATTATTTTGATTGACATTCAATGATTTAGGGTAACAAGGTTGGAAATCCCTTGCTTTTGAGACGGTATTAATGAAATACGTTCCTTGCGTCTTCAAAGAAGTGATTCTTTTACTGATGTACAAGTCAAAGTCTACTTTTGTGATAATGTTTGCATTAAACTGTGGTACTGTGTTTGTGTGAAATGCAAACAGGATTTTGCATAAAATAATGCCTGTATAATTGTATGTACTTTTTATATCAGTTCAACTGTTGCTAAAAAATGTTTTCCAAGGAGAGACAAATGCTTTTTTAGCAAAAAAGGAGAAAATCCCCCAAGTAATTAGAATCTAAAATGTAGTGTTATGCTATAACAGTATGGCGTGCTGTTTTAATCGATACCTTTATATTATTGCTAACAACTGTTTCATAAATAATATTTCTGGTTGCAAGATGTGTTTGTGTACAAAATAAATACTTGGTATTGAAATATTCCATCAAACCCGCCATGCAACTGGTAGGTGCCTTGTTTGGTTCCTTCTCAGGGAGCTTTCTCAAGTTCATTTCAAAGACACCAAGTACTGGTTCTTCCCAGGAAACGGACTCAAGAGTGTCTCAATAAGCCTAAGGCTTTCGATGCAATTGAGCTAAAATAAACAAAATATTCCATGGAGGAATAAATCACTTCCTCGGCAATAACTAAAATAAGATCATACAATAAAGTTATAATTATTTATTATGTTTGAACATGTAAAATTGTGTGATGGAACGTTATTTCTTATACTATGTCTGACCGTTTGTAGAATAATTGATCACAAAGTGTCTGTAGTACTTGTTCGTGTCTTCTGTCACGCATATCTATTTGTATTCTTTAAAAAAATAATTTTTCAACCAGTCCTGATATCTAGATTGAAGAACTTTTTATCAAATTTGCTCATATAAAATAATGATAATAAAGTCGCATTTATTGTCCAAACTCCTGTCAATGATAGGTCTATTAGGCATTCCAGTTGCAGTGAAAGAATAATATACAGTGTAATTGTATCTGTTTAATCTATAACATTTTGATGTTCGGGAACTTGAAAGCGTTGAGACATGTTATGGCAGCATAACAAATGCTCAACAGGTAGCTTGGTTATCAGGCTGAGGGTTACTTTTGTCTGTATAGGATGTTTCTCTTCGACCGTGATTGCTTACAGCCAGGTGAGCGACTCAGGCCCTCTTGTTTTTATTTTTACATCATGGCCGTTTGTATGAAATATGGCATAGATGACGTTACTTTCATTGTTAAGTTATTGATCTATATAATAGTGCATTCAGTTTTATGATACAGCTTTTTTTACACTGTTTTGCTTATATGCATGTAACCAGCATGTGCAAGTTATTTGGATTGAGTAAGTGCTTGTCATTTGGATTGAGTAAATAATATAATAAGTAATTTTTAGCTCGGCTATTCTAAAAATGGTGAGCTTTCCCTACTTGAAACTTGGAATATTTATTAACCAAATTTTTTGAAAAAAAATTTTGGTTATTAGATTGGGGTATCTCGTTGGGCGGACGGGCGGATAATTTAAAGAAACTTCATACATATATACCTTATATCATGACCTTGCTTGGGATTGCATATGGAGTGAGTGGGATCAAGGTCAAGGTCACCATTACTAAAAATAGAAAAACGGTTTCCGCTCAATAACTTTAGAATCCATAAAGATATTTTAAAGAAACTTCATACATAGATACCATATATCGAGACCTCGATTGGGATTGCATATGGGGTGGTTGGGATCAAGGTCAATGTCATCGTTACTAAAAATACGGTTTTTGCTCAATAACTTGAGAACGCATCGAGATATTTTAATGAAACTTCATACATAGATACCTTATATCGAGACCTCGCTTGGGATTTCATATCGAGTGGGTGGGGTCAAGGTCAAGGTCACAGTTACTCAAAATAGGAACACAGTTTCCGCTCAATAACTTGAGAATACATCGAGATATTTTACTGAAACTTCATACATATATACCTTACTTCGAGACCTTGCATGGGAGTGCATATGGGGTGGGTGGGGTCAAGGTCACCATAACTTAAAATAGTAAAACGGTTTCCGCTCAATAACTTAAGAATCCATAAAGATATTTTAATGAAACTTCATACATAGATGCCATTTATCGAGACCTCGCTTGGGATTGCATATGGGGTGGGTAAGGTCAAGGTCACCGTTACTAAAAATAGAAAAACAGTTTCTGCTAAAAAAACTTGAGAACGCATCGAGATTTTTTTATGAATCTTCATACATTTATACCTTATATCGAAGCCTTGCTTGAGATTGCATATGGGGTGGGTGTGGTCAAGGTCAAGGTGACAGTTACTAAAAATAGAAAATGGTTTCCGCTTAATATCTTAAGAACACAACAAGATATTTTAATGAAACTTCATACATAGATACCTTATATCGAGACCTCTCTTGGGATTGCATATCTGGCGGGTGGGGTCAAGGTCTCCATTACTAAAAATAGAAAAATAGTGTCCGCTCAATAACTTAAGAATGCATCAAGATATTTGAATGAAACTTCATAAATAGATACCTTGTATCTAGACCACACTTGGAATTGCATATGGGATGGATGAGATCAAGGCCAAGGTCAGTTTTACACAAAATACAAAAACGGTTTCTGCTCAATAATTTGAGAACGCATTGCGATATTTTAATGAAACTTCATTCATAGATACCTTATAACGAGACCTCGCTTAGGAATGCATATGGCACCCAGAACTTTATTTCATTATTGTGCTGACTTTTATGCATTTCGTTAGAAAAAATTGTTTTTCGTGGAATTTCCACGTTTCTTGTTTTTCATCAACTCCAGCACCAGGTTCAACAATCCCCTTAGCTGTGTATTTTGACACAGTTATGCCCCTGTTTACTTAGATTTGCAAGATGGATGAAACATTTCTATATATGATTATGCACCTTTTAATAGTTTCCCCCGGGGGGGGGGGCGGAGGCTTATACGGGACTTTAGACTGAAAGCGATTCCCGACAGGCGGGAATTTGACATGCCGAATGATTCCGGGTCCCGGGAAATAGACTGGTCGGATTTTAGGTCCCGGTAATATTGAGCTCCCCGGGCCAATTGATGCTTTAAGCATCTCCCACTGTGGGGATTTAGTCAAAAATGATTGGCTCTAGGGTGGGGAATTAGACCCCCACAAATAAAATTAGTCAAATACCCCTTATTTTATTAAAATATCAATATGGTTACCGTATTTAGGATGCATAGCTGTTTTGAATTGAATAAGACGGTGAAATAGGAGTTCCCATTAATTGCACTGCAGCTCATTGATTAAATGAAGCTTTCTCAATTATGACTAGACTTGTATTGGCATGATATATTACCAAATTAGTTAAGTATTTTTGTCTAGCCACTTATATGTCAACTGTACAACGTGACAAAATTTGCAGTTACATTCTTTGTTTAGCTCACATGAGCACGAAGTGCTCGTTGAGATATAGGTTTAGGGGACCTCTCCTGCGTCGTATGTCGTCCGTCGTCCGTGCGCCGTAAACAATTTGTTTGATCTCACGATTTAGACTTCACTTTTTATTCAATCTTAACCAAACTAGCACAGTTTGTGTATGACAAATAAAATCTTGGACGGGATTGTTATTGGGCCAGATCACACTAGTAACACTAGAGTATTTGATCCTTTTTCATGCAAAAAAGTGCAAAAATGCCCTTTTACAACATATAGACTTTATTTTCTATCCAATCTTAACCAAACTTCCACAGTTTGTGTACGACCATCAGATCTGACCAGACGCCCAAAAATATGCCAGAGCGTGTTTCGAACACCGGAGTTGTGATCCTTTGTTTTTGAAAAAATATATACAAAAATAAATAGATACTTCATTTTTCATCCAATCTTTACCAATCTTGCACAGATTGTCTATGACCAGGAGTTACAGTTTTAAGTCGAATATAAGCAAGATCGGACCAGAAACACGGAGTTATTGCTCTTTGTTTGTGAAATTATATGCACAAATGGACATTATTCAGGATAGAGATTTCATTTTTCATCAAATCTTCATCAATCTTGCACAGTTTTTCTATGACCAAAAGATTACAGGTGAAGTTGAATACATGTATAAGCAAAATCGGGCCAGAAACAGCAGATTTATTGCCCTTTGTTTGTAAAAAACAAAATGGACTGTATTCACGATATTGACTTTTTTCCAATCTTCACCAATCGTGCACAGTTGGTCTATGAACGTAAGCAGTCAAATATAAGCATGATCGGGCCAGAAACACTGGAGTTATTGCCCCTTGTGTGTGGAAAAAACATCAACAAGTTATCAATGATTGGCTTGCACAAATGATTGTTTATTCAATGTTGACCAGACTTACACAGTTTGCGTATGACCATAAAAATTGATTGATAAAATTTGATCTCCAACATTTGAAAACCTTACATGCAGTTATTTGTACATGCAACACCGATGGCTTCATAGCCTGCATTAACATCATTAATAATAATTGGACAGAAAATTATCAAAGAAAAAGCAAAATTTGACCTTATAGCACAGCCATCGCAATTATCGCATTGAACTAGTTCTCCAAAACGGTCTGCAAAAAAAGACATCAAAATCTACTGTTTCTGCAATTTCCAGCATTGTCACTGACCTAATGAAAAAGGGTAAGGTACGAATATCGCGAAAAATGATTTGAGAGCCATAAGCAAAACACATCCACTACCCAACTCGTACTTTAGTTAGCCCATTGCACTAACTGATGTTTGAAAACAAACCGATCCTACCCCCCTTTGCGGAAACGTGTATTTTTCAGATACTTAAATTTTCAAACCTGTCACAGCAGTATGG
This sequence comes from Congeria kusceri, assembly GCA_027627225.1. NCBI lineage: Eukaryota > Metazoa > Mollusca > Bivalvia > Myida > Dreissenidae > Congeria > Congeria kusceri. Next base: position 17,081,171 of record CM051039.1, read on the forward strand.
TCTTCATCGGTGCCATTTCTCAGGTGAGCACTTTGGGCCATCATGGCCCTCTTGTAATAAACGTTGATTGCAGTAGTATTGAAATAAAACCCCGCCCTGTCACATTTGTGGTAAGTGTTTAAAGCCAACTTCACGATCTAAGTATTTCACCCCAGACGTAGTGGGTAGGGAGACATGTTGATTTTGTGCTGGAAAGATGTATGTCTGGATGTCCGGACTAGTAAAAAAGTCTGTCGGCGCTTGTTCTCCGTAACCCCTGGTCGGAATTTGACGAAACTTTACAGGATTGATCAGTACCAAGTCTATAGTGGTGCATCGTCGGCATGTCGTGAAAGTACATTTTGGACTGAGCGTACATTTACGACCATACATTCCAGTTTGAGTGAACATTTACGTACCCTCCAAACATAAAGTTATCTGGAGTTCTGCCTTTAAGAGAATACAAGCTCCGCCTAGATCGTTCAACTGACAGCGCTGACAAATTGGGTGTAAGTTAATTAAGTCCAATGCTTGCGGCTAAAAGCGCAAGAAAATAAACAATGCGTAAGACAGGTAGTGAGTAGTGCTGTTAAAGTATATGATAATAGTGGTGTTTGATGAGCACTTTGAAGTAGTCTCGTCGTAAAACTGTGCTCGATGGATATGGATAAAAGGTACTCCTAAGAGTTAGTTTTATGCAAATCCTTGTTTTTTGTTTGTTTGTTTTTTTTATTATAAGGAATTAACTTTTGTCGATTCTAGCTTTTGCATAGAATATACGTTGACTTAGATGGTTAAAGCACGTTTAAGTGTACCCATTGTCATATATTGCATAAAATAATCTTATTATATACAGGCAGTTAGGAATTGAGTTTTTATTCAGTTGATTTGCTTCTTAGAACTTTATACATATTTATTTAGGAACGACGGCGTCAACAAAAGTCGCGATTCTTACATTGAATGATGTCTAACAAATCTAGACATGCAGTTTCTAGATGCGAGTTTTTTGGAATTGAAAATATGTGAATTCATTTTGTAAGACTAATAGTAGCTTGAGGATGGAGCAATATGATTTAGCAAAAGGCCAGATAGCTGAAGCGAGATTTCTTTTGAAGTTCAATATTTATAAAGTACAGTTTGATTTCAAAACTAGAATTTGCAGAAAATGCTTGTAAGCATTTTAACTAGAATATTTTCTTAAATTAAGCATTTGCCTTCACAAACGTGTCATTTGTCAATTTGATTAACATTATCAACACTATATGCATAATTGTTTCGCTTTGATTCTTTCAAATAGTTATTTCAAATGCAACTTTTATATAGGTCTGTATTTGTGCCCAATTGTATTGTCAAAGTAACTCTAAAACGACGTCAGACATATCGACACGGAAAGCCATTTAAAATAATAATTCCCTTTGTTAATTTATATAAAGTCCAATATTTGCTAGTGTAATAGTCAAATCAAAATGTAATAATATTGCAACACAACTGACCGGTTCTTTAGTTTACAACATCAAGCGTTACCAATAACTTGCACACGATTTTTACGTTTAACAGTTGATTGGTCCGATCTTATATAATTAAAGGTCCTCATCAACAGATTATCTTTTTTTGTGGGAAAAAAGAAGACATAAAATATGTCTTATCTGCAAAACTTATGGCATTTTGTAGTTGGCCGGGCCTCAAACATGCAACCTAGCCATCGTATGAATGTTACGTTCAACCACTAGACCAGGCGGAATTATGTTCATTGAAGTCTATTTTTAAAATAAGTCAATGTTAAAAAATGACAACGAAAAAGGTTCATGAACACTTTATTATGGTACCCATTTCAATTGACGTTTATTCATAATGCAGTTATCAATATTTCCTCCGGGCATATACGGAACTTTAGACTGAAAGCATTTCCTAACAGGCGGGAATTTGACACGTCGACTGATTCCGGGTCCCGGCGTAACAGACTTTGGTCGGATTTTAGATCCCGGTAATATTGGACCCCCGGGCCATTTGATACCCCTATAGCATCTCCAACTGAAGGGATTTAGACAAAAATGTTAGGGAATTTGACTAATTTTAGCCAAACAGTTTGTCTAAAGACCAAAGTCTCTTTCCCGGGGTCCGGAATCATTAAGCGTGTCAAATGCCCGTCTGCCGGAAATCGCTTTTAGGCTAAAGTCCCGTATATGCCCGCTGCTCGCCCCTGGGGTGAAATATTGATAGGTGCATAATTAGTAATCCTGTAGTGTTTTTTAATCATATAGTTTGTTTTTTTTAAATACATGTAAGCTAAATATATGCTGAGAAATATTAGTGAGAGTAAATTGCCGAACGTAGCTCCGTTTTAAAACAAGTACATCCTAAATGCAAGTTTAAAGTATTTCATTCTAATAAAACGAACACAATTCGGGAAGCAATCCAACATTTTAACAAATTCCTCGACCGAGTTGGCATGCTTGAAAGTCGATGAATTTTATCTCGTATAGTCAATTCGATCCAAAATCGCATCAATTATAAATGTAAAAAGTGTAAACTTGTATCTTTGGTAAATAAAATGAGCCTTGTCGTGGAAAATCCGGGCTTAATGCATGTGCGTAAAGTGTCGTCCTGGATTAGCCTGTGCGGATTGTACATGCTAATACGGGACGACACTTTACGCACATGCATTAAGCCCGGTTTGGCCACGACACGCCTCATTTATAAAAAAAAACCGTTTGACTCTCCAGTGCGACCTTGACTATTCCCGAAATTCACGTGTACCTACATTGCATTATTTCTAAATTTGGAAAGCGAAAATAAGTCATTAATTTAGCGACACGTTTAGCAGACAAAACCTCGAATGATATTAAATTAATTACGTTGACCTTCAGGTTTGACCTTGACATTACCAATTTGTGTAAATCTATCTGGCGCCCATTAAAATACTAAAACATATATAAATATAAAAACAATAGTAGAAAACAACAACAACAACCGTAAAACACAAGAACAATTGTAAATAAAAAATACAAGTACACATATTATTAACATAATTAAGATAACTGTTGAAACAAACGAAACTCGATACAAATAGATTTATAACTTCATAACTAACAAACAATTATGAACAAAAATCTCCTCTGTCATCTGTACTATTTTTTATGGCAAGGGTCAATACGATGAGAAAAGCAATAATTAGTTCATCTGTAATCATTAATGTGACAAATCACGATCAGTCGTAATTATCAACGTTTAAATACAACGTCAACGCACGGTTGCTATAACCGCAGTAGCGAGAGCGTGACAATATATCGACGAGTAGACGTCACGTTAACTACGTTACGGCCAGAAAAAGGATGCGATTCAGGATTTTTCCTGTTTGTAGACGTCGGCATTGGCCTGATTTAAAAACCACAAGACGAATTTCGTTCACAAAATGTAATTTAATGAAAATTATCAACAATAAAACATCACGTTAACATTTACATCAAATGGGCTAATAATCATGTTTGCAGTATTAATATCATTCAGAAGCTGCAACCGGAGTTATGATCGATATGTTTTAATTGGATAGGTCAAACGAAAGAATTATTACAATAATCGAACAATTACAAAAAATTTGTGTCGAACTCGGATTGTTTTAGTGCATTTTAATTTAAACAACCAAGAACCTTTGAACTGACATCTTTGAGACTTTCAGAAAAAAAAGCACATTAACAACAGCAAAAGCAGCAATAACGGGAGCAGAAGCACCAACAACAGCAACAATAGTACTTTGCTTTAAACATTTTATACTTTCAAGAAATAATGTATATACTTCCACTGCTTCATCACCATCACTATTGCCACCACCACCATCATCATCATCATCATCACCACCTCCATCACTACCATTGCTCCACATCCATTACAATCACCTCCACCACCACAACCACCACCACCACTATTACCACCACCACCACAACGTCATCATCACCACCACCTCCATAACTACCATTGGTTCACATCCATTACCACCACCATCACCGCCACCACCACCGCCAACAACAACACCACCATCACCACCACCACTATCACCACCACTATTACCACCACCACCAGCAACGTCATCATCACCACCACTTCCTGCGTTTAGATTATCATACGCATAGGATTAGTTAATCGAACTAAGTATTGGTAAGATATAAGGATGAAAAGATTGAACTAGCATGATAAAAACAGCAAAAATAAGATGCAAAGATGTCATCATGCATAACGTCAACACGACTTTCGATAATAAGATAAATGCGTCAGCAGGCGCAGAACTTTCAGGAGAGTCTAATGTTTTGTGCAAAAACTGCGAAATCTGAAACATAAGATGCAACGATGTCAACATCATGTCTAACGTCAACACAATTTTCGATAATACGATAAATGCGTCAGCAGGCGCAGAACTTTCAGGAGAGTCCAATGTTGTGTGCTAAAAAGTCTGAGCCACGCACTTATAAACCAATTGATTCTTTTATATACATGGTTACCATTAGACCAAATCTCGGAGCTGTGTACAGCAGAGAATTTTTTCTGGATTAAAAATATCTGTTAGAAGTTGAGAAAAGGTATATCGGTTACTTAAATCCATATCTTAATTATGTGTTCTTTGGACATGTGTATTCAAATATCGTCCATTGAAAGCCTAAATGGCTTATCGATATGCAAACGCCGATCGATGAGCCTTTTTTTCCTTTCAACGGACGTCAAATCAAAAGTATGAGGAACATTTTTGTCAATTTTTTTAAATTATTATTTATGTATTTACAACAAGTGGGCAACCGAGACCATTAGTTTTTCTTTCATTTCTGGCTACTTACTGTTTTCAGAAATGGAAGATCGGATGCGAAATGCCCGCGACATCCTCTCGAGACTATATCCCACAATGGCGGCCCGCAGGTAAACACGAAATATGGCGTTGTGAATTCAAATTATGTCGACGAATCAGAAACAAGCATTGACTACAACAACGGCTATCTCCTCGGTCAAAATGGCGGCAATTCGGACTTACCAAACGATACGTCGCCGACGACCAATCCTGATTCAACCGGAACCGGAAATAGTGTCAATATTGAAACCGGAAGTGAAGACGAAAATGACTTCAAAAGCCTGGTACCATTCTGCCTTCTATACGGAATTGGTTCCCTGCTGTCACAGAGCTTAACGGTGTATTTGTCCTCGCAGATAACTGTTCTGGAGAAAGCCTTCGGACTTAGTAGCTCCAAGAGCGCTCTGTTACTCAGTGCTAATGACGTGGGATTTGTACTCACTGTGCTCCTCGCTAGCCACTTCCTAAAAAAGTAAGTTATGTTAAGCATAGACTGATTCCAGTAAAAAGTAAGCTATTTTAGTCATATACTTGTTCCAGACTTGTAAAAAGAAAAGATCTATCAATAAACAATTTATTCTCGGTGCAAGGGCTGGTACGGGTAGTTATTTGCTACTCGGCTACCAGGCGCCGTCTCCCCGCGGGTACTCGTAATGGCTATTTCAATTGAATACTTTCACAAACTAATTACCGCATGCTGAGCCAGAATTGTCATTGTTAGTATGTCCATTGAGCAGCTTACGTCGGAAAGACATTTCTGTTAGCATGTCAGTCTTTTAAGCCAAAAATGCTTAAGTAGTTATAGTTACATAGTTAAAAGAAATCCATTCTTTTGTCATCTGCCGCCTTAATGTTTTAAAGCCCGACAAATAAATCTAGTTTCGCCGTGCATATCATAACCATGAAACAGCAATGCTTAATATTAATTTTTGATCGTTGTTTTATGCAAAGCTGTATAAAAAGGAACTAACAAGGTGATACAAGTTAAACTAAACATTTGCAGTTTAATGTCAAGATAACAAACACATAAAATAATGCATTTTGAGCTAAAACGTATCTTCATTTTCATAGAATGGACGGTATTTGAATAGTCTGAACTTGAATTTGGTGTTTACATTTTCAACACGACGAAACTTGTGTCCGAATTAGGCCACTTTCACCTTTTGTGTGCCTTTACATTGTTTGGGTACCCGGGAATCGACCAGGGCTGGCATTCACAAAGCATCTTAAGTCATTTCTTAAATATTTTCACTTAAGTGCAAAATTTGAATGTATTATATTTCTTTACTTAATTAACAGATTAATATGTTGTTGATATTCCTAAAATAACATTTTCATAATGATATTATTTTAAAGTATAACTCAGTGCAAAACTGTTTCTGTATGGAATTATACAGTTGAAAAAAATTCCACATTTAGGATAAGAATAAAATTTAACTTAAGATGGTTTGTGAATACCACACCTGCTAGGTATCCGATCCGATGCACGGGTACAAAAGTACTTGCTTTAGTCCAACCTGGTCTTCAACCTGGAATTATTTGGTCATTTTGAAAGTCTTATGGTTAGATACCAGTAAATAGACGGGCATCGCCCTGTGGTAGATCAAATACATGTCATTCGTTCTTTTCTTCTGTTAAAATCATTAAAAATATGTAATGATAGAATCGGTGCATAAGTATAAGACACTTAAAAACGAGTAAGGAATGCAAGTAAAGTATATCAAATTGTGTGTGTACTCATTTAGATAATGGCGATCTGTCCGTATATGGGCCATTGAGGTTAGATGCCAGTAAATCATTGTGTATCCCTCCGTGGTCGAAAGTAGCAACTACTACTAAAGTGGTCCTTTTCTCTTCTGGTATAAATACCATTTAGCAATCTCAGACATGCCTGCCTTTTGTGGTCATTCCTAATATCCTGTGTGTGTCTGGAACAGTTTGGTGCATTTCGTTGGATGCTAACTTGAAAGAAGAACTTTTGGGGGGTGTAAACTGTTGCATGGGGCTTTTGCCGAAATATGACTGCCTAAACACTGCTTTCTACCGGTGTCTGCATTCAGGTGAGATGCATCTTCTTAGAAGTAACATGACATATCTTTTTATTGTAATTTTTGGAAGAGGACAGATTCATCTTTAAATTGATTCCAGGCTTGTCCAATCTGAAATAAAGGAAAGGCTAGAAAATGCTTGGAAATTTTGCCGTAAATTGAAGAGCAATACAATCATCAATAAAATCATCGTTTTTAGCTTCAGATAATTGTTTATAAATCTGAGCTTATACACCAGTGTACATGATGGAAATTTGCAAAGAATAACATAACATGTCAGAAATTGCCTGCAGACCTTTAAAAGTCCAAATTATTCCCGTTACACAAACGCAGCTTATAGGTGTATTATTACATGGCGTTCCCTATTTTACCCTTCTAAACAACTCAGTTATTTAGGT
>CM051039.1:17093426-17373426 GCA_027627225.1 Congeria kusceri
AGCCCCTCAGATCCCCGATGGATCGGAGCCTGGTGGTTGGGTTTCATTTTATTCGGAGCCAGTTCCTGCCTTATATCCATTCCAATATTCTTCTTCAAGGCTTCGTTGCGTAAAAATGGGAACCAGTCGAACGTGTATGCCAATAGCAAAGAGGTTGAACATCCGCCAGTCACGCAACACATTAAAGGTAAAACGAGACCCACACACGTAGATTCATTCAAAGTTACCATTGAGTCAATTTTCGTACATGACGGTGTGATCAGGTTTCATTGTAGTCACCCTAATTTTTTTTTTTTTTTAAATAGAAAGCAGTAAATACAATCCCGTTAGGTTCGCTAAAAGCTAAATGTACGACAATTTGAGAGCTGATGTTCTATAGCTACCATTAGAACGCATTTAGTCATAATACCTACGCGAAAGTAGGAAATACTGCTTTGAATTTATATTCAAAACAGTACTTCTTACTTTCGCGTAGGTATTACGTACGTTTGTCAAATCAGTGCTTATCAGCTTGATAATGAATGTGATAAGAACACATACTTTTTGGATAACTCAAAAGGGTCAACATCAAAAACTCTGTGCGTTCAGCGCTTTGATTTGTATTGTGCGTGTCTACTTTGTGTGTGACTGGCCGCTGTTTAAGATACAATTATTTCCAGTGTGCTTTAGTAGCTGAAACTGTTATACAGCAATATTGACTGCTACCAATGGACATTCCAGCGCTTAATGTTTTGCGTTTAAAAAGGAGTAAATATATTATATTTTGCTTTACTGTTTGCTTTATATTACTAGTTACACTGTACTTAATAATTATTTTAGTTGTATGTTTATATGCTTGAAAGCATTCTAAACTTACTTTGTTCGTTATGTTTTCTAAATTTAGTTCATCAAACGTGGAACATATCCACAACGCTCCCATATCTTAAATAATAAAAATCCTCAGTCATTCTTCTTCTGGTTCAATTCAAATTTATTTTGTCTTAAACGTTGTTTTTTTCTTCGTCATTTTAAACAATTTTTCAGTCATATCACGGCGGTTAACCTGTTCAGACTGGCCGACGTGATATGACTGAAATTCTGTTAAAATGGCAAACAATCCAAAAAGAAAACAACAACAAAAAAAAAGACCAAAAAAAAACAACAACCGTTGAAGAATTACTGATGATTGTTATAAACGTTTTTTATTCCTCTCATTTTACCATAGTTTAAATATAGACTTATTTGCCAAAGGAAAAACAATATTTTGAAATGTTCACGTAACAATATGACTTAATATTTTCCGTGATAGCTTTCATGATGGACAAAGCCTAGTTAGAATGCTCATGTTTTAACTAAAACAGTATGTTGTTTTACTGCGAGCTAGACTTACCGCGGTATGATACTTTCTATAGTTGCCTTATTAGACCATTTCTAATGTACTAATTACTAATTTACTGAATTTTGACGCATTCTAGACTTTTCTTCTCGTTAGCCTTCTAGACTAACCGCGGCATTATATTTGGGGCCATACTCCAAAAACATATTAAATTTATCTTAAAATAATTGTATCTATGTGTCAATATTTGTAAGGTGATATTAAAAAAAATACACATAAATTTATGAATCCAATGACAGTTAACTAAATATTAGTTAATAATAAGTTAATAATTAGTGAACATTAAGCAGACTTGCATGTATACATGGAATACAATTCTTCAGAAAAATGAAGATTTCACTTTAAGATGTTTCTGGAAATCGACCCCAGTTCCAATGTATGCATCATTCACTATATTCTGACGCCCTCTAGACTTACCGCGCTCTCTCGGACGCGTGCTCAAGCGCCCCGTGTACACGTGCACGATGCTTGCCGTGCTCTTCTACATGTTTGCCGTCATGGCGTTCGGCTCGTTCGGACCGAAGTACATCGAGAACCAGTTCCACATCCCCACGTGGAAGGCAAACCTGGTGCTGGGTACGTTTGCTATGGTAACATTATATGAGGCGTGTCGTGGGAAAACCGGGCTTAAAGCATGTGCGTTAAGTGTCGTCCAGCATTAGCCTGTGCGGACTTCCCGCCTACAGTAGATTTATGTTGAGAAGAGACTTCCTTGAAACAGAAAATATCACGAAAGCGAAAAATGCCGTCCCAGATCAGCCTGGAAAAAACACACAATTTTTTAAACATTTTTTTCGCGGCATAATCACCAGACAGTTTAGGTATACTGGACTGGATGTAAAATGTTTAAACGCCTCCCGTCAAAGAAACTGTACCTTAACTATAAATAAGGTCATGCTAAAGCAACAGTTCTGGCAAGAAACATACACAATTAATGAAAACTGCTGTTTTTACCGAATGTCAGAAAAAGTTAATGATTGATAGGCAACAAAACTGTTAGGGTCGGCGGAAAAAAATCTTGGAGGGGGTCGGGTAAGCGGAAACCAACATTTGTTTACGCCTAAATGTATTTGGCAGTACCACCTTATGTGAACGCTACCAGTAGCCAAAACAGCAATTGGTTATTTACATTTCTTTGGCTAGTCATTTGTTTTTGAAAAATTTAGAAAATAAGCGCCTACACTTCTGTTGTTGAATCTGTTGTCGGTAGAGCTTGTAAAAAGTGAATTTTTGCCTAGTTCACAAAACTTATTAGATAATTTTTTCTTAAAATGGAATTCAAGGCAAGTATAATAATACATTAAAATGAACATTTTGAAACCGCTATTTAGTTTTGACAACAGTAAACGAGTAGTTATTGCGTGTATTCATTAAGAAATAATGTTCGATTTTTATTCGTGTTTATCGTCTAATAAACAACGGTTTGGAGTACTGTTGAGAAGGCGTTAGCCCGAGTGTTTTAAAAACAGCACGTCAGAACGACAAACCATTGTTTATTTTTAGATAAATAACGATAATGCAAACATTATTTCGATTCTAACTCGACCTGAGAACAAATTCTGCAATTACAATGCGAACTATTTTTAACAGTAAACGGAACTATTTTCTCCGTTGTTTATTGGTTATTTAACAACGATAAATTTTGTTCGTTGTCTATAAAAAAACTCTGCGCGTGTCATGTTCGAATCCTAAATACATGTACTGACAAATAAAATTCAAGGACAGAATGTTCCAACCATTGCAACTGACAATGAAACTGACATTGATTTAAGATTGATAGTCAGTTTGTTAAATTGTATTGCCATAGGACGAAATGTATTGCTTTTCTGAAAATGTCGTCATTATCACCTATCAGGCATAGACAAACTAGCGACGACAGTCGTCGGCACTTTCGTCGGCGGCGTCATCACCCGGCGTATGCGTCTCGGTCTTACCGGAAGTGCCAAAATGGTCTTCATCTGCAGGCTCGTCGTGTTCGCGCTCTCCTGCTTCAACTTCCTGTTCGGCTGCCCGAACCCTGATTCAATCATAGGCATGCCACCGGAAGTGACGTCGATTGCGAATACTTGGACTAGTGACGCTAACATGTATGAGTTTTGGTTTCATTCATTTCGGTCTAGTTGGCTGATTGGATAATGTGGGACAATATGAGTACAATGGGAATTACGGGATAATAGACGATTTTACTAATGTCAATCATATTCAAATTAATCTGCAATATTATCCAATCATCGCACTTGGATATCGCGTGTTTAACGGGTAAACTATTTCATACGAAAGAGCACGTGCACAATGTTTGTGATATTCAAATGAGCACTTGGTAATGTTTGTGATTTTCGATGAATGAAAATTAATCCCTTAACAATAGCTGAGGAGGAGTTTCAACTATTTGTGGCAAAACCCGGATCGGTCTATATCGCTTGAACGCAAAAATATTTCGAAAAAGTTTCATTTATTACCTGTTGACTATCAGTACCAATTTGTATGGCCTTTGACTTTATACAGCTGACTGAGCTGGCAAAAAAAACGTATGACCGAACATCGAATGTTCTATTTAGGAAATAATTTTCGATTTATCGTTGTTTATCCGCCAATAAACAACGATTTGGAGTTCTGATGCGTAGGAATTAAACCACGAGGGCGTTGGCCCGAGTTGTTTAATAACCACGCGTCAGAACGACAAAGAGTTGTTTATTGCACGATAATCAACGATAATGCGGAAAATATTTCGATTCTAACATGATTTGACATATATTTTTGCAATTGTAATTTCAACTACTTTTTACTATACTCCGCTGAGAATCGAAACTTCTTTTTGCGTTGTTTATTTGGTCGTTTAAAACGATATTTTTGTTCTTTGTCTATAGAAAAATTAGCGATTGTCATGTTAGAATAAACGATTGCTAATTGTGTATTGAAATCGACAGTTGAACATTCGAAGATAGTTGATTTTCTGTTCAATTATGTTCAAATAACTTATTTGTAAATACTGTGTATTTCCTTTGCGAACAATGTCAAATTATTGAAAAATGAATCATTCATGTCTTGCGTACTTGAAAAACAACACAAAGCAAAAAAGCAAACAACAATAACAACAAAACACGTTTTTGCACACTTTCTGAACTTTGTACTTATAGGTCACTGGTAGCGAATACGTCATGCGCCTGTGGTGACGTCACATACCTGCCCGTGTGCGCAGACGGGCAGACGTGGTTCTCACCGTGCCACGCCGGATGTCAGGCGGAGAGACAGCGGGTAAATGAATGAATCAATTAACGAAAGAAAGAACGAACAAAAGAACGCACGAACGAATGAATAAAATCAGAAAATGGATTGATGAATAAAAGATAACAATAATGAGTACAGTCAATTTAACCAACATACTGTTTATATAGGAGTTAATTATTAGCCGTATAATGCGTACAACCGGTCTCATTCTTCTGTTCCAGATGTATTACAACTGCACGGCCACCCAGGGAGGGTCAGCCAGCCAGGGGGTGTGTCCCACGGGGTGTAACTTGCTGATCCCATTCGTGGCGGTCAACGCCCTGTCTTCCTTCATTGGCACCCTGGCGCTGGCTCCTAACTACATTGTGCTACTGAGGTATAGGTTGTGTGTGTAACATTTTATATTGAAATATATTTTCTTTATCTATAATTGGACAGCGCGCTCAGCTTTTTGAAGTATTTCATTTGTGCATTTGTTTGGAATTGGACAGAAGAAAGAAATACTTTCAATACAAACACATGTACATCGAGAATTATACTAATTTATAAATAAAGGTAGTAAAATTAGAGATGCACCAGAATAAATAGATTAAAACATATTTTGTTTTTCTTTGAGTTTCTACATTGTGCAATGCACTGTACGTGTATGTGTGCTGTGCATTTACTTGACGAAACCCTTTAATTGCCAATTCGTTATGCCAAGCATATTTGTCTACATCCCCTCAATTGGAGATGCTTAATTAGTGTATCAAATGGCCCGGGGGGGTGGGGGCAATATTAACGGGATCTAAAATCCGACCAAAGTCTATTTACTGGGACTCAGAATCATTTGGCGTGTCAAATTTCTGCCTGTCGGGAATCGCTTTCAGTCTCAAGTGCCGTATATGCCCGCCTTCTGCCTGTCGGGAATCGCTTTCAGTCTCAAGTCCCGTATATGCCCGCCTTCTGCCTGTCGGGAATCGCTTTCAGTCTCAAGTCCCGTATATGCCCGCCTTCTGCCTGTCGGGAATCGCTTTCAGTCTCAAGTCCCGTATATGCCCGCCTTCTGCCTGTCGGGAATCGCTTTCAGTCTCAAGTCCCGTATATGCCCGCCTTCTGCCTGTCGGGAATCGCTTTCAGTCTCAAGTCCCGTATATGCCAGCCGCTCCATCCCCTTGGGGAAAATATTGATAGGTGCGTTACTTATTACTTGTTCTGTTTTCCACAGGTCAGTTGAGGTCCAGGACAGGTCCATGGGGGTCGGGCTGATGTCCTTCCTGATGGCGTTGTTAGGTACAGTTTGTTTGCTTTGCTTATTCATTCCTGTTCTCAAACATTATCCATGAATATTTTATAAAACAGCACTGACGTCTGACATATCCCGAAATATATCAGTTTCTGTTAAAATTGTATTTCGCATTCCGTCATCTTTTGATTGTACTTAGTTGAAAATCGTGCACGCAGTTATGAGCATAGTCTTTTTTATGACAATTTTATTTGCATTTTAAAAAAGTAGTTTTAAGAGCATAGTCATCTTTGCATATGTTTTGGATCATATACTATACCGTGGCTTTAAGTTCACCGTTTTCCATACATCTGTAATAAATGGAACATAGTCTTTTTCATAGCTATTGGAGTATAGTCTTTTTGCAGGGTTTATGGAGCATTTTCTTAATCTAGCGACTGAGGTATAGTCTGCTTTCATAATTATTGAGGCATAGTCTCTTGCGTAGCTATTGGAACAAAGTCTTCTTGCATAGCTATTGGGGGTATAGTGCCTTGCATATCTATTGAAACATTATATTCCTGTATAGCTATGGAAGCATGGTCTCATGCGTAGCTATTGGAACAAAGTCTTCTTGCATAGCTATTGGGGGTATAGTGCCTTGCATATCTATTGAAATATTATATTCCTGTATAGCTATGGAAGCATGGTCTCTTGCATAGTTATTTGAGCATAGTTCTTTGCATAGCTATTGAAGTTTATTTCTTTGCATAGCTACTGAAGCATAGTCTTCTTGCATAATTATTGAGGCATAGTCTCTTGCGTAGCTATTGGAACATAATCTTCTTGTATAACTATTAGAGTATAGTCCTCTGGCGTAGCTACTTGAGCAAACTCTTTTTGTACAGAAATTGCAGCATAGTCTTCTTGCAAAGTTATTTGATCAAACTTTTATTGGATAGCTATTTGGGCAAAGTCTTCTTGCATAGCTATTGAGGCACAGTATTTTGGATTGTGCTTGCATAGCTATATGGTTATAGTCTTCTTGCATAATTTTGGGGAATATTCATTGCATAGATATTGGAGTATAGTATTTTGCATAGCCGTTAGGGTATGGTTTTTTACATAGCTATGCAGCATATTTTTGCGCAGCTATCAGTCTTTCTTGCAGAGCCATCAAAGTATTGTCTTTTTGCATAGCTTTTGTAGCATAGACATCTAACCAAACTATTTGAGCATAGTCTTTTCGAAGTCATTGGAGTTAGTCTTCTTGCATAGCTATTGGAGCATAGTCCTTTGCATAATTATTGGAGCATAGTCTTCGTACATAGACATTGGAGCATAGTCGTCGTGCGTAGCTATTGGAGCATACTATAAGTCGTTTTGTATAACCATTGAGTCATTTCTTTTGCGTAACTATTGGATCATAGTCGCCTTGCATAGCTGTTGGATTATACTATTAGTCGTTTTGTACAGCTATTGAGGCATATTCTCTTGCATAGCTATTGGATCAAAATCTCTTGCATAGCTATTGGAGCATAATCGTCTTGCGTATCTATTGGAGTATACTATTAGTCGTTTTATGTAGCTATTTAGGCATATTATCTTGCATAGTTATTGGAACATAGGTTTTTGCATAGCTGTTAGAACATAGTCTTCTTGCATATCTATTGGATCACAGTCGTCTTGCATAGCTATAGGATCACAGTCGTCTTGCATAGCTATAGGATCATAGTCGTCTTGCATAGCTATAGGATCATAGTCGTCTTGCATAGCTATAGGATCATAGTCGTCTTGCATAGCTATAGGATCACAGTCGTCTTGCATAGCTATAGGATCACAGTCGTCTTGCATAACTATAGGATCATAGTCGTCTTGCATAGCTATAGGATCACAGTCGTCTTGCATAGCTATAGGATCACAGTCGTCTTGCATAGCTATAGGATCATAGTCGTCTTGCATAGCTATAGGATCATAGTCGTCTTGCCCAGCTATTGAAGCGTAGCCTTTTTCAGTAGCTGTTGGAGGAAAGTCGTCGTGCATAGCTATTGAAGTATTGTCTTTTTGCATAGCAGTTAGAGTACAATTTTTTTTGCATATTTTTTGGATCATAGTCCTTCCTTTTGTATAACTATTTTTCTTTTCTTTGCATAGCCTTAGAAGCATGGTCTTCTTGGATAGCTTTTGGAGAATAGCCTTCTTGCGTAGCTTTTGGAGTACAGTCTTTTGCATAGTTAATTAGTTATTGAAGTATATTTTTTGCATTACTATTGGAGTATCGTTTTCTTGCATAGTTATTTGAGCATAGTATTCTTGCACAACTGTTGATGCATAGTCATCTTGCATAGTTATTGCAGTAAAGTCGTTTGCATAGCTAGTGGAGTAAAGTCTTTTTGCAAACTTATTTTATAATAGTCTTTCTTGCAGAGCTATCAGATCGTTGTCTTTTTTGCATAGCTTTTGTTATATAGCTTTTGGAGAACAATCGCTTGGCTAATTTCTTAGAGCATAGTTGTTTTGCACAATTTTTGTATAATCGAAATACTATAAAATACCGGTAAATGGCTTGCCGTTACAGTGTTCCTACCAGCACCCATCGTTTTCGGAAAAATATTTGACACTTTTTGCTTGGTGTGGAAGAAGACGTGCTCCAGTCGAGGGTCGTGCTCCTTATATGACGTCAGAGGTAAGCATACGCGCGTTATGTGAGGGCTGATTCGAAAGTGACGGGACATATTGTTACAGATAAGTTATACAAAGTTTAAGGAGGTGATTCATAAGCTGTGGGAAGGATTGCTGCATACGTAGCACAGAAGTGTTACGACGTCAGACGTGATTACATGAAAATGCTTTTTGATTGTAATTTAACAATCATGCGCCGAAATAATTACAGATGAGTAAATTTTAATGATGCTCTTTTTGGTGGTAGACTATTTCCGGAGCAAATTGTTACAGATACGTTATTCGACAATAGAAGTCAATTTAGAGGGTTGATTTAATGGTTATGGGACGGCGTTTTTCCATTTGCGCTTGACGACATTGGTGGTAAGAGGTATACGCCTTTTGAGGATTGAATCAAAAGTTATGGGACTGGTTGTTAGGGATAATATAAGGTTAGATTCAGAGGTTGCGGTTAACACTGCATCAGATAAGTGTCACTGGTTATTTCCACAAAACAAAACAACAACAACTCTGTTTTGATGAGATTTAAATTATACCGTGTAACCAGCCGTAACAAATAACAACAAACATTTATAACAAGAAATACCCTTAAAAAGTATCGGGCGTCTGTGGTAAACTTATTGTTCAAATAATGACAGTACATCGGACTTCCTTTCGAAATATTAAAAACTGATAAATGTGTAAATGTATTGATTGTATTTTATATAAATGATAATGCACTTATCCGTGTTGTAATTTAAGTGTATGAACCGAACAATTTTAGGTCTGCTATAAAACGTATGTCCTATTGTCTTGATAATGCAGAGCTTTAAATTTACACTTCAATATTTCAGATCTCAGAGTTCATTTAGTCGGCTTGAACGTCGGCTTAGCTTTCATAAGCGTTGTACTCGTCGGACTCTCCGTCTGCTTCGCGATCAGGCTGAAAGGCGCCGAATCCGACGACGTCGTTGACCGGAAGATGTCAATTAAGCCACCGATACCTCAGCCGCGCACTTCGTTGACGGGACGGAAAAGTGACGGTGACGTAAACGGTGATCGGGGTGACAAAAGTTGATTGGTTTTGGTGTTGTTATGTGTTTTTAGAATTACTGTGAATCGATGCTGAGTGTATAAATGCGAATATGTATGTTGGGTGTGTAAATATGTATGTGTGATAAATGGAAAATAAAATATGTTAAATACATGTTTATTTGAAAACTGGTGTGATAAATGAGAAATGTTATAGGTTGACACGTTTTAATTGATGTTTGGTTATTAAAAATAAATGATATTAAAATTGTTCTATTTAAATCAGTAAATATTAAAATGCAATTTTTATAAAAATGAAAATTTTCAAAGTTGGATTATTATCTAGAATAAAATGAAAATATATTAAATAATGTGACAATAATACGTTATCGTTTTTGAAAACTTAACGTAATTATAGTATAAACTTATCTAAATCTGAAAGCGAAAACACATGAAATTTACTAGTATAACTTAATGAGTAGAAAAGGTGAGCAAAAGACATAAGCATTATGTGTTGAAAGTAAATGTTAAACGAGATTATGGGAATCAATGTAATTGGTCGTGTTTATAATTGATAGTGATGACCAGATTCCTATCTCATTAAAATCATCTCCAGTCTGACGCTACTATATAATCCGCTGACTGGATCTAATGACATCGCATAGGGGTCACGTTCAGATGACCTTTTCCGGAGCCAATCAAATTGTTGCCTTCAAAATGTTGAGGTATAACTTGTATATTAAACACAAAAAATATGCATGAAAATGACGTGAACTTCGTGTGTCTAGTCGCCTATGGTACCACTATATTCATTGTTATCCGCGTGAAAATTAACTGTAAAGGATTTATTCCGGATGATCAGCTGGAAATGCATCACTTTTCAAAAGCCGTGGCCAAACTTTGCTGTGCAAAAGGCAATTTCATTGGGCGCAGCAGGGTTGATGTTTTATTCTCCGGAAGGTCATTTGAACGTAACCTGTTATACGATGTCTTCAGATCCTAACAATGGTAGGATTTGATTTTAATGAGATTGGACAAGATTCCAAAATACTAGTAGATAAGACATTTACACAAAATGTGCATTGTGTGTTCAACATGAATCGTGCCGCGTGCGTTAGTCTCTTAGTGATGAATTTGAAGTTTTATTTTCATCGTCCAGATATCCTGTTCTCAAAATCTTCGATTATCCGTAATGACCTCCTTATACTTTCCACTGCCGATCCGAATTTCATCAACTGAAAACAAAAAATATTTTAACAATCAGTAGAAAAACAAACAAACAAACAAAATAAACCAAGTATATCTAAAAAAAGTCGCATTTCTGTATTGCTGCATGTATAAAGGGAGACCACTGTGGTATTACTTGGACAAACTTGGAACATTGGTCTCCCCTCCTCTGATTCACTGATGCATGAACATGCTTTTAAAATTGTACTGATGGGAATCAACCTAAAAATAATCGTCGATTAATCAGAGCTAAATGTCACTTATTAATCAATTAATCGTGATACTTCAAAGATATATAGATTTTTTTTAAAGAATGCTTGTATTGCGAATCAAAAAATTGTCTGATCATTTTATTGCCGATTTAAAGGAATAATAATTATATGATAAGTAACGAATTGTTCAGCTGTGTACAATATTATACGAGATGTAATATAATTTGAAATTGCCTGTTTCAAGCTGATAAAGGAAGTTTGTTTCATTATTTATGTTTTACAGACATGGAACCATCGAAATGAAATGACAAAAAAATCTGTTACATGTACTGTACACACATTTAGATGGAAAGCCATGGCTGTCTGATACCGTTCTTTTTCAATTTATGCAACTTTTTGGGTAATATATGAATTCATTTCGGCAATATTTACCATGAAAAATATATCTAAAGAAGGCTTTATGTACAAATTAGATGCACAATAAACTGACCTTCATACATCGATGAAGCGCCAAAAAGAGCGTTTCAATTCTTATAATTACAATTCTAATTACAATTGTGTGTATGCTTTAAAATAAATAATTTAGGATTTATTTTCTTCAAATCGCGCAGTAATACATTGAAGTATCATCCTTAGGCTCCGCCCCTTGCACTACAGTAACGTTGTTTAGATCTACATTCATTAGAGGCTATATAGAAGTAGTCCCGCATGAATATTAATTGAACAAACCGGCCTCATTGAAAAATAAAAGCCTGTTACATGATGGGTTTCAGCCAATCAGAACACTGAAAAATGATGATACCAAAGGAAATTGTAATTATTCACTTACATCATACGCTATTTCTGGCTGACTGTGGACGGACCAGTTGGAATAAGGCCGCATTGTGAACGGATCCTTAGTTGGCTTCACTTGGAAACTTTTTAACTTGGAAATAGGTCGAGGCTCCTTACGCACCTGCGCACGAAAGAGAAATAGAGAATACTAGGTTAGTGTTGAATAAAGATAAGATTATTTAGCGAGTCTTAGAAAACCTGAACCATGAGCATTGGCGAGTGGTTAACGCTTTCGTGCCGAGCAAATAAACTTCTCTTTATTAAACATTTACTTAGTATTATATGTATCCCATCATTTTCCGTCTTTATTTTGAAAATAAACGAAAGAAAACGAAAAACATAAAAGGACGTCACAAAATCAACAAGATGACGTAGTTATACTGCGCGTTACTACTTTATCACCACAGTGTTGAAATGAAGCAAAGTTTATTCCATGCGATGTTGTTTCGTCAATGCACTCCTGAGGATGGGATAAAAGCCGTTTCCACATATTTCAATCGTGTTCACATCTAAAGGTTCTATTTGAAAGCATATTCTAACATGACACGCGCAGTGTTTACTATAGACAAAGAACACAATATACCGTTGTAAAACTACCAATTAACAATCCGAAAAAATAGTTCCGAAACTGTAAAATATAGTTCGCAGAATATATGATCAGGTCGTCATAATTTTCGCATTATCGTTGTTTATCAGCTGATAAACAACGATTTGTCGTTCTGATGCGGTATATTACACAACTCTGGCTAACGCCCTCGTGGTTCAATTCATACGCATCAGAACTCCAAATCGTTGTTTATTAGCCGATAAACAAACAACTCTAAATCGAAAAATATTTCTTACATAAAATTACGAGATAAATCCATAACTATTTGCGAATAAACTTAAAATTCTAACTACTACGTATATAATGTATAATACATAACAATAACCTCGATAAAATAAAAACAATTAGCAACAGTTTTATGCGAAAAGTAATATAGCGATACATTCAACATAAATATTTTTGCACTAACCGTCTGGAGGAAGTTGTCCCCCTTTTCCTTCATGGTGTCAAACAGGCTCGCACGTTCATCCTTTTTATCGAAGATGTCTTTCTTATCCAACACGGTGTGAGCATTTTCCACCTTCTGGCGAGCTATATCGAAGAGGTCAGGCATTCTTCAGCTACCTACTTACATATCGATGAGTCATGTAAGTTATGATACTGATGTTGTTGTTTTTTATGATGATGTTACTGCTGCTGATAATGATGATGATAGTGATGATAATGATGATAGTGATGATTATGATGATGATGATGATGATGGTAATGATGATCAGAATGATGATGATGATTAAATTGATGATGGTGATGATTATGGTGGTCATGATGATGATAGTGAAAGATAATGATGATGGTGATGATGCTGATAATATTGGTGATGATATTGATTAATGATATTTCTGATTATAATTTTAAGCTGTGTATTGCACATACTCTACCGTTCCGTTCCATGCTATATCATACCATACGATACCACCGTTATCATCATTGTCATCATCGCCGTTTTCCTCAACATTATAATCATCAAACTCATATCATCATCATCACCACCACCACAATCATCGTCACCATAATTATCAAAATCACCATCACCACCATTATCATTATCATCATCTTCACCACCACCATCATCATCATCATCATTATAGTCATCTTCATCACTACCACCATCATTATCATCATCTTCATCACCACCAACATCATCATCATCATCACCACCACCACAGTCATCATCATCATCACCACCATCACAATCATCATTGATATTATCATTTCTTGCGTTTCGTTTTGGTTTTCGTGAGTGCATGTATATATAATTAAAAAAACTCCGCGAATACTGAAATTTAAAATGAATTAATTCGATAAAATATAAAGTGCATGCAACATAATACAAATCACATGCAAGCGCGATTATTATTTGTTATATAGTATCTTCAGCTTGTTTCAATTGTAAACAGTTATAATTTCTTATACTTACAATTATACTGCAAGTCCAGTACTATTCTTATGTTCACCTTCCAAAGTTATCCGTAAGTTACACTTTTGAATCTGCTATATATAAATATTGGCATAAAATCGCACGTATGTACACGTATTTATAAATGTTTGGAACTTTTAAGTACGTACAGACGTTCCAACTAACCAGTTATATTACGTGTCTTATTAATAAGATTGCTGTTCACCTATTGCGAAATTATAATACTCAAGTAAACATAATAAGACATCGTTAATTACAGCTGTATTGAATCAAATCGTTCAATATTGATTAATATTTTTTAATTGTTTCAATCAATAAGTGTAAACACATTATCTTTGTATTACAATCAGGTCGGACATTGTCTTTCTGAATTGCACGTATGGAAGCCTGTATTTGTCTAAAGACCAAAGTAATGTTTACTCCTACATTCCAACATGATTCGCGCAAAGTTTTCTATAGAAAAAGAACACAATTCGCCGTTGTTAATAACCAATAAACAACCTGAAAAAAAGAAAGAAAATGTTATCAGGTTATGTGAGAATCGAACTAATTTTCGCATTATCGTTGTTTATTAGCTAATAAACACCGAATCGTCGTTTCTGATGCGGTAAACGCCCTCGAGGTTTATTCGTACGCATCAGAACTCCAAATCGTTGCTTATTAGCCCATAACGTTAAATTGAAGATTATTTCTTTATTAACATATCATGTTATGAATATTAATCTTTATTATTATCAAAATTATCTATTTGTCTTGGAATGATATCGGTTTACACACTTGGTTGTTTGTAACCTTTAAGAATGTATTGTTCTAGTCGCTACATAGTTGTAAAATAGACACGAGAAACCGAGAATAGAATAAAGAAAAAAAAAACACTCTGAATCACATCGATAGAACAATAAAATAAACGGCTTTTTCTAAAAGAACCTACAATCTTATAATTTATGCACTATTAAATCGTTGTTTATTTACAGATAAACAACGAACATTATTTCGATTCTTACATGACCAGACAACATATTCTGCAATTACAACGCGAACAATATTTTACAGGTTCGGACATAAATACTTTTTAGTTGTTTGTTGGCAACAACGGAAATTTAGCGGGTGTCATGTTAGAATTTAAAATAAGTATCATTCTAGGAACATAATGGCGCACACACAGGTAACGTTTTGGTCATAAATGTCGTAAATGTCAACTTGAAACCTTAATCATCTCCAAACATATACATATTTCAATGGCTGTCGTATAAACGATTCCTACAAGGCTACGACCACTAAGTATAATATACTATTTCTTAAGTGTATTTAAAACGATGCATACACATACAGGCGTCGTATTTACATTGGTTATAACTTGTTACGGATTTCGTGTTTGCTGGCATATATAGGCTTCCGTAGATCAATACCAAAATTTGGCTCCGATTTACAAAGTAATACAACACACACTGATTGCAGTCATTGTAGTCGATGATGATCGATATATGTATAGTAAACTACGTGAAGTATTCTCTGGCTTTGTTTTAAACACAAAACAGGGAGCGGCACTAAAGGGACAATGTGTACATTAAATTACCATGTTACTGTGTGGTTTTATTGGCTGTAATACGTTTCATGGAAAACATGCGATAAATATCATGATTTTAATGTGCATTTCGATTTTTACAGCGAAAACCGCTTTTTCAAGTAAAAAACAAGGAAAAAAAGTACGGAAACCTGTCTTGTGGATCTTGCAGCACACTAAATCATGCTAAAACCCTAAATAAACACGTTTTGTACAATATTTATCTCTGTTGCATTAAATTATGTAAACACATGCTAGTATTTTGACTGATTTATATGAATTAAGTACATAATTTGGCTCAGACACCCCATATAATCAAAGCACTGAAAACACAAAGCAAAATGCTTATCAGCCATCATTCTCAAATGCGTTTTGAAGCATTCCTACTTTGTGGATCGGTCTGAAATTTTGCATGCACATTAGAAATATGTTAATAATGCTGTAGAAGTGGTTTTTAGCGATATCAAAACTTTAAGTTGTCTTCTTGGTCACATTACACATAAATAAGTCATGTAGGGCTGTACTCTCTAAATAAACCATCAAGTTTAACTCGACGACATGTTTTTAGGTTAAGACACTTGCTTTGATATTCTTTTTTGGAAATGTTGGTAGGGTAAGCATTGGTATGCACAAATAAATCACTGATATGTTTTAAGATTGGAAACTACAGTATGACACTTGTGCTGAGGCGGGTTACATTCAACTAGACAGTAGCCGCTAAATAGATGGTGATAAAACAGTTAACTTTGTTTAGTGTCTTTCTTACATATTACATGGCATACCCTTTTTATTGCTTAAATCAATTAGCTTAGAATGCTCTTTAAGAAAAGGTATGGTTATGAGGGTCCCTTTGTGCAAAAATGTTAAATTTATTTTTGGTTAAAGTTATCGCTTTTACATTAAATTACATAAGGATTGGAATTAGTATATTGTAACCTAAATTTATCGACCGACGAAGAATCCTGTCGCATTATCTTCCTACGTGTGTGTGTGTGGGGGGGGGGGGGGGAGGAGCGGCAGACTGACCCTGTGGAAATTGACTAATTTAATAACTTTGGTATAATTCACCACCCTAGCTAGAGCAAAGCATTTTTTGTGAATCCCCACAGTGGGAGATGCTTGGTGACAAACTGGTAGACAGTCGTAGTCTAAGCATGCTACAATATACCTAATCTAAAATCCGACCAAAGTCTATTACCCGGCACCTGGAATAATTCGGCGTGTCCAATTTCGGCCTCTCGGGAAATGCTTTCAGTCTAATGTCCCTGTATTATTTATAGGTGCCTTATCGGTGGTTTACAATTCATACAGCAAATGGGACATAAATCATTAGAACTACCCACAAACAACAACAACAATAACAACACCAACAACAACACCAGGTACATGATGAAACACAACTTTCTTCGTTGAAGCAAAAACATCCTGAATTTGTAATTAAAATATTAATACGAGCACATGCAAAATTATAACATACGTAGTAATGACAATCACACTTATCAATCTCATATGTACATGCTTATTTACTAGGGACTGCACGGGTATGCTTTTGCGGGTACCGGGTTACATTTTACTATCAGGTACCCAATATTTTCGTTAAGGAATTTCTAGAATATATGTTTGTACGCAGAACACTTTTGTATCCACCGAATTTATTGCATTAACTCCCCCCCCCCCCCTCATACACACGCACAAACACTTACTAAACGCAAAATAAGCAAATTGAAATGCTTCATCTTAAATGACTCTGTCATGTAAATGCCAAACTCCGTAATAATATCCCGTTCTCCATCATAATTTGGATTAAAAGTGCACATCAGGCTACCCATGGATACTTGACCTTTCTGTCACAGCGCTGTAGCCACGCCCCACTTACCAACCGATACTTTCTGTTGCTATGCGAGACAAGCATTCCCTAAGGGCGGCCAAGCGTCATTAAAAGAAAGGCCTACACAACATCTTTTCGATTATTTTCGTATTATATCATCCTGATCAAGTGTGCCATTCCAATATTACTACCCGTCCAGAACCTATCATTGATAGTACATTATAATATATTTATTATATGAGTATATAGACAAGTGATTGTTTATTAAAAACCCTTAGTTGCCGGTCTTTGTCAGTTACACGAGAGGCATGCAGTACTTTAAGAAAACTTCCGTTGAAGACAACAACGCTTTCGAAATCACGAACAAGCTGTATTTTGTAAAGCTAAAAATCCATGGTTGGTTTGACTTTCATTCCTCTGGCCCGGTTATGTGCCCGCAGTTTAGATTCACGCTTGTTCTGTTCAAAAGAGAAAGGCCGGATGATTTCTTAAAGGTACATTACACTTGAAAAAGCAGAATATTACAGATGTAAAGATAATTATGAACACATATTGATTAAATAAGTATTAGGTTTATTGTGTATATCAAGTAAAATAATACATAAATATAACTTTAGTGTAGTGAAAAAAAATCGTATTAACTGTACAATACAAAATATAAATAACCATTAGAAACACGACTGTACTTTCTACAGTGTATTGACATTTTGTCAAAGGTCTCAGGGCGATCGCCCCTGCTACGCGATATTGCGAAGCAGAGGGACAACTTTCCAACTCCTCAAAGTGATCTCCGCCTTTTTGGGGGATTAACTATAAGCATTTAAAAGAGTTTGATTGACTATTGCTGCTAACCAATAGAATCTTGTGTACATTACGCGAAATCTCACATTAAATAAATGAATCGAAACAAACAAGAACAGAAATAAAAATGATAATGAACACACGCAAAAAACAAAACTATTGAAACCTTTTCTTCTCCAGTTATCTTGTCCGTTTGTTTCGGTGGCCCCGTCTCGTCTTTCCCGAACGGATCGAACACACACATTCTGCAAGGGTCGTCCAGCTTCGCCGTTACAATGTCGCCAATCGAGAACTTTCCGCCTTTCGCGAACGGATTAAACACTGGCAGCGAAACTACGTCCGACACCGGTTCGAGACACGCGTTTCTGATTGGCTGTTCAAACGGGTCAAGTTCCGCTTGTCGGATTCGCGCCGATTTTGTTGGTCTTACGACATCGCTGATTGGCTGACGGACAATGTCTATAAATGGCGTTTTGAATGGGTCGATGTGATGCTGTTGTGTGTTACTGTTTTTCTGGTTGATTTGTGGAGACGGGCGATGATTGTTTTGTTTCTTCGGTGTAGGTTGTGGTTGTGGTTTCTCGTCTTGCTTCTGTGGGTGTTTCTTGGATTGCTTTTTTCCATTTTTCTTTCTAGAGTCCATGCTGATGTTTTGGCTGTGGTATGCCAGCTAAACAAAGACTGCAAATATTGTTAAAGCATGGCACGGCAAATCTGAATCTTATCAAAATATTTCAGTCATTTAAGTTTTGATTATAATCTGACAATAAAAAAAAACATCACACAAGTAATAGTATTCTTTACTTTCCAAATAATAAAGCCAAACACTTCTCAAATATGTGACAAGTCTTTAACATTTATTCTGTTCAATTGCTTATATCCTCATTTAATTGTAAGTTAACCAAAAGTCAGAGACGGTCAACCGAACTTTTAGCAAAACAATTCGGTCATGAAATGAATTAATTCCACGAAAGGTGTTTAAACATGTTTCCCTTTATGTTATAGAGTATCGAGACATTATATGTCCATGTTAATAATAGTTAAATAATAATAAACAATTAACACGGTACCGTTGAAAATAGTACGTATTACATGTCGTCTACTGAAAGCCACAAGGGGCCAACAGGCTTCTTTGCACATGTGCTGATGACCCCTTCTGGCTTTCAAGGGATAATATGTATCACGACTAATTTTTATTTATATAAGGGATGTTCAATAAAAAATATATTCTTACGTGTATCAAACTGCATTAAATCCGAATACAAAGTGGATTATTAGTTTATTTTATAATATAATATATAACAAATTGATAAATTGTTATATTTCTTCTATTTAAATACTACATATAACATAACATACCTTTAAATGCAATTAAACCTGGGAGTACTTAGATGAAACACATTCATAAATTTCATTCTTTACATAAACCTGAAAACACTTTTGTCCATAATTCGCGGTGTTTTCTAAATTTGTAAGTGAGTAAACACTGTAGATGATCAACAGGTATTTCGAGTTTGAAGACTTCATACATATTTGTGTAATTGCTTGTTAATAGCCATAATTACAGCGCCTGTATTGATACAACAGCTCGTAGCTTGCTGAAATTCCTAAACTCCAGGTAAAGCGTTCGCGAATAAAAGAAATTGTAACAATTATACTTCTCGTAGTTTTCCGTTTGAGCTAGACTATATAGCTTTCAGCTGTTCTACGGTTGCAAATGGCTGTGGCCAAATAGGCGAAAATGCAAGAGACATTGGCAGGCGTGGCGCATATTTTATCCCATCATCTGGCGTACATTGACGAAATAACACCCCATGGAATAAACTTGCGATAAAATAGTCATGCGCAGTATAATGAAGTCATGTTGTTGATTTTGTAAGGTAATTTTAAGTTTTTCGTAATATTTAGTGCGTTTTGTCTTACGTTTATTTTCAAAATAAAGACGGAAAATGATGGGATAAATAGAATACTAGGTAAGTGTTGAATAAAGATAAGTTTATTCGCTCGACATGAAAACGTGAATCACTCGTCAAGGCTTGTGATTCAGGTTTTCTAAGCCTTGATAAATAAACTTATCTTTATTCAACACTAACCTAGTATTCTCTATATAACTACCTTGTACAGATAATTCGTTTTTTTTTAAAGATTGAATTGGGCGATATGAACAGGTCCGAAATAGACTTTCGAACCTGTTTGCGTGTAATAAAATACAAAGACGTGAGAGA
Organism: Congeria kusceri; assembly: GCA_027627225.1. Lineage (NCBI taxonomy): Eukaryota > Metazoa > Mollusca > Bivalvia > Myida > Dreissenidae > Congeria > Congeria kusceri. Next base: position 17,113,642 of record CM051039.1, read on the forward strand.
ATAAAACTGATTTGTTTTAACTTTTTAATATGAGTAAACATGCGTTAAACAAATGAGACTGAAGTGATATACTAGTCAAACAATGTATATTGATTAACATACTAACATGTTGGACACTTTATACATGACGTCAACATGTGCTACCACATCTTTCCTGACGTCAATACATGTTTTACAGACATTTCCTTGCGCCAATACATGTTGACACTATATTGTTAATATATTGACTATATTCCTGACGTCAGTACACGTTTAACATTATATTCCTGACGTCAATAAACGTTTAACACTATTCCTGACATCAGTAGATGTTTGACTCTTTATTCCCGTGGTCAATACACGTCTGTCACTTCATTCAAACTTCAAATAGCCACATGTGTTACTAGCGTATTAAATAAGTGTTTTGTTTTGAAATATTCTAAGTCTAAATTAGATCAAGGTCAAAAAAAACGGTTAGGTGATATAGGTGGATTGGGAATGGTCATAAGCTGTATTAAGCGATGTTAGTGCTAGACGAAACGGTGAAATGTAGTTAACCAAGAAATGGCACTTTTGAATTATTATAAGGCCAAATTAGGTCAAGGTCAAATTGTATTGGATTTGGAATGGTCATAAGCAACAACTGTGTAAGTACCCAAGTGTTGTAGCAAGCGGTGTTGGTGCTAGACGAAGCGGTAAAATCTAGTTTACCAAAAAACAGCCCATTTGAATTATTCCAAGTGCTAATTAGGTCATGGTCAAGGTCGAAGTGAGGTTGGGTGATATGGGTGGATAGAGAATGGTCATAAGCAACAACTGTGTAAGTATCCAAGTGTTGTAGCAAGCGGTGTTGGTGCTAGACGAAACGGTTAAATCTACTTAACCTTGTCACGGACGGACAGACGGAAGAAGTTTATACTTAATTTCATGTTTGAAATTTTCAGGACCTATCCGACACTTGGAAGTTGGGACTTCAGAATTTCACCTTAGTGCAAGCCCTGCTCCAAGGACCCATTTAGTAGTTACGATTCCTGCCTTCAACGGTTATCAGCAGCGATGATTTCTTGGTCAGCTTTTAATGGCTGATGGCCATCACTCTGTTCTTGTAAAATAAATTAAGGAAGCATAGAGACACAGGTCGAACGCATAAAAATATGAATCACATTTGGCATTTTAAATGGGTACTTTTACCTGACCCTGTTAAATAAGAAAATAATCACTGTGACGTCATATCAATAAGAAACTCTCTAGGAGAAAAAAAAAGACAGAATGATGTTGAAAGTCGCATATGGAATGCATCGGTATCTTAGTATCGATTATGGCCGCAGGCTTAGGTATTAGTATTTGCTACATGTGTTGTTAAAACAGATGATCTTCAAAACCGTATGCCCTTCAAAATTAGCAATGTTCGCCTAACAACGCACGCGATACTTCCGAAGTCAATAAGGAAGACTTTGGTGTAACATCGAGGGTCGAACTCAAAAATAGACACTGTGTTGTAACAGCATGGTGCGCTTTATAGTCCCGATGGTCGAGTAATCACCGAAAGTCACGATAGGAACTTCAGTTGGCTTTTTCTGAAAACAAACACAAACAAAAAACCTTCTTGTCTGTATACTTATTCGGATTTGAATATTCAAGCGTACAAAAATGGTTTAATCTATGAGGTATACGGGGTCATTTCATAAAAATATGTATCTACTCGTATAAATACTTAATAATAAATAAATACTTACTTAAATACTAATAAATACTTAATACTAGTATAATATTTTATGTACATGTAAAAACTGTATGTTGTGACAGTTATTTCTCATGTCAGTAGTTCCATCAGATACTGTTCAACTGGTATGTTGATTAACGAAATGTCATTGTATTACAAATTCACAAAAATAATTAAATATGTACATAAGATAAAAATGTACATGTATTATATGTAATATAGATAATATGTGTCGTATTCAGTAATTATGATATACAATGTAGAACACATTATTTTCTTTGCGGTCTTCTTATAATAAATGCAAAAAACACAAAATGCATAATTACCAAACAAATCGAAGTAAAAATAATTCATCAATTACATTTTCTTTAACTTTCTCAGCAGGTTTAGGCTTGGGAGGAGGAGGAGGTGGTGTTTTTGGTTTATTTTCCGGAACATATTTTCTTTGATACTTTCTCCGGGGTCTTCCGGTAACTGGGTCGATGTCTGGCAATTCGTATTTGGTGATCGGCGCCAGTAGTATTTCGTGATTATTTGATTTCGGCAGTTCAGTGGAAACGTTATATTTCTAAATGGAGAGAAACAAAAAAGTATTGTACATTTTGATATTTCTTCACATATATTTGTGAAGTTTTCATGATTTTTTGTGTTAAATTTTCTGTCCACTCCATTGTTAGATTCTCCTAATAACCAAGTCGTTTATTATGTCAACATTTAGTTAATGTTTCTTCTTCAAAGTCACAATGAAAAAATGCGATGGCCATTATAACTTTGAAGTCATTCACCGTGATATTAATCAACAATTTGTCTGTTTAATGACCCGAAGGTATTTAATTTAAATTTGCAATTAAATTTATTGACACTTGCGTTTAACACACCAAATAAACAGTGCTATTATCATATTGTTGAATGTTTTACTTACTGATAATTTGAACTTCGACGGCGAGACCCTCAAGGGATCCACGTACGGTCCCGTCCTCAGGGGATCCTTCCAGTCTTTTCGGGACACAAAATCTTTAGTCGGCTTTTTCGCTTTTCCGTTGGACATGCCCTTGTCCTGAATTGTTGTTCTCTTTGTGCAAAATTGTGTTTAACTGTTATAAATGGTTACGTTTGTTATGTTCAACCTTTGTGTCAAGTTCTGTTTCGATGGTATTAAACGGTTGAATTTTTGTCTTCTAAATGTCTTTATTATTTCTTATGGAAACTTCAATTAAAGTTAATTTCAATGCCTTTAAACGTCCAAAATGTAAATCTTCACTTAATTAAACAATAATATCCGTACAGAAAAAGCTAATCAATTTTTAAATAACAACGTCCGTAGTCAAACCTGCTCATAAATATTATGTTTTCGTTGCAAAAACACACATCACACCACATTACGATTCGTGTAATTATCCGAAGAGAACAGGTAACGTGATTGAATAAAATTGTAAAAATAAAGCGATACCTCGGGTATAAAGTTACATTCTTTTTCGAAAACTGACTTCGTCAAGGTATAATACTTTACCGTTCCTATATCTAATTATTTTTCAACGCTATTGATAAAGTTTTTATGTCCGATAACTTGCCTTCACAATATAAGTCAATTAAAATAAATGGATCGGTTAAACAGGGTATTAACACAGGTCGGGTTTCTTTCATATCACATTTTCTTCATTTCTGGTGTGTTTTGCGTATTTTCATTGTTGTTGATTTTAACCTATTTTAGTTCAAACTTTGAAACAAATTGCAATTGCATTTGATGGGAAAAGAATAGAAAAATGTTATTTATCTGAATAGTTTAATACTACTGTACTGCCATGCCAAAGAACACGCATTGATAACAAACGCTTACCCACAGACATAGAATACAATGTATAGCAAAAATGACGTCAAATATAACTGCTAACTTTTGACATGCACCTTGCAACATAGTACAGGCATTTACTCCCATCTGAACCAGGTTTCACGACTACGAACGACGACGATGTTAGGTTATTTACACTCGGGACTTCGGTTTAAACCATTGCCTAAGCACACTGCTAAACATTTCACTACTTTTAGTGCTTTAATTTCTCAAAGAGTTTGTGAAATTTACACAGTATATATAGGGTGCAGTGTGGGTACGTTGGAACGGTGGAGGATCCGTGGTCTAATGGTAACGCACTGGTTTCAAAACCCAGGGGTCGCAGGTTCGAGCCCTCGCTACACCCTAACCTACTAACTCGTATTTCGCATGAGACGTGAAACCGAGGTACTAAAAGACCTAGGGTCGCCTCTGGGGCGTCTCCTGTATCTTGCACTATACCCCGTTACCCAACTAACAAGTCTTCTGGGGGCGATGGCCATATGGGAGAGAATCCCGGTGCACTCGATACAAATATGCTACACACACGTTGCCACAGATATAACAAATCTAAGTAGAGGTAGAAATCACAGTGTAAATATAACATAATTGTATTAAAATCCCAACATTAAAACAATGATAGTCTTAGTTTGTATATCAATTTCCCCGTAAGTATCACAATGGAGTCGAATATTAGCCTTACATATACATACAATAGCTTTAATACATGCAATAAGTTATACATTTATTGTAATATTTATCAACAAGACATGTGTCCGTAGGACATGGATGCCCTCACATTCCGCTGGTTGTCACAAAACTCTATTGATGTTGGAAAAAATACACCAAAATACCCAGGTTCACAAGTTTACATGCTGATGAATATGTACATAAAGTGTCATCACTCTAGCAGTAACACTTTCTCAGTTATGCGTGACACAAATCCAAAAATGTCATTTTTGCTAAAAAAGGGCCATAACTCCGCTGATGCCGGAAAAAACTGCACCAAAATATCCAGGTGCATAAGCCCCTATGCCGATGAATATACTTATAACATTTCATCACTCTAGCAGTTATACTTTTTGAGTAATGCGCGCCACAAAAATCCGATGGACGGACGGGACGGGACGGCCGAACGGACGGACAAGGGCCAATCTCTATGCCCCTCCCCTCTAAAGTGGGGGAATAAAAAGTATGACTATAGGTGAGCAAAGTCGAATAAAAGCAGCTTAGTTTCTGCGCAAAATAAAGTACGAACATTCTTAAGCTTAATCTTAATTTTAAATACTAACCAATGAAAATAAAAGCCCATATATAACAAACGATTTCATTGGTCAGCCCATATGTAACAAAAGATTTCATTGGTCAGTATTTTAAGTTGCGATAAAGTTTGAGACTGAGAATTTCGTAGTTTCTCGGCCAGAGCTGGTTCGTATTTAAGTATAGTGTTACATACTTTTTGTAAACTACATTTCTGAATAAGTGTTATTGTTGCTATATGTGCAACTCAGCGTTTAAAATGTAATATATGATAATGAAACAACAACAATAAACAAGTACATTTAAATATATATAATATGTTGAAAGTCATGGGGAGACCAATGATTTACCCATACAGTTAATGTATTTTATAAGAATTGAATAGTAATTTTCTGCATTTCATCCGTGTATGAACTGTTGGGAAAATCACGCCTAATTTGCATAAACGCCGACGGCATGCAGTATTATTATTGACAGAAAACCCGCGAATGGCCGATATTACGGATGCTCATATAATCACGTTCGTTGAAGACCACGATAAATTTACTTGGAAGTTGGGATGTATAACAAACTTTGCTGCTACTCTATAAGCAACTAAAATATCACCAGGTTTGAAGACTTCCTTCAAAACACTTCAAATAAATCGAGGATTTTTGTCGGTTTCGGAAGAATATCGATTTTACTTCACGAGTGATCATAGAAATTTATAATTTCACGAGTTGCGCAGCCACGAGTGAAAATAAATATTTTCTATGATCACGAGTGAATTAAAAGTCGATATTCTACCGAAACCAACAAATGTTCCCTTTATTTTATGATTTTCCGCCGTTTTTTTTTTCATTTTAATTGCTGTCTAAGTGGGTTTTATTGGAAAATATCGCAGGACTCATTTCACAATTTTGAGTCCGGCATCGTTGACTGTCCGTTTCATGTACTGTTTTAAATCGGGAACCAGTACGAAACAGTGAAACGTATCAGAGTGGTTTCACTGTTTTAAGCAGTGAATTACCAATTTTATTTTAATGATATTTCCCTATACACTATTGGAAAGCATAAAATAAACATGGATTGTATAAAAACATCTGGTCACAACAACCAGACACACTTCAACAAACTTAAAAAACACTGACTGTGTACATGTTTGCAACACAAACATTATTGGAACAGAACAACCAGCTAAAACGTAAAAAACAACAAATAACCTCAAGCTATCCTCTGATTTAAGACACTTCCTTTAAACAGACAGGCCATAGTTCAAAGATGTCCTAAAAACATTATCGGAACACTACCAACTTACACGCAATCGTCAGATTTAAAGGCACTTCCTACAACAAACTTCAAATAAACATATAATGTTAAACAAACATTATTGCAACATTACGGTACAACCACCTTAAACGTTATCAAGGTTTTTAACAAAGTTTCGCCACTGATTATATGCCAAAATTTATTTATTATATTTATATTCAGCAAATCAGTCTAGTCTAGCTAGAGGGGGAACTGACAGGACTATTTCGAAAGGACACACTGCTATATTGCTCGGGATCTTGTCCTAGATATATATGCACATGTACATGCACAATAAATGTATAATACAAAATGCAATACACGATAGCTTGAAAACATTACTAGTATCCACAGAAAGCCCGTTAAATGATGATATTCAAGATAATTGTTAACCAATTTTACGACATTTTCTTCAGAAAAACTTAAAATAAATATCAACTATAGAATGTATAACGAACAATATTGCAACACTTTCAACCAACTGAAACGTAATCAACTCTTTAGCTAGCTGGTGACTACTGGATACAGGCCAAACTTCCGAAATGTCCTGGAACGAGAGAACGCGTACAACAATCGCTTGAAATGCATGTTAGAGGGAACAATACAAACAAAGCAGTTCGCAATTTAAATGAATATTCACCACTCCCATTGCACTTATTGCACTTATATAAATGCGCGACAAGAGAACGCAGATAACAATTCTTCGCGTCGAAGGCGGGAATCTTCACTACAACAGTTCCGATTTATAGTTTATGCCCGGCATTTTATTGTCATTAAAGTAAGATTTGTAAAATAAAACGTACGTGAAACCTACCTGGAAAGGGACATGATTATTTCTTTTCGCGATTTTCTGGGCCATTAGTATCTTCTACAGCATTAAATTATGGGGCAGCACCTTTTGTAGCCCATCCAGGTGGTATTCTCTGTTCCAGGGCGTTGTGGCAACGTCAGATATCAGAACACATTTCTGACGAGCACACTTCATCGTGTCATGTTCATACCTTGCAAATGAAATTGTAAAACAAAAAGTAGAGCTGCAACAATAGTCTAATTTATTGGATTGTTATGCAATAGATATGTGTATGCTTGTATTGACTGTACAAACTGTATCGCAAAGCATTTTCACGACAATATATTGCCACATGATCCAGATCCATCACTTAAATCCAGACCAAGTAAGATACTAAAATAATTACATGTTGAAAACGACGCAATATTTTAAATGGTTTCAGATACAAATATTGAGTGAATTGTTTTAAATAATCGTTTAGACATAACAATGCATGAAATAAAACTCGACATAAGAACGACTCCGTAATGTAAACAGAACCAATAGTAATATATATTGAGTGAATTGTTTTATATAATCGTTTAGACAGAACAATGCATGAAATATAACTCGACATTAGAACGACTCCGTAGAATAATGTAAACAGAACCAATAGTACAATGTAAGCATTAAAATGCTTAAATTATATATACATGTATTTATATGTATTTAAGACATAGCAGAAACTGTAAAATATGGATGTTAGCAAAGTATTTGATATAAGGAATAATTAACATGTTAAAATCTTTGTTTTGGTACATTTTAAAGTGGATTTTAATTTTCTTCCAAATGACACTGATATACCGGTATGTTAAGATACGATGAAAACACCATGCGTATAGTTAATGGGTTTTTCCATCTTTTTGACAGCTGTGTTAGCCAAGGTGATCTGATTTCACCGAATACATGTTTTTTTAAATGTTAGAGATGACAGATTGTGCTACCAAGTGAGGTGGTATTAAATGGCTTGGGGGTATTTTACAGGAATGGCGTTGAATTTCAACTCCAAAAAATGTTAACAGTACACTTGCTCTGATACATGCTTATACACTTAGATGTTTTATCGTCATAAATATTCACTCTACAAATTTGAGCATTAAATTTAGCAGGAAATGTATATACTTTGGTCTTTCAAAAAGGTCATTAATTTTAAGCGTTGTAAAATACATTTTCTTTAATTTGTCATGTGATAGTTTGCTTTAATAATAATCAAATGGTAACGATCTCATTCAGCAGAATTCCTGACTACAAAGTGTCAACCATGCATCGATTAACTACTAGCCAACTAGCTTTAAAAACTTTAGGGATTTAGGGATATGCTATGAGTAATTGACACGCGCAAATATGTACAGAAATTAAAAGGAATTTTTGCAACAAACAAGATAGGCAGTTCTGACCTCTTTAAACAATAAAATACTTCGGCTAATCACATAAGGTTCAGATGCAATACACATATGTTCGTTTGTAACAAATATATACGCAGAATCAATTTGCTTCATGAAAATTTTTAATAATCATAAACTGCTGTGTATTGTTGTGTACTCATAGACTAGCAGGAATGGTTGTGTAATCATAGATTAGTGGGAAAGGTTGGCAATAATATACTAGTGGGAATGGTTGTGTAATCATAGACAAGTGGGAAAGGTTGGCAATAATATACTAGTGGGAATGGTTGTGTAATCATAGACTAGTGGGAAAGGTTGGCAATAATAGACTAGAGGGAATGGTTGTGTAATCATAGACTAGTTGACATGGTTGTGTAATCATAGACTATTGGGAATGATGGTATAATGACATACTAGTGGGAATGGATGTGTAATCGTAGACTAGTGAAAATAGTTGTGTAGTAATAAAATAGTGGGAATGGTTGTGTAATCATAGACTAGTCGGAATGGTTCTGTACTCATAGACTAGTGAGAATGGTTTTGTAATCATGCTCTGGTGGGAATGGCTGTGTACTCATAGACTAGTGACAATGGTTTTGTAATCATACTTTAGTGGGAATGGATTTTATAATCATAGACTAGAGGAAATTTTTTTGTAATCATAGACTATTGCGTAGTTTTGTAATCATAAACAAGTCGGAATGGTTGAGTTATCATAGACTAGATGGACTTACTGTGTAATCATAGACTAGTTGGAATGGTTATGTAATAAGAGACTAGTGTATAGAATGGTTGTATAATCATAGATAAGTGGGAATGATTGTGTAATCATAGACTCGTGGGAATGGTTGTGTAATCATAGACTAGTGGTAATTGTTGTATAATGATAAACTAGTGGGAATAGTTTTATAATCATGGACTAGTGGGAATGATTGTGTAATCATTGAATATTGTTAGTTGATGTATAATCATAGACTTGTGGGAATGGTTGTATAATCATAGATTAATGGAAATGGTTGTATAATCATTAACTAGTGGACATTGATTAGTAATCATGTACTCGTGGGAATGATTGTGTAATCATAGATAAGTTGGAATTGTTGTATAATCGTAGACTAGTGGGAGCTGTTGTATAATCATAAACTAATTGAAATGGTTGTATAATCATTAAATAGTGGGAATGGTTTTGTAATCATGGACTAGAGGGATCTGATTGTGTAATCATAGAGTAGTGCGAATAGTTGTATAATCATAGACTAGTGGGAATGATGGTGCAATCATATACTAGAGTGGGAATTATTGTGTAATCAGAGACTAGTGGGAACGGTTAGTAATCATAAACTAGTGAGAATGGTTGTGTAATCATAGACTAGTGTGAATGGTTTGTCATCATAGACTATTGGTAGTGGTTGTGTGCTCATGGACTAGTGGGAATGGTTTTGTCATTATAAGACTAGTGGGAATGGTTGAGAAATAATAATAAACTAGTCTAGAATAAGCCCACCATTGGTAACCTATGTTGCCAATGTTTACATTTCTAATTTAGGTAAGATACCAGTAAATCATTGTATATCCCTCCCTGGTCGAAAGTAGTGCCTATTATTAAAGAGTTCCTTTTCTCTTCTGGTATAAAAACCATTTAGCAATCGCAAGCATGCCTTTTGTAGTCATTTCATATAGCCCATGTGTTTCTGGAACATTTTGTTGTATTTCATTGGAGGCTTACTTGAAGGGGAACTTTTGGTGTATGTTTTGTCGAAATATGAATGCCGAAACCGTGTTTTCTACCGTTGTCTGCATTCAGGCGAGATGCATTTTGTTAGAAGTGACATGACATATTTTTTTACTGCAATTTTTAGAAGTGGAAAGATTCATCTTTAAATTGATACCATTCTTGCACAATCTGAAATAAATGAAAGGCTAGAAAAATGCTTGGATAGTTCGCCGTTTTATAATGGGACCCTATGGGATTTGGAATTACTGGTATGTAACCTCATACAGTTCATTCAAATGCGGATCACCGCAGTATCCGGTGACAGACGGGAATTTGATGTCCACACGTGCAGAAATAAAGACTGTAGGACAAACTCGTTTACTCACGAATCATTATATTGAGCAAGTAAGTGTTTATGTAAACAAATAATTCTATTAAGTTATAAATTCACAGGATAAGGCATATAATATATTGCAAATAAAACCAATTTGGGATAGCTTTACCCCCAGCAATTGGTAACTTAGTATTGAATAATTGATTGTGTCTTATGTCCTTTAAAACACGTTTAATCAAGTTATTATTATTATTATTATTATTAACAAAGTCATCTAAATTTTGGGGAAATGTAACACAGCACGTAATGCAGTTGCAGTTTAACTTCTATGATGATTTTTCACAATTTTAAAATCAGGTGTACTACAGAAAACTTTATGTGTATGTACATGTTCGTTAAAAAGATAATGTATTTAAACGAAAAAAAAGAAATAAAAACAATTCAACTAAATTTATATACAACTTAACGTGACATAATTACTGTAGTGAAAACTAGCTAGATTGATTAAACTTTGATTAATTTTCTGAAGTCGAAATTTTAACGCTGAACATTAACATTCATTGAAAATCCGTGTTAATTAACAGAAAAATCGTATTTTATGAACACGTTAACATTTGTATGTTGTCTGGCTACTCGATCATAGTTGTACTCAGAGTAAGCACATATTTTATACTGTAGAAACCATCCCCAGATGTACTCTGATAAGTGTAGGATTCCGCAGTTTACACATAACACAGTAATCCGGAAGTGCAAAAAACTGTCAGCAATCAACAATCGCTTGCAAAATTGAAGTCCTGAAAAATAACAGTGGGGCCAATAAATAGGACCTATGTAAGCCATCCTTAGTCTTCACGTAACAGTCATTTCTAAAAATAAACATTTACTTTTAAGCGTGATTTAGCATTATTGAATGCAGCCATTATGGCAATTTATGCACTTAGCCTTCCAATGTTCCATGTAATGTGGCTTAGTTTCTTACTTATAAGAATTATTGCGATTTAATATTGCGGTATTGGCACTCACGTTTTATACTAATTTGGAAATAATGTGTATGTATAATGTTCATAATTCGCAAACATTTTGAATCTTAAATATGTTTTGATGCATGATTGAATGCCTTTATTAGTTTGTAATTTACTATTTCTTACTTCTAGCTGCAAAGTGTTTATGAAATATATAGTTTTTATTGCTTTTTAGCGTTAAATGTCCCATAGATTCTTTATTATGGGGAATTTGTTAGATATTACAGGATTAACATTTTCCTCAATTTTGGTTAAGTTTGATTTTCAACAAATAACCAATTACACTTATTTATGCCGGGCCGGCTAGCTCAATTAGTAGAGCGCTGGACTACAAATTCGAGAATCGCGGGTTCGATTGCCAGCCCGGCCACATAACTTGTGTGAGGATGGTCATAAAATTATTTTTACGGCCATTCTTCCCCTACCTCTGATTCAAGTAGGGGAATTGTCAGTTACTGGCATAAGTATGTGCACATAGTACTGATAAACCAGCTTACCAAGGAAAAGTGTGAGTAGGTTAACTGTCCCCCATTATTTGACTGAAATACTGTTGAATACGGCGAAAAATCCAATAAAACTAAACATATTTATGATTGTCATTGTCACAAATAAGTGTAATTGGTCAGTTGTGGAGAATGAGTTAGTAACTATTTGTCACAATAACGTTTCACCACGTAACGAGATGCCACAAGTTCATAAATATTATGAACACAATTTCAGTAATAAAGCTTTATATACTTATATATGCACTACAGTATTGAAGATTATGTCAATGGCAACGATTATTTGACAGGGTTGGCTCTGTCTTTTTTTTCGCCAAATTTGAAAACTTGGAGCCACTGAGGTGTCGCATGGTAGAGATGTTCTCGTGGCATACTATATATATAACTATACTATATATAACTTATATTTGTACATATCATTGTGATTGTAATGCATTATTAATTATTCCTAATAAAGAATACAATAAATAAACAAAGCACCATATATCTCTTTAATCAATTTATTTCAAAAACATTCAATTTATGAAGTCCCATTACATAGCATATTCCATATACGTGTCCATGGTTTATAATAGTTGCTACTAGAAATATTTAAGCAATACACTATTAATATGAATATTAACATCATCATGATTTTTTTTTAATAGACATTTAACAATGCATATAAGTTACTGTTTTACTTACAAATATGATACATATTAATACATAAATATATATATGTATATATGTATACAATGGCACTGCCACAAATTCAGCAAGGCAAGGTACACTGGAAAGGAAAACTGAAAATATACAGAAGACATGTAGTAATGTTCTCCAATTTCATGACTGTGCAACCAGTTGTGAACGAATTGTTCATCTTGGAGGCCAGACAGACTTCACAGACCATAGATTTTGTTTTAGGTTCATATTTAATAAATGGGCATTCCAACTTCAAACAATCCTTAAAATTTCTGTTCACTGGAGAATTTTGAAGTTTGAGCATTTTAGATGGAGAAGAGACGTCATCAGAATATAACAAACGTTTTTACAAGGAGTATTTGCAACCGAACTGGCCATTTTGACAAGTGAATTTGCATTTTCAAATTCAACATTTTATATCGACTGTTGTAACAAACTGTTTAATTACGGACTTTTGCTTGTTTAAACATGAATGTATGTGCTGAAAACACTGCATACTTACTATGTTTTGATTTCTAATTACCATTTGATCTCGTCCGTAGTCTGTTACAAACATGGCACACTTCTATTAATTGCCGGTATTGACGATTAAGGAAAGTTGTTTGTTCCACATGCAATTAAATTGCCACTCTAATTGCCTTGGGCCATATAATTAGTCGCCTGTTATCACCTTATCGATACGCTTCAGTTAATTCAATTGTACAGCTTGCATCACTAAAAAAAAATACATGCACAATAGCTGTCGAGGTTAACTGAGTCAGCAAGACCGCTTAGGGTCAAATTACACCAAAACGGAAGTCACATCCTCAGGGTTACATGCTGTCAGTTAGATAATAAACACATAGGTTCAGTGTATAATGCATATGATTTTTAAAATACAGTTTAAATGATATGTTTTGGTATCAATTTAAAGGTATATATGTAAGAAATAAGAAAAAAATACAGTTTTAGGGATTACTTTATCTTAAATGGTTCCCAGCTTCATAACTTTTGGCCCATGTATTCATGCACAAAATGGCAGCCCCCATGCCAGTCAAAACCGGTGTGTTTATCCTAAGGTAAATATTTAGAGTTACAACGAATAGAAATTTTTGACATGCTGTTTTTTCAAAAGGTTTTGGCCTTATCTTTCCAACAATGTATGGTGATATATTGGGAAATCGCTTGGTCATGGTGAAAATTGAGATCAAACATTGTATAATTTTATATGTAACAATGAAGGAATTTATTAGCGCATGCATAACCTTTAAGATAAAATGTCGCTAACGTCGCCAGAAAAATCGCCAAACTGTAACATTTGTCTCCACTTTTGCGATTTTGTCGCATTTGGCGACAGTGGCGATCGTCAGTGGAACCCTGTTCGAACAGAACAGAACCGAAATTATTATGCGTAACCTTTAAGATATCATCAGATCAATATAAACTAAAGGTTTTTTTTTAATTACCTAAGTATAAGCTTGAGGGGGTATAATTAAAATGTGAAAATTCCAACACAGCTTTCATGATATGTTAAGCATGTTTATAATAATGCCAGTGGATACAACTTAAAGTTATAATAAAACCGATAATTAAAACATAGTAAATTAATACTGCTAAACTGTGGCTTCGCTGTATAGTGATGAGTGATATAGAGATCTTAAATAAATTGTCTGTTGGCCATGGATCTTTCTACCTTTAAGTAAGTAGTTTATTAACATCAGAATCCTATTGCACTGTAATGAACTAACTACAGGGTATACTTCATGGCAAGTATTTTGAATATCTTTTTCAGTTGCCAGTTGTTAGAAGCTAATACCACTGTTCGGGGTGTTGTTGAAATTTTGAATAATCTGGGGTTGCTGTCTGGACTTGAGGAAATTGAAGAGTCAGACATGGAACCTGGGGGTACCAAAGTCAAGAAAGTCCTATTGCCGTCCAAAATTTCAGTAAATTTCTCAACCCAACAAACGACCTCTCCGCCTTACACAACGGCTATATACGTAGGTTCGAAGAAAATATCAGACAAGTCCAAATCTGACGACTCAACAAATGCATCGGTTTCTTCATTGAAAGGACTCAAAGAAAATGACAAAAAGATTAACTCGAAAAGCTTCGAGGTGGCTGGGAGTAGCCTGGCGAATGGTATTGAACTTGTTGGGTATAAAATGACCAACGGATCTCCAGAATCTTTGGCCGAGGAATCTAGAAAACAGAAATCATGGACAGGTTAGTTGACTATTGTTTTTTCCAAGCTTATGCTTACATGTAGCTGCTATATATAATAGTCAGTTTTTTTTCACTTTTGGGGAAAAGGTGGCGGGGCCCTTCAGATGGGGAATTTTACAGCAAAAGGGGAATTATATTTTTTTATAAAAGCATTATTACATACTTATATTCTACTGTGTTATAAAAAATTAATCAACTGTTTTGCTAGAAATGACAACTTAGATTATGCACTAAATTGGTTTGATGAAAGATTGCCGGGATTTTTTACGAAAATGCCTCTATCTTAGTCAATTTTTGTCTGATTTTGGTCAAATTTTTTTCAAAATAAAGCTTACATTCTGAGGGGAATTTTAAGGAAAATATAGGGGAAAAATATATACCTTTTTAGCAGAGGAATGGGGCCGAATTAGGCCCCAAATTGGCCCTAAAAAAACACTGATAGTTGACCTTAACCGTATCGAGTTGTACTGTTGTACGAGACTGCTGATAACTGTCAACACTTCCAAATATTATTAGCAAAACTTCCAAAATCAGAGGCAAGGAAGTTCAAACTTCCAATTTTCAAAAGATTATTAAAGCCCTGCCTTAACCCTATCAAGTTGTACAGTTGTACGAGACTGCTGAGAAATGTTTGTGAAACCTCTTTATAAGCTGTGAATTAATATTAATGTTATCAAATCTTGAAATAAACTGTTCACTGTATCTTATATTCACTGTTGTACTGCAAATAGATTACCAAAATAAGACCATTTATTTTGTCTTTTGCAGAGTAAGACAATGCAAAAACTGTCAAGTAGATATGTCTGATAAAACATGTGGTTGCCTGACAAGATTTATAGCACACCTTATAGATATTTTATGCTAGTTTGTGTTTTGTTAAATAAATAAAGGCATTATTACTGCACCATTTTGCTGTTGGCATCATGTTGTACCAAATAATAGAATAATGATCAATTATTCAACACAGTATTCATATTGTAAATATGTGGTGTGTAGATGTATCTTATAAATCATTGCGTCTGACAGCTGATTCAGAGGTTTCGCATAGTCTGCATTACCGTAAATGGGATTTCAATTCATGCAGAATCCTGCTTTTTGATGCAAGCAAATTGCAATTTTCTCATTTTTTACTCAAGCAAATTGCAATTTACTCATTTTTTACTCAAGCAAATTGCAATTTACTCATTTTTTACTCAAGCCAATTGCAATTTACTCATTTTTTACTCAAGCAAATAATCTCCCTTGCATCATGTTTTCTATAAGCCAACTTCAAAAGCACTGAAAATAATATTTTTATAATACTTATTGTGTTTTTTGCAAAGTTATTAACCTTAATGAACGCAAATTATCAATTACGAAACATTAAACATGTATTCAAAAATCAAAAACAACATTCCTGTGACTTCATTATTTTGACCCCTCATATTTGCAAGCCATGGCTTATTGACTCCTGGTTTACAAAATCTTCTGATATCCCAGTGCATTTGCATTTTCCCTGTTTTGTCAGACTGTCATGGAAGGATTCTTGTTTTCTGTTGTTGTCTGAGTCATTAAAAGATTAGCTCTTATATCTTAGTTGTATGTTACGTTTGATTTTGCAGCCTCCAAGTTGCCACCATGCCGCGTGTGTGGTGAGGACACGTCGCCCAGGGGTCTCCATTACGGGGTGAACACCTGTGAGGCATGCAAGGTTAGAATCTACTAATACATGTACCATAGTTAAAAAAAAAAACACATGCGGCAAAATAATGAGTGTGTACATTTATGGTAGTCTTCCGTAGCCAGTTTGGGACCACAATTTTAAGGTCTCATTTTCCAAAGCTCTCAAGATAATTGTTCCCCTTGATTTCCGAAGCAGTTGTTTAACTGTATGATTAGTTAATTAAATTATTAATATTTTCAAGTAAAAATTCAAACCAGTGGTTTATTTAAAAAGAGAAAACAGTGACTAAACATGAGTGTAGAAAAAAACAAATCTGTTCCCAGTTGTATCTTTATTTTCAAAATTCAAATTTTAGTTCATACAAACAACAGGGTTTATTTTAATACATTTACAAATGGAAGTTACAAACACTCACGTTTATCCTCATATATCTTTTAATGAGAACTGACCAGAATTTGAAGTAAAATTGTTACTAGACATGTGAAAATACAACAGTCTGTCACCTACATCTAATTTTAAACGTATTTCTGAAATTTTAGATGCTGGTTGCTATTCTGGCTTCTGGTTTTGTTACCATAGATATATGTGTACTGTTTTCATTTCAGGCCTTTTTTAGACGTGTCCTGAAACGTTCCAACCTGATTTTCGTGTGCACGTGCACTCCAGAGGAAAAAAGGCTGGGCACTGACATTCCACGGAAGACCACCTGCCCGAAATGTCGCTACGAGCAATGTGTGAAGGTTGGGATGTCAAAAGATGGTAAGAGCAATAGAGAGTAAACTAATGCCAGTGCTCTGTCCTAGATTCCTACAAGCTATATATTGATATTTGACTGCCCCTTCATGTATTCTTTAGGTAGCTTTTGTATATCTTCCCACAATGTAACGGTGGGGGATATTGAAATGGCATTGTCTGTCCTTCTATCCGTCCTTTTATCCGTCACGCTTTTCTGCCCACCCACTGCCATTTCTCAGTAACTGGCTGGTAGAATTCCATGAAACTTAAAATAAATATGAACCAACATAGTTTGGAGATGCACATCAAGTTTTACTTAAGTCTTGGATCAGTCAATTTTCTCCAGAGTTATTGTCCTATATTCAATGAAAAAACCCCACAATTTTTAGGTGAGCTATTGGTATACTGGACCTCTCCCGCGTCGTCCGTAGGCCGTCAACAATTTGGACCGTTATCGCAATAAAGACTACATTTTGTATTCAATCTTGACCTAACTTGCACATCTTGTTTGGTATTGATAATGGGCCAAATCAGACCAAAAACCTTAGAGTTGTGGCCCCTTGTTTGTGGAAAAAATAAGCAAAAAAATGCCTTTTTAGTTCATTGAGACTTCATTTTTCTTCCAATCTTGACCAAACTTCCACAGTTTGTGTATTATCAAAAGATCACAGCAGAATCCAACAGTGGGCTAGTTTGGGCCACAAACACCAGAGTAATGCTCCCTTTTTTGTTGAAAACAATAAGCAAAAATTTCCGTTTTTGTTCATAGAGACTTATTTTTTTTCCAATCTTGACCAAACTTTTACGATTTGCGTGTGACCAAAAGTTTCAGCAGAAACCTAAAATGGGTTAAGTTAGTTCACAAACACTGTTATGGCCCCTTGTGTGTGTTCATAGAGACTTCATCTTTCTTCCAATCTTGACCAAACATTAACAGTTGGTATGCGATCATACAATCACAGCAGAAGCCAACAATTGGCCAGATTGGGTCACATACATCAGAGTTATGGCCCCTTTGTATGTAGAAAAAATTGTCTTATTCGTGCATGGAGGTTCCATTTTTTTTATACAGTCTTGACCTAAATTCCATAGGTTTTGTATGGCCATAAGATCTCAGCACATGCAGCAAATGAGACAGATCAGGCCATAAACACTGGAGTTATTTCCCCTTAATTGTGAAAATTAATGCAAAAATGGACTTGATGCAAGGCAGGGACTTCAACTTCAACCAATCTGGACCAAACTTGCACAATTTGTCTATGGCCATAAGATCTAAATCGAATTTGAATATAGGATGGGTAAATTGCAATGCACCCAACCCTTTGGAACAAGGGGGCAAGCATGACATGACCTTTGCACAGTGACATAACTGATATGAGCGTTATTTTTTGTTAAGACATTTTAGTTTGACATTTCTCTAAAACCATTCAGGATGTAGACTGCGCTGTCCTCTTGACAGCTCTTGTTTCCATTTGGTTTATTCCGAGGGGGATATCAATTCATTGTATGTGCTTGTGGTTTATGAAATTGTGAATAAATAATACTAGTAATAGTAAACATCATGAATGACTGGGGTAGAGTACATACTACACGTAAGTAAGGTGAATTGTGTAGTATTAAACTACAAGAATTGGTCAATGATTGATTTATCTGGGATGGAACATTTCAGCCATAAAAATTGGCCGCTACACAATCGGGCGTAAGCGACAAAACGATCGTGAAGTGCAGTCTCTGGAGCAGGACAAGGTACGACAGGACAGTGGCAGCTCGGTCAGTTCTGGATATCCATACAGTCAAGGTACTCATTAGTTTAACCCTGATAGTTTTAGATGGATAACAGGATTGTGTGAGAAGCTAATTAGTTTGAGAAGAATTGTGTCGGAAGCTAATTGGTTTTAGATGGATTGTGTTAGAAACTAATTAGTTTTAGATGGATTGTGTCAGAAGCTAATTAGTTTTAGAAGGATTGTGTCAGAAGCTAATTAGTTTTAGATGGATTGTGTTAGAAGCTAATTAGTTTTAGAAGTATTGTGTCAGAAGCTAATTAGTTTTAGAAGAATTGTGTCAGAAGCTAATTAGTTTTAGATGGATTGTGTTAGAAACTAATTAGTTTTAGATGGATTGTGTCAGAAGCTAATTAGTTTTAGATGGATTGTGTTAGAAACTAATTAGTTTTAGATGGATTGTGTCAGAAGCTAATTAGTTTTAGATGGATTGTGTCAGAAGCTAATTAGCTTTAGATGGATTGTGTCAGAAGCTCATTATCTTTAGATGGATTGTGTCAGAAGCTCATTAGCTGTAGATGGATTGTGTCTGAAGCTCATTAGCTGTAGATGGATTGTGTCTGAAGGTCATTAGCTTTAGATGGATTGTGTCTGAAGCTCATTATCTTTAGATGGATTGTGTCTGAAGCTCATTAGCTTTAGATGGATTGTGTCTGAATCTCATTAGCTTTAGATGGATTGTGTCTGAAGCTCACTGGTTTTAGGTGGATTGACTTTTTGTGTCTGAAGCTCATTAGTTTTAGATGGAATGTGTCAGAAGCTAATTAGCCTAGGTGGATTGTGTCAGAAGCCAATTAGCTGTAGATGGATTGTGTCAGAAGCTAATTAGCTGTAGATGGATTGTGTCAGAAGCTAATTAGCTTTTAGATGCTTTAGATGGATTGTGTCTGAAGCTAATTAGCTTTAGATGGATTGTGTCAGAAGCTAATTAGCTTTAGATGGATTGTGTCAGAAGCTAATTAGCTGTATCTGGATTGTGTAAGAAGCTAATTAGATGGATTGTGTCAGAAGCTAATTAGCTTTAGATGGATTGTGTCAGAAGCTAATAAGCTTTAGATGGATTTGTGTCAGAAGCTAATTAGCTTTAGATGGAATGTGTCAGAAGTTTATAAGTTTTATATGGATTGTCAAGTCAAGTCAAAAACCTTTTATTTGTCACTCAATTCATGCATGACATGAATACCTGAGCAATACAGTTACATTACATATAATGTACATTACAGCTAATTAGTTTTAGATGGATTGGGTCAGAAGCTTATTAGCTTTAGATGGATTGTTTCAGAAGCTAATTGAAACACTTTTTGGTCCGTTTCCTGGTTTAAAACAGTACTCAATTCAAAAGACACATCACCTTTGCTCACCTGAGGCCATATTACAGAAATTCTTAAGTTAAACTAAGAATATGTTCACTGAAGTTCCAAATTGTGTTTGGATATTCTGTTAAAACTACATATAAATTACTGAATCCAATAAAAGTTAAGTTAATAATAGTTGATAATTAGTAAACACTAAGCAGAATTCCATGTAAAAATGGAATCAAATGCTTAAAAGGATGACCATTTTATGTTTAAGGATAAGATTTTACTTAAGATTTTCAGGAATATGACACCTGAGCACAAAGTGTTAGATGACTTGAGCTATTGGTATAGGTGACCTCTCCTATGTTGTCCACTGTCTGTCTAATATCGACAATGTTGACTGTTCTGATTATAAAGAGTTCCATTTTTCATCCTCTGATCAAACTTGCAGTGTTTATTTTGGGTGAGTTCGATAATTGGACATGAAATACTGGCGTTATTGCCCTTTTTATGAAGAAATGACATTTAATGCTTGATATTATACTTATTGTTTTTTCCCAATCTTTACCAAACTTGCTTGATTGTGCATGATTATTAGTTCTCAAAAATGTGTGGTGGGAATTGGCCAGAGCAGTCAGTTTCACCAGATTTATTGCCCCTTGTTTGTTAAAAGATCAGTTGTGTTGAAAGCGAGATGGAGACTGTATTTCAGACAAGCTTACTCGTGATATATATAACCATTATTTTTCATAATGGGTAGAAAATGGACCAGATCCGACCGTTATAAGTTATTATTACTTTATCGGTAAAAAAAATCTACTTATGTTTTTTTTTAATTGCATATTGCTGTACAAAAATTATGATTTTGATAAGATATATCTTATACCAAGAAGTTAAGAAGAACAGTTTTTTAACAAGATGCATGATAAAAGGCCATAATGGTACTAACGTTTTATCAAGTTTGTTTAAGCTGGCACATAGCTGTTATGACCTTTAGGTGTAAGTCAGTGAACAAGCTCAGGTGAGCGATTTGAGTCATTATGGCCCTCTTGTTTTAAATTGTTAACCGTTTTGCACTTCAGTTCAGTCCGTGAGTTCCCCAGAGGAAGTTTCGACTGACATTGAAAACATCAGTCTTAGAGACAGACCCAAGTCCCCCAATGTTCGAGCAGTAAAGAGACTGAGGAAGGATGACAACTACCGTCCAGAGTCTGGTTTACTCTATCAGTCACTTACAAATATAATTTTCTTCTCTTTGACTCAAAACCAATCTAAAGTTGATGACTCAGCAGTTTCAAAAGCACCCAGGGGAGATGATCCTAACAAGATGACAGCTGTTGAAGAGCTCTTCATGAAGCCATTCGAGCTCCCATCCGGCAATCAATCATCCAATTCAGTCATGCAGTTCGATTTCACTTCACAAGACAGCGATTCAAACCCTTTCAACTCATACACAACCAATACAGTACCAGATGCCATTCAGTCATCACTGGTCGTTGCTTCTTCTAACCAGCCCAAACCAACCCCTATAGAAAACTTGCTTATGTCTGCATCGTCTCTGGCATTGCCATCGCAATCGGACGCCTTTAGTGGGACAACAATTTCCTCGCCAAATTCAAATCAGCCGGGACTAACCAATGAACCATCCCCTATTGAAAGCCTTTTGCTTTCACCTTTTGCTGGCGTCTTATCACAAGAAACGGCATATGCTGATCAGAACCAGGCGTTTGCAACACAGAAGCAGAGGAGATTTTCAGAACAAACCGTTCCGACTGAAAGCCCCGAGAATCATCTCAATGAACCTCATATTGAAGAAATGTCTTTTCACGGGTTTCACCCGTGCGATGCGATGGGTCATGACAAGGTGAAAGTGCGCGCAATTTCTGAAATGCCCGGACATATGCCAGCAGATTGGCTGGTGAACACCATGCTGGGTTCACCCGGAATTGATCTCTTAAACGAGAACGAGGCAGGTGAGCTGGACCTTTTCAATGACGAGGAACTGTTAATTGCCGAGCTCACACAAGAAGACATTGAAATTGAATTAAAGGAATTTGACAGGTTCCAAAAGATTTGCAATTGCTGTACAATGAGTCCAGATGTGAAGGAATCTATTGTTAATAATATGACAGACGTGGCAATGACACTTACAACAAAGACGGAGATGATCACTTGTTCCGAAATCAAGAGGAGACATGCTGAATATTTGGTAAGTATTTGTTGTGAAGTCGTGATGTCATCCAACAATGCTACTATGTTAACTTGCACTGTTGCATCATTGCATTTTAAGCATTTTAATACGGTAAAAATGTTGTTTGCCATTCCTTTAATTTCGGGTCCCCAGCAGCTTGGCGATCTTTTAAACTACAAAATACACACCGTGTTGTTTTGCTCTGATCCAGAACAAAAAAGCAGAGTGCGGCACCTTTCTCCTTTTTTTCTCCATCCTGTTGCCCTTTGGTGTGGTCAGGAATGATACAGGAATGATACATTTCTTTTGACATGTAATTTTCAAATGTTAAATTCTAAATGAAGAGATAAACTGCTAAAATCGTGGATTTAGCAAATTGAAAATAACTGATCCGACATTCCCCCTGTCCCTTTTTAGCAGCGCCATGTACTTTTCTGATCCTGAGTTTTTCCTTTGCTCCGGATCTATTTCCAAGTATATGGTTTGTTCAAGTGCTTTGTTTCTGTAGTTCTAATGTATTATTTCTAGGAAAAATACAATCTCAAACTTAACATGTTCGGTGAGATGAAACTGTCTAAGGAAGAGTATATGGCGTTCTACAAGCAAACTGGCATCGATATTGACAACAGGCTACAGCTGGTAATTGAGTGCCTGAAATACATGGAGGACTCCATACGCAAGCTGGTTACATTTTCCCAGTGCATTCCAGGATTTAATGCGATCGACATTGAAGACCAAGTGAACCTTTTGAAAGGTAATTACTGCAGTATTACAGTATGTCTACTCCGTGTGAAACAGTTCGACTTACGTCCCATATTATAAATAATTTAATATTGTTTCAATTTTTCCCGAGGTGTGTATTTATTACTCTGTTTCCCTAGTTTAATAGTGCATGATGGAATTTCTTGATATTGACATGCACATTATTTTTGAAAGCGAAGTTCACTGTTTAAATGTGTTATATTTTGATGCATACCTTTTGAAGTTTACTTTAAGTATGCTGGCCCCTATGTTTTACTAGTAATTCAATGTATTAACATACCGTCAAGTATATACAATGCCGTGAAGTATATACAAAGTGTATACCCATCAATATGTTATAAATCATTCTTTTACACATTGAGGTATGCTGTTCAAAATGTATACATATATTTCGATCATTGTGTTTCAATTCAGCCTGCCATTTGAGCATGACACAATGAAGTAAATACAAAGTGTATAACTATCACTGTGTTTTACAAAGATCACTATTATGTTATAATTCTGCATTCCGATTAAGCATAACAGGATGAAGAATACCAGGTATAGAGCGATCACAGTGTTTTAATTCGGCCTCATGTTTTGAACATGACATGATTAAGTATACTTTAAAAAGTGTATACCCTTTACTAGTTTATAAGTAAGTCTTTTACAAATTGACATATGATGTACAAAGTGTATACATCGATTACTATGTTATAATTCAGCCACCAGGTTTGAACATGACATGATGAAATATTCCGGACAGAAGTGCATCTTGTCATCGTACAATGTGGCCACGTTGCCCTGGGACAAGGACTATCATATTGAGGAACTTCAGAAGGTTCTGCCCGAAAACTTTGTTCAAGAAAAGTCTAAAATGGCGTACATGGTGTCCGAGTTGTTGTTGACTGTGGAAGAAACTGTAGTTTGCCGCGCTTGTATTATAACGCATCCAGGTAGGTACATTTCCTTTAAAGAAGGGAGATTAGTTAAGATGTACTAGGCGCTACATCATATAAACACTTTTTATTTCTCTTACCTTATTTTAGGTAGTGTGTACATTCCTTGAACATTGGTCATTATTCTGAAAGTAATTTAACCAGGTAGGTAAGGCAGAACGTGAGTTTATATTTACTTTAAATAGTACAACGTCGAAATACTTGGTTTTACACCCGCGTTCACATACATGTAGTTCCTGCTAACTCTGCGTGCTATGTTCATTAGTTAAACATCCGAAAATGCTTTAATTACAACTTACTCAGGTACGTACATTTCGCAGAAAACAGGACGTTAGTTAAGATGTACTCTGTTCATCATATACATGGTAAACACTAAGAAGTTTTATGTAAGATGTTCATATTGTTGTTGCCAAATCTTAGGTACTACATGTATGTACATTCAGGTAGGCTGCTAGCTACGATGTACTTAATACAACGTCGAAATACTGAAACTTGAACGTTATCGACGTACTTTTTGCCTAAACTTTGGCACGATGTACATTCTTAAAACATTGAGAATTGCTTTGATCGTTACTTACCCAGCTTATTTCTCATGAAACATGAGGTTGGTTATGATGAACTATATACATCGTCTAAACACACGTACAGTTGTTTACAAAGTATCACCTATTCTTATTTCTTAATCTTAATAACCTTCATGTTCGCGAGAAATATTCGGACTGTGGCTTACAACTTTCCCTGTATTTGTGGAAACTGTACAATATTTCATAGATATGAGTAAATAAAACGCAGCAACACGTGATGACATTAGTCTGTGCTGTTTAATAACGGTACATCAGAATAACACATCATTGTTTGACTTCCATTTAATTATGATAATGCTAATCAGTTAGGCCGTATCCTACATTTCTTCAAGTTAAACTGTGTCCATGTCATGTCGAATTTCGTTATATAATTATATAGTTACAGGGCATTTTTTGTGTATTGGGTTCCATGTTTTCCTGTGTTTTTCTAGATCGAGTTCTACTGAAAGATCGACATAAAGTGGAGATGGTTCACGGCTGTATGGTGTCATGTTTGAATTACCTGCTAAGCAAACGCAAGGAGCCCTACGACATATCCCAGCTGTTTACGGTGTTGGCAGAAATGCGCAAAATGTCCGAGTGGGATCTGAAGTTTTTCCAAGATGTGTTCGAGGTTTGGCCGGTATCGGATAGTCACAAGCTAGCAAAGGAGTTTGTTACGTTCTAGGTCTGTGTAAATCGGGAGTTTTACACATATTACTATGTTTGGCCTGTATTGAATAGTCACAAGCTAGTAAATGAGTTTGTTACGTTCTAGGCCTGTGTAAATCATGAGTTTTACACAGATGTTACACAGAGAAGTTTGTTTGGCCTGTATCGCATAGTAACATGCTTGCAAAGGAGTTTGTTACGTTCTAGGTCTGCGTTGTTCGTGGGTCTTACACATATAATTATGTTTTGCATGATTGGATAATCACAAGTTAGCAAAGGTGTTTGTTACATTCTACGTCAGTGTAAATCACGAGTTTTGCACATATTACTATATTTTGCATGTATCGGATAATTACAAGCTAGCAAAGGAGTGTATTACATTCTAAGTCTGTGTAAATCATAAGTTTTAGAGAATTTTACACAGATTACTATGTTTGGCCTGTATTGGATAGTCACAAGCTAGCAAAACACCTGTCACGTTCTAGGTTTGTCTCTCTCATGAATTATACACAAATTACTAAGTTTGGCTTGTATTAGATTGTCACAAGCTAGCAAAAGAGTGTTTTTTTACGTTTTAGGTCGACACAAATTGTCTGTGCAAGATCTTTCAATCAGGAAGAATTACGTCTTCCCGAAAACCATGAAAGCAATGCATTAATTGATTGACGGAAAGATTATCAAATCGTGACTTTCAACTGGTCGTCCTCAGATCCTAATCCGTAGCGTATCTTAGCAAACGATTGTAATCAGATTGCCTAAATTATGTGTCTTATGTGAGTTGGTTCTTTTGTGTTCGAAGTTTTTGCCGAACATACGTTTTGCTTTAAGGTTCTGGCCAACACAATTTACCAAAATAGCTTGTTACTTTCTAGATCAGGCAATATTATAGGTCTAATGTAAGTTAATTCTTCTTCTTTTAATGTGTTCACAACTTTGCCGTTGTCGTTGGTGTGCAAACACAAACTAAGTTAATTAACAAACACGTTTTCAAATTTAATACCAGCCTACGCTTTGCTTCTAATTTAAGTAAATTCTTTTTGTTCGATGTTTTTCTCAGTGAGAGTCAAACACAAGCTAGCATACGAGTTAATTACTTTCTAAATAGATGTAACTTCATGTAAGTTAGGAATCTTTTGTTTATGTTTGTTGTGTTGAACTATTTTTTTCTGTTAATGCAGCTGATTGTGTAAGTGATGATAACATGTGTTCTCCCTTTGAAACATAATATGCAATGCCCATGGAGGATACTTTTAAGAAAAATCCAGATGACATTCGATGGTCATAACCACATACATAAATCTAGGTAAGCAATAACTAAATTTTACAAGTTCGTATTCCAGTATTTGAAACTATAAACTGTCATTTATGTATAAGCTGTGATTTAATTAAAACATATTTCAAGATACACCAAATGTTGCCTTGATAGATATATAGGTATGATATATGATTATGGTGTGCACGGTGAAGAATGTATTCATTAGATAATATTATTGTGACTATTGTGAATGTTTGGAGTATCTTTTAAGTCATGGTCTTGGTGTCCAATATATTTCGTCATTTATGTCTGAGGCCATTTTATTGATACCGACTTCCATGGCAAAAACAATGCATTTTAAGTCGTTTATAAACTGCCCAGTGATTTTAATATGTTTTCTTAAACTTTAGTTTTAATAATCAACATTTACATATTATACGATAAAAATGATTTGACAAATCGTAATTGAAAAGCATTACACTATGGTTCAGTAGAAGTAATTATGTTCTGATTGTATTTTGGTAGCTACATCAATTTCACTTGTTTGCCTTCCGTTTTACGTAAGATTTTGCATTTTTCTTATTTCACTCCCAATACCTTTAGCCTTTTTCTGATTTGTTCATATTTTCTTTGCTTAGAACTTACAGTAGTTTGAAAGAATTTATAATCTTTATTTTAAATGTTTAATTGCATAGCTCCACTTTATTGCAGTGTGTTATAGAATATTGAGTTTGGGGAATTTATGTTCTGTGTTTCCATGTGTTTTAGGTCTTTTGTATGTTTTGTACCATGGTATTTAAACATTAGTTTGTTAGTTAATAATAAGCGATGTTCTTTATATACTGTTGTCCTAGTGCTTACATTTTTTTACTATATATGCATTAATGTAGTTTTTGTATAGCTACCATTGACTTAAAGAACGGTAGTGATAAATGATTCAATGAAGACACTTCGATGCTTTTTATTTGTCAGTTAAAATACTTTTTGTTGCAGACTTAACTTTGCTTGTTCATTTTTGTATACAGTTTTGTATCCCTTTTTCCAGTTGTATTTCTTTTTAAAGCTTTACCATACTTTTAAATTGAGCTTGTTATGTCATGTTACTGTTTTTGATTTAACACTGTTTTGCCTGTATCATAAAATACTATAAATAGTACCCTAGATACATTGTGTGTCTGAACGGCATGTTTTCATGTCATTATTAAATGAATCGTTTATTAATTAATCCATAGTTACTACCAAGGTGAACACATCACTATGCCAGGCGAGCCGACAATTGAATCATCCGATGTTAAAAAAGATAAAAGCTGCATGGACAGTTTGGCAAACTTATGTTTAATCTAGGGTCTTTTATATGGGACACTTGACCAATTGTCTGCAGATAACCTTTGTTCTCACATACTAGTTACAGTAACGTTAGTACCGGTATTATATATAAGCTGTGTCATCACATTTTAATGAAGTTACCAGTATATATTTAACCTTTGTCATAACAACAAAAACATTGAGATGGCACATACACGTGTCACATTGTGGTTGAACATTTCCTTTATCCCCAAATTGTCTTGTTTGGTTTTAATTATGATCAAATTTTGTAATTGCTGTTAAGAAAAAAAGTTGTAAGCCAACTGAAGTTCCTTTACCTAAACATTCGAATGTGCAGTCTTAGCTAATTTGGAGATTGGCATTTTGAGCCCACGTACACTTATCAGACGTTATCACAGATTGATTGACGTCGTTTTTGTAATTTTATTAGGTGTCAAATTTAGAATGCATTATTGCTGTTTTTCCTTTATTTCGTTACGTTAGTAAACCATTTTAAACGTAGTTTCCATTATGTTGTGTGTAGTGTTAGTTGATAGAATGCAGTGTAACTGCATAGAAATAGGTGTGAGTAGTTGTAAAGTGTGATTTTATATAACTGTACAATTATGTATACTTGTGATGTGATTCGGTAGCTTATGAGACCATATTCTTTAGATTTGTTTTGTATGTGATATAACTGTACAAGGATGTCAACTTGTGATTATATTCTGTAGCTGATAAGACTATATTCTGTGGATTTGCTGTGTACGAAGAATATATTTAACCAAATATATGTGAACATATAGTATTACTAACTAAACGGTTAATTCAAGTCACGTAGTTACTAGTATGAAGGCTCAAAATCGAAACACAAGGGATATGCATTGTAAAATAAGTCTGTTCCGGACACATTAGTAAATATTGAAGCTACACCTGTCAATTGAATGTGTTTTTTGGCGTTTTGTATCTTGAAAGTAATTTGACGGACTTATATTGCAAATAATCACAAAAGAAGTTAACTGCAATGTCTGTCGTGTAAAAAGTAAAAAGTACTTAATCACAAAGAATCTGAATGTCGTGTTTTGGTATACTGTTTATTAACTGGTATTTAAACTATCACATACTTTGTCTTCTTTTTTGTTTTTTACATCTCATTCAACTCATTCTATTAATTTCTTTTGCTTTAATATTTTGTTGGTGTTATAATGATTACATTACGTGAATTGTATGTAATGGTATTTACAATGAAGAGCATGTGGGTACACAATATGGTAGAGGCTTATTTATGTACACATTTATTTTGTAAACCGGTAAGTTTGTTGTAAATTTATCATTACGGCTTGTATTTAGACATAACCACAACAATTAACAAAGTAAAATGAAAAGAACCACTTGTCTTAAATTCATATTTATGAATCAAGAAATCAGTGTTAAACCTACTAAAGTTTCATTCACAATTAAACAAACATCTACTGGAAATGCTATACCGATGATGATAACATTGTTGACGTTGTTATTGTTATTTGTGATGTTGTTGATAATGTTGATAATTATATTGTTGATTATTGTTGTTGATTTATCTTTTTCTTAGCTAACATAATCAAGAAGGTGACGACTTATTTACTTAAAACTATCATTTTCAGTCCGGGTCGGTATTTACAAAGCTATCAATGAACATTTTAACTTAAGATTTGCCTAAATCAAAATTTAAGATGTTATCA
Organism: Congeria kusceri; assembly: GCA_027627225.1. Classification (NCBI taxonomy): domain Eukaryota; kingdom Metazoa; phylum Mollusca; class Bivalvia; order Myida; family Dreissenidae; genus Congeria; species Congeria kusceri. The sequence continues at coordinate 17,143,279 of CM051039.1, forward strand.
ATTAAGTCCCAATTTTAAATTAAATACAATTCGCCGTAAATAACTTCAATTTAGAAAACAGTACCATGTAGAATTGTAGCTAAAATCGGTATCACTTGCTATCAAAACAAGTTTAGAAAATAAGTCCCATGAGGAATTAAAATTCCTTGTTCGTTTTTCATATTTTATTTTATATATTGATATGTATACTAATGTAACACTTTGACTTGCAATATTGCATCATGTTTTATATTCGAAACGTAAATACTTCAATATTTAATTTCCTATTAAATTTAATCGTAAAATTTTGATTAAATGCCGCTATGTGCTTGTCATGAGGTACATGAAATCATGCGCTAGTACGCATATGATGATTTTTCCTTTATATATTTTAATCTTCTGATAAAATTGTGTTATTTAACGTATATAGACTATGTAAAGACGTATGAATAGGTTGTTGTTAGTCTTTTGTGCAGAATCGTAACATTATCTTCACTTTGAACGTGTGAAAATAAAAGTCTTAAGTGTGAATTTTGTTTGGTTGTTCATTGTCCTCCATATTTTCGGTGCTCTTGTATTGAGATCTTGTGCTCGCGATCGGCTGCAGCCAGCGTTGCCCTTCCCTTCAACAATTGTATGTCCTTCCTTATATTTGACCGCAATAATTTTGACTGTCTCTGTTTGTCCGTAACGTCAAGCGCCTGTTCTCTCGAAGCATTGCCCGATTAAAACAATAGGCATTATTGTGGCGAGATTTTGACATTATACATTGTTGAAATTACATTGTTTTTATTTTTCAGTGCTTTAATTTCAAAACTTATTGAGGTGTATTAACGGAACTTGACAGTAATGTTAAGTATCATGTCGTGTGTGCATGTTGTACCCTACTGATCTTAGGGGTTTGCATTACGTTAAATTGCCGAGCGATTTCAAAGAAACTGCACAGCTGGGAACCGACTGCTGACCCAGTTTACACAAACTGTCACGTGATGATAATTTGAATGTGCTTGAGACGATTGTGCCAAAGCAAATGTAGAAAATAACACAACATAAAAGCCAGCGCCGGTGTTGGAATGATTAGTGCCATAACAATGAAATTCAATAAATCGTCTTTTTTTTGCCCCCGGCATCTTGATGCAGGAGGCATATAGTGATCGTCCTGTCCGTCCTTTCGTCCATCCGTCCTTCCGTCCGTGACAAGGTTAAGTAGATTTTACCGTTTCTTCTAGCACCAACTACGCTTACTACAACACTTAGATACTTACACAGTTGTTGCTTATGACCATTTCCTAACCACCCATATCAACCAATCTCACTTTGACCTTGAACTAATTTGGACATGTAATCATTCAAAAGTGCTATTTCTTGGTGAACCAGATTTTACCGTTTCGTCTAGCACCAACACCGCTTACTACAACAGTTGGATATTTACCAATTGTTACTTATGACCGTTCTCAATCCACCCATATCACCCAACCTCACTTTGACCTTGACCTAATTTGTACTTAGACTAATAAAATGGGCTGTTTCTTGGTTAACTAGATTTTACCATTTCGTCTAGCACCAACACCGCTTGCTACAACACTTGGATACTTACACAGATGTTGCTTATGACCATCCCCAATCCAGCCATATCACCCAACCTCACTTGGACCTTTACCTTGAACTAATTTGGTCTTACAATAATTCAAAAGTGCCATTTCTTGGTTAACTAGATTTTACAGTTTCGTCTAGCACCAACCTGCTCTTACTACAACACTTCGATATTTACACAGTTGTTACTTATAACTGTTCCCAATCCACCCATATCACCCAACTTCACCTTGACCTTGACCTAATTTGGACTAAGAAATGGGCTACCTAGCACCAACCGGTGCATGCATGTTTACCAAACACAGAATCTTGTTTTGCCTTCAAATTTGGAAAAACTAATCTTTATATGAATTTTCGAGCTATAAACAGTTTTGGTGGCCACGGTAGCGTACTGACGACTTTGTATTTATGTCTGGACAAAGTGTATACAGTCTATACCGAGTTTGCGTATAGTTTTGGTACAATGGTGTGCACAATGATGTGTAATTGCTATTGTTTGCTCAAACGTATGCAGCGTATATAACTGTCCAGTAGATCAAAAGTGCGTTCATTTTGGATTAGGTAATATCTGGTGGTTGATCTCGGCCTAAAGAGTTGTCGACCAAACCTGGTGCAAAATTTTGTTGTAGATGGAGACTTTTGTACCTTTTCAAACTTCCGCAGCATAATTTTATTTCCTCAATGACAACGTCTGTTTTCTTTTCTGCATGCCCGCATCTGGTGCGAACTGTTTGTTTGTCCCATATTTACAAAAGCAACAACAACAAAAAAACACTTGACGTGCGTAACATGTGAAATCAGCACTTAGTCCATGCGAAATGCTACATCTTACAATGATAACTGCATTGTCATTCTTGATGGGATAGAATGGTTACAGCGTTGAAGTAATAAATTATGTGTGTATTTTAGGTATGTTTTGCAGTTCAAACAATGATGTAGGTACTCGTAGTATGTGAATTGTATGATAACCTTTCATACGCTTATTTAATAGCTACATTTGTTATGATTGTTGTTTTTTGTTTCGGTTACGTAATTAGCTGTTAATTGCGCTTCACCCATTTCAATTGACAGTACGACGAGATTTGATTGACAATGTGTTTAGCTACTCAGAAGGCTAGGACATAATTGTTTGCGGGATATGTCTTGTAAAAACATACTGTACTGTCAGCGTAGTTTTGTCGGAGTTTGACCTAAATAGTCGTGGTTATAAATCCCATAGCTTATCGTCAATTGTGTCAGTAGTGCAGTACAACTCGCTGAGACTCTTCCTTTGGAAGGCGATTCACTATTTTGGTTTTTTACAAAAGTGATTTTGGAGTTAAGGTATTTTCATTTAAATATACTAATTTTAATATTATTTTATTTTAAGCTCGACTTTTCGAAGAAAAGGCAAGCTATTCTATTCGCACCGGTGTCGGCGTCAACGTCCGGGCTAGGTTAAAGTTTTTGGGTAAGCTAGTTTCTCTTGAACGGATAGAGAGATTTCCTTTTAACTTACAACATTTATTCCCCACATTCAAATGAATCTTTAGGCCAAGTTAGGTAACTCTAGTTTGAATTTTGTCAAAATTATGGGCCTTTGAAAGCTAAGAAATTATTTATATAAGCAATTTGGATAGGTTTAAGTTTTTAGGTAAGCTAGTTTCGCAGGAAAGACTTGAGGGATTTCAAGTAAACTTACAACATTTATTTACCATATAAAAATGAACCCATAGACAAAATTTGGTAACTCCTGTTTGAAATTTGTCAAAGTTATATTATATTGACATTTCGGCGTCAACTATGCATTTCCACTCTCTAACTGGAGGATGAATCTTCAGGACTGCATTAGGGATAGGTGGGGTCAAGTCAGTGATGCGTAAAATAGAACAACAGTGTTTGCTTAATAGCTCGAGAATACAATGAAATAATTTAACAAAACCCCATGTATAGATACCGTATAGCGAGAATTTGCATGAGATTGCATATGGGGTGGGTAAAATCGAAAAATAGAAAAAGTTTTCTGCTCAATAGCTCTAGAACGAATTGAGATATTGTAATGAAACTTAATTTGTAAATACCTTATATAGACGCTGTCGCTTTTGATTGCATATGGGGTGGTGGGCCAAGGTCACATTTACTAAAAACAAGAGGGCCAAGATGGCCCTGGGTCGCTCACCTGAGTTTAGCTAGAACTGCCACCGTAACGGCGTAAATACTCTCGCCGCCTCAATCATTAACTATAATTGGCGTTCAATAACAACATAAACAAGAATGTGGTCAGACAAAGAAGTGATGTGAAGAAATTTGGTAGAGGGTCACCTAAGGAACATTTCTGTCAAAACTTTTTTTCAAATCCAGCCAGCGGTTTCAGAAAAGGAGATTTTCAAAGTTTTCAATAGAGCCATATAAGGAAAACTGCCCCGCCCCCTCGCGGTCATTTTTTTACGAATCCAAATGATTTGAAGCAAATTAGTAGAGGGTCACCCAAGGAACATTTCTGTCAAAAAACTATTTTCAAATACAGCCAGTGGTTTCAGACAAGCAGATTTTTAACGTTTTCAATATAGCCATATAAGGAAAACTGTTCCGCCCCGTGGCGGCCATGTTTTTTACCGATTCAAAATGATTTGAATGAATTTGGAAGAGGCTTACCCTGAGGAAGATTTCTGTGAAAACTATTTTAACATCCAGCAAGCGGTTTCAGACAAGGGGATTTTCAAAGATTTCAATATAGCCATATGAAAAAATGTCCCGCGTCCTGGCTGCCACGTTTTTCCACGAATCAATTTGATTTTAAAAAATTTGGAAGAAAGTCACCCAAGGAATATTTCTGTAAAATTATTCTGAAATCAAGCCAGTGGTTTCAGAAAGGAAGATTTTAAAAGTTTTCAATAAAACCATATAAGGAAAACTATCCCGCCCCCTGGCGGCCATGTTTTTTCACGAATCAAAATGATTTGAAGGAATTTGGTAGAGGGTCCCCCAAGGAACATTTCTGTAAAATTATTTTGAAATCCAGCCAGTGGTTTTCAGACAAGGAGATGTTTAAAGTTTTCAATATAGACATATAAGGAAAACTGCCCCGCCCCATGGCGGCCACGTTTTTTTCACGAATCAAAATAAAGGAATGTGGAAGAAAGTCACCCAAGGAACATTTCTGTGAAAACTATTTTCAAATACAGTCAGTGGTTTCAGACAAGAAGATTTTTCAAAGTTTTCAAGATAGCCATATTAGGAAAATTGTCCCGCCCCCTGGCGGCCATGTTTCTTTTCACGAATCAAAATGATTTGAAGGTATTTGATAGAGGTCACCTAAGGGACACATCTGTGAAATTATTTTGAAATCCAGCTAGTGGTTTCAGACAAGAAGATTTTGAAGATTTTGTTTAAACATATTTATTTGTTCATGAATGTACAACATAATTAACATGTGCATATACAACAATGATATGGTATTTTATGGATTAAAAAACAAGCATCGAAGATGCTTATGCGAGTTCTTTTCCATGCTGGAGTTTACGAAGATAATTTGCACATTTAATCAGTTGGTTGTGAGTGTATTGTAGTTGCTGAAGAACATTTTGTCGCTTGGTTGGATACGGTAGTTAAGTTCTAAGTACTATCACAGAACAAAATGTGCTTAGCTTTTAGTGAAAAATATCGACTATTCTGAACTATAAGTAAATTCAATATCAAATAAATTTCACATTGCCACACACCTTAAGGGAGTCGGAGAGGATCGATCCAAAACACCGTCTACGCGTCGAAGCGTTTAGTTGCTGCAATGAAACCATGGACACGCTGGAAAACGTATTTATTATCTTCAAATGATAACCGGTCATCTCCAAAAAGGAGATTGTTTAGAGTCATTGGACATGGTAGATTTGAGAGAAAGGAATTGCGAGCACTATTGAATCTAGGGCAAAGGAGAAGGTAGTGGGTTGGTGTTTCTTCTTCACCACAGGAACAGAACGTAGTGTCTATGATGTTCCTACGATACAGATCGTAGTTCAGTGTGCTACATCCCAGGCGAAGGCGACAGTGATGAATCTGTAATGTTCTATTACCAATGTTATAAAGGGTAGGTGATCTTGTGCTTTGCTTTTTCATAATCTTTCGCTTAAAGTCTAGCACAATAGTTGCAGTACGTGTGGGCGATGGGAGAGCATTCCATGCACGTATAGTCGAGGGTAGAAATGAAGACCCATACAACTGACTTTTTTTTTTGTAGATAATAGGTATGTCGTGATTGCTACGAAGTGAATAGCTCCAGTCAGAATGTACAGGAATCAGGTTAGACAGGTATGTTGGGGTAAGATTATTTTTCATCTTGAATAGAAGTACAAGTTTATGGTTTCGTCGTCTTTCGGCTAGAGATTCCCAGTTTAGATCCGACAGGAGACGATCAAGGTTACAATACTTGGTGGCTCCAGTTACGATCGTTTTGGACTGCTTCAATATCGTTGATGAGTTCGTTAGAACAATTGTCCCATACGACATCGGCGTACTCTAAGAGGGGTCGAATAAAGGCAATGTACATACGCTCTAGGCTTGCGCGGGATAGCACATACTTTAAAGAACGGAGGATTCCGATTCTCTGCCAGGCCTTGTTAACCATGACTGAGATATGAGATGCCCATTTTGCATCCTCTGATAGAGTTAATCCTAGATGTTTATGTAACCTGACTTGAGATACTGGGACGTCGTCCATAAGAAGATCCGGATGATGGGGTTTATTTCGTTTACGTGAGAAAGTGACGGACTTTGTTTTTGCTGGATTGAACGGAACCATCCACGTATTTGACCATTAAATAATTCGAGATAAATCAGTGTTTAACACTTGAGCAGGCAGAACAGGATTTTCAAAAATGACGTAAAGACTTGTATCTTCGGCAAACAGACGTATGCTGGCCCCACTGTCATTGACGATATCGTTTATGTAAACTAAAAAGAGTAGTGGGCCTAGGATGAATCCTTGAGGATTTTGAAGATTTCAGTATAGACATATAAGGAAAACTGCCCAACCCCCTGGCAGCCATGTCTTTTCCTGAAAAAAAAATGATTTGAAGGAATTTCATAGAGGATCACCCAAAAAACATTTCGGTGAAAACTATTTTCAAACCTGCCAGTGTTTTTAGACGAAGACTTTTAAAGTTTTGTATATAGCCATGTAAGGAAACTGCCCCGCCCCCTTTCGGTCATGTTGTTAAATTTGGTAGAGGGTCACCCAAGAAGCATTTCTGTGAAAGCTATTTTTGTAATCCAGCCAGTGGTTTTTCACCAGAAGATTTTAAAAGTTTTCCAGTTTTTAAGTTTGTGGTTGCTATGGCAACCAGGGTTTTCAATATATTCTAATGAATTAAAGGAATTTGTTAAAGGACCATCCAAGGAACATTCCTGCCAAGTTTGGTTAAAATCGGCCCACTAGTTTCAGAGAAATTGTTTGAACGACGGACCCGGACACAGATGATCACAGTAGCTCACCCTTGAGCACTTCGTGCTCAGTTGAGCTTATAAAATGGGTTTTCACCTCAATAACTCTGGATCAAGTTGAGTTATTTTAATAACCTTTATATATAGATATCTCATTGCAAAACGGGAGGTGGTTGTGGGTATGTTCAGTATAAAAAAAAACAGTTGGGTCTAAATAAACTTTGTATGACCCCATTTTCAGAAGGGGGAAAAAAAAGATATGCCCTTGTCCGCCCCGTCCGTCCGTCCGTCCGTCCGTCAGATGTTTGTGTCGCGAGTACTCAAAAAGTATAACTGCTAGAGTGTTGAAACTTTAAAAATACATTCATCAGCATGTGAACATGTGCACCTGGGTATCTTGGTGCAATTTATCCCGACATCAGGGGAGTTATGGCCCCTTTTTTAGCAAAAATGACATTTTTGGACTTCTGTCGCTTAATGTAAATCAAAACGTACAACTGGATAACGGAAAGATATGACAATAAATTGAATTATTTAACCAGATGAACTAACCAAATAAGACAGTTATGACACTCGTGTTTAATCACATTTCACATATTTACATGCTAATTATGGCTAATTATGACATAAAGTCCCAGTCAATGCGCGATTTGGTCCATCATGATACTCCAATGTTAGTTCAGAATTGTTAGGGATAACAAAGCCGTTTTACGATGTTTTTCAGCATGCTGAAAATGTCAAATAATGAGCTCGGTGACGGATTCCAACACAGAGTAAACGAAACATGTCAGTATGCTCCACGATATGTGTTAAGCATAAGCATGCCAATATTTCTGACCGTATGTGTCGGTATATTCACATATATGTTCTTCCGGCTTATCCACTTTGTTGATCGACTTCAACGTAACAAATCGACAATCGAAAATATGGGACATGATATCAAAACGGTCATGGAAAGCCTAGAATCAACGGTTATATATAAAACCCGTGAAGGCATGCCTACACAAAGAAACATAAGGAGAATTATTCGGGCGCGACATCGGTAGGTCCGCTACTCCACCCGAAAACAAGTGTACAGCAAACACCGAGACAAAATCTGAAAAACTAGCCAAGGAGTCGCTTCAAACGTTAGTGGAAATTGAAAAGAGCAATGATGCAAAAATTGAAGAAGCAGCAGTACATGTCGCACATTTGCCACAGATGATGGGCGAGAAGTTGAATCTGCGGCTAAAAGTGTGGGAGAGTCGCTAAGCAGAACCATATCTCAAAGAAAAGTAAAAGAAAAAATATATATATATGCTGTTGATGATTCACAAGAGTTCATAAAGGCAGCGAAAGTTGGTGTAGAAACAATGAATCTTGAAATCTAATTATCCCAAATGGAGGCGACTGGCAGTATGGATTCAGCTGTAATAGATAGTATGCCTGAAGTCGCAACCACAGTAAATACAATGGCCGAGTCCTTAAGGCGCGATATTGAATCGTCTCAGAAGATGGTGTCAGAGAATATAGCTGCGGCAGTTGAAGCTATACAGAACAATTTCAATGCAACAGTAATTACCAAAAGGGGATATATACGGCGCGATATTGAATTGGATACGACAGAAATTACGGAGAATGTAACCGAAGTAATGGTGGATGGGTTTCAAGAAGCCACGGCATCGTTCCATTGTGTGGCTCGTGACATCATATCTCATATTGATTCAAAATTGGAATGTTGTACCGTAAAGGAGAACGAAAACTACTTTCAAGATTCCGAAGGTAATTGTCATTCTTTTTTTGGAAACAAAGTTTTTGTCTAATTTAAGTTTTGTAAATACGAACATCTACGATATATCGTATTTTAGCGTCATGTTGACTTACGGTTGCATAATGAAAAACATCATTCGCTTTTAGGCTTTCAAAATCACTTTGAAAGCGTTTTTATTTACATCTGCAAGAATTTGCGACATGTTTATTAATTACAGAGAGGGAATATTTATGGTGGCGCTATATTGAATTGGCTACGACAGAAATGACGGAAAACTTAGCCGAAGTAGTGGCGGATGGCTTTCAAGAGGTCAAGGCATCGTTCCATAATGTGACTCGTGACATCGTATCTCATATTAATTCAAAGTTAGAATGTTGTACCGTGAAGGAAAACAAAACCTACTTTCAAGAATCCGAAGGTAATTGTCATTCTTTTGCAAACAAACGTTTTTGTCTAATGTAAGTTTAGTAAATACGAAAATCTACGATAGATTGCATGTTAGCGTCATGTTGCAACACGTTTGCATAATGAAAAACATCATTCGCTTTTATGCATTCAAAATCGCTTTGTTTTTTATTTACATCTGGAATAATGAGCGACATGTTTGTTTGTCTTTGATGAGAACGAAATATGTTTTACGCGAATAAAACTCCAGTATGCCTAAACGTATATACAATAAAATGCAGCAAGACTAGTATCATAATTTAGCTATTGCATCGTATCTCTGTAGTTTAAAATAATTTGCGTTGTGTCTTTGGTGTGTATGCCCCCACAAAGTGGGAGGCATTAAGCATTGCACTTGCCCGTCCGTAGGTCCGTCCGTACGCACATCCGTACGTCCCGAAATTGTGTGGACTCAGCTCCTCATTAACGGCTGGTCGGATTTCGCTCAAACTTTCACAGCTGAACAACCTTAAGGTGTAGATGATCGTAAAGGAAGGAATTTTCGCTGCAATCAATTTTGGCCGAATAATGGCCCTTTGACATTTTTCCACTATATTTACTTCTTGAAATTTTGTGGACTCAACTCCGCTTTAACGACTGGGCTGATTTCGCTCAAACTTTCACAGCTGAACAACCTTAATGTGTAGGTTATCGTAAAGAAAGGAACGTTTGCTTCGACCAATTTTTGCAGAATTATGGGCCTGTGACATTTTTTCCACTATATGTACTTCATTAAATGTGGTGCACTCAACTCCTCTTTAATGGCTGGGCGGATTTTGCTCAAACTGTTACAGCTGAACAACCTTATCGTGTAGGTGGTCGTAAAGGAACAAATTTAGGCTGCGACAGAATTATAGCCCGTTGTGGTTTTTTTCCACTATATAATGTATATGACAATACATTTGTGAAGGCAACATTTAGAGTTGGCGACACGCCCTTTGTCTCTGTCCAAACACGCGTCGTGGGGGCAACAGTGTCTGTGACACATCTAGTTATATAAGAATAATGAAAGTCCAGAGCATCTCTTTTTGGAGAGTTTCTTCGACCTGTACGGCGGCATTACCTGGATACATTTGGACACATGCCTTTATCGCCGTTGATGCAAAGCCACGACAAAAACATTTTAGATTTATTTGTACCATTATGCCTGAAACAAAACGCAAATGAGAAAGGTGGCAATCAAAGAAAAAAGTTCCAAGTGCATACGTATAATGAAATATTTTACGTAGATACCAAATTACATCGACGTGTGTTCATTCAAGGCGAACCTGGCACGAGGAAGTCAACATTTATGGCTAAATTCGTGCTTGACTGGTGCATAAACGATTCGACCTCATCCCAGTCTGTCCAGAAAATTAACGACTTCAGCGACATTGAAACGTTGCATAAGTTCAAGTTTCTATTCCACATCTCTCTAAGGGATGCCATGGATCAGCGGGAGATAGTAGACATGATAAAAACACAAATTATAGACAATATATACACGGGGGAGAAACGCGAGAAAGCATACAAGCTACTCCTTGAAATAATGGAAAAGGAAGTATGCTGTGTTGGTATTGATGGTCTAGATGAGTAGACTGATCCTCAATGAAAGATTACTGTACCTTCAATTGCAACCACCCACGCCCAATGTACTCTTCTTATTACTTCAAGGTCTTTGCAAATGGTCGACGATCGTATCAAAGATTCCCAGATCGACTGCCTTCTAGAAATTGAAGGTATTACTGAACCGGAAAAGCTAATTGCGCTACTACTGCGATGTCTTCAGGAAGACGATCCAGAAAAGTCATGCCAGCATGTTATGGAATACATCGGTAAATTTCATCTGTCACATTTCCTGACTTCACCGATGCTTCTTTCACTTCTTGTGACTTTGTGGATCGATGGCATCCATTTGAACGGATCCCTGTGTGAAATTAACATCATTCTGTTGGACAATCTATTCAAGAAGGCAACTGACAAAAAGGGATATTTCACTCCGCCAGAGTTTCGATTCTTAGAAAAAACGAGATATATCAAGCCAAAGGTTGAATGTTTAGATGCTCTGGCTAAAGCGGCGTTTCATTTTTTGTTTTCAAATGAAACGGAAAAATGTATAGTGTTTCCCGAACGTGAGTTGTTGGCATACTTGACAGAAGAACAGATTGAATTTGCTGTTATTGCCGGCGTCTTAACGGAAAGGAAAGACACCTCAAGGGCATTGAGCAACTCCAAATTGTTCTACCTGCATGCAACAATGCAAGAATTTCTTGCAGCACTTTTTTTTATCTCGTTTCCAAAACGAAATTGAGGCTGAGTCAAGTCATCTCGACAAGAATAGTTTCTGTTTGTTAGATATAGAACAGGTATTCATTTACCTCTGTGGGCTGAATATTGAGGCTGCAAATAAGTTATTATGTATACTGAATGAATCCGAAAATAACCCAGATAAAAGTCATCATCTGAAAATTGAAGAATTCGGTCGAGCACAAATTGAAATACAAAACGAAATATTAGTGAATTAGTATGAGGCCGAAACAATATATTATGGATTAAAACAGCGCATTATAGTCGGGGGCTATAACGAAGTCTCAGCCAATGGACACAATGACATTCACCTTAAGCTGAAGGACTTCATATTTGGCGCCAAACTGTGCGACAGTGGCAGTGAAACAGACGCTTTAAAGCGCTTTTTGTTCGTCAACCAATCCAATGTCCGCACACTTATTGTGGAGAACATGCACTAAATTTTGCTGACATATTGGACACCCTTAAGTTGTCAGCGCACTGCATGGAAAATTTGCTGTCGTCAGGTAGTTCCGAACTGTGTGCAGCATTGACAAACATGAAACTGAAGAATATGGCACTAAGAAACGTCAATGATTCATCGAGGCTTTCAGATGTTTTGCATACTCTTACCAAATTGGAGAGTCTGTTCATTTCAGAGAGGACCTCATTGGCATCGTTCTCTCACTGCCCAAATCCTGTAATACAGTTACGTTTCGGAGGTGCACATGTTCTGCTGACTGGCTGCGTAGCTTCCTATTTTGCCTCTCGAATCTTGGTCACGGTGTGATGTTTCATGTTTATGACTGTAGCATGAAATCAAGCGGTGAAGCACATCCAGACATTGGACAAGGTTTAGTAACAGACAGGGCAGATACCTTACAGCGGCAGTGTTACATGTCCAACATTGAAGTATGGCTTTCACAAAACAGTCCCGGGCTTTGTGAAGCATTACGTGATACCACATTTCGGAATCTGTCTGTCAGAGAGATGTTTACTTTCTGATAGCCGTAGTTGGATAAACAGGTATTGTGTATGCCCTGAATTTGATAAGTTTGAATAGGCAAATTAAATTGATATTGTATTGGGAAACACACTTTAACACAGATACTTAACTTCAACTCAGATACTTAAATTTAACAGCAAAATGAAAGATAATACTCATTATTTGCGGAAGTTGCACTTTGAGATGTTGCAGTCTTGTATTTAGTATTGATTACAACGCTTGACAACGAACATAATTTTCAGTAAGCAACTGTCGTACTTGTATTGCAACACAATTCACGCAGCAATTCAGCAGCAACTTTAAACAAAGACATTTTTACTAGTCGCAGTGTTGGAACTTTGCAATGGAAAGCAATGGTGTCTCCAGTCCTTCGTTAAAAGTTATAAAATGCTCATACACTCAACAGAAGTTGTAACGCACCAAGTGGAATTTGTTTTATTTTGTTTATTTATATGAATTTCAGCAGCGCCATGGTAACACGAAATTCTTTCGTATTTTTTCCAATATTTTGGTATGAACATATGGATGTATAACTCAAATAATCATAGCTGACATTTCAAGTTGAAAATCTAATAAATAAAGAAACAACAACAATTTCCATTTATTTCCATGTGGTGCTTTATAACTTTTGTTGAGTGTAGGTAATTAACTCTGAATATTAGATGACATGTGGGTATCTTGGTGCAATTTATCCCGTCATCAGGGGAGTTATGACCCCTTTTTTAGCAAAATGACATTTTTGGGCTTCTGTCGCTTAATGTAAATCAAAACGTACAACTGGATAACGGAACGATATGACAATAAATTGAATTATTTAACCAGATGAACTAACCAAATAAGACATTTATGACACTCGTGTTTAATCACATTTCACATATTTACATGCTAATTATGGCTAATTATGACATAAAGTCCCAGTCAATGCGCGACTTGGTCCATCATGATACTCGAATGTTAGTTCAAAATTGTTAGGGATAACAAAGCCGTTTTACGATGTTTTTCAGCATGCTGAAAATGTCAAATAATGAGCTCGGTGACGGATTCCAACACAGAGTAAACGAAACATGTCAGTATGCTGCACGATATGTGTTAAGCATAAGCATGCCAATATTTCTGAAAGTATGTGTCGGTATATTGACATATATGTTCTTCCGGCTTATCCACTTTGTTGATCGACTTCAACGTAACAAATCGACAATCGAAAATACGGGACATGATATCAAAACGGTCATGGAAAGCCTAGAATCAACGGTTATATATAAAACCCGTGAAGGCATGCCTACACAAAGAAACAGAAGGAGAATTATTCGGGCGCGACATCGGTAGGTCCGCTACTCCACCCGAAAACAAGTGTACAGCAAACACCGAGACAAAATCTGAAAAACTAGGCAAGGAGCCGCTTCAAACGTTAGTGGAAATTGAAAAGAACAATGATGCAAAAATTTAAGAAGCAGCAGTACATGCCGCACATTTGCCACAGATGATGATGACCAAACATCTAGATACTGGGCGAGAAGTTGAATCTGCGGCTAAAAGTGTGGGAGAGTCGCTAAGCAGAACCATATCTCAAAGAAAAGTAAAAGAAAAAAAATATATATTTGCTGTTGATGATTCACAAGAGTTCATAAAGGCAGCGAAAGTTGGTGTAGAAACAATGAGTCTTGAAATCTAATTATCCCAAATGGAGGCGACTGGCAGTATGGATTCAGCTGTAATAGATAGTATGCCTGAAGTCGCAACCACAGTAAATGCAATGGCCGAGTCCTTAAGGCGCGATATTGAATCGTCTCAGAAGATGGTGTCAGAGAATATAGCTGCGGCAGTTAAAGCTATACAGAACAATTTCAATGCAACAGTAATTACCAAAAGGGGATATATACGGCGCGATATTGAATTGGCTACGACAGAAATTACGGAGAATGTAACCGAAGTAATGGTGGATGGGTTTCAAGAAGCCACGGCATCGTTCCATAGTGTGGCTCGTGACATCATATCTCATATTGATTCAAAATTGGAATGTTGTACCGTAAAGGAGAACGAAAACTACTTTCAAGATTCCGAAGGTAATTGTCATTCTTTTTTTGGAAACAAAGTTTTTGTCTAATTTAAGTTTTGTAAATACGAACATCTACGATATATCGTATTTTAGCGTCATGTTGACTTACGGTTGCATAATGAAAAACATCATTCGCTTTTAGGCTTTCAAAATCACTTTGGAAGGGTTTTTATTTACATCTGCAAGAATTTGCGACATGTTTATTAATTACAGAGAGGGAATATTTATGGCGGCGCTATTTTGTATTGGCTACGACAGAAATGACGGAAAACTTAGCCGAAGTAGCGGCGGATGGCTTTCAAGAGGTCAAGGCATCGTTCCATAGTGTGACTCGTTACATCGTATCTCATATTAATTTCAAAGTTAGAATGTTGTACCGTGAAGGAAAACAAAACCTACTTTCAAGAATCCGAAGGTAATTGTCATTCTTTTGGAAACAAACGTTCTTGTCTAATTTAAGTTTAGTAAATACGAAAATCTACGATAGATTGCATGTTAGCGTCATGTTGCATTACGTTTGCATGATGAAAAACATCATTCGCTTTTATGCATTCAAAATCGCTTTGTTTTTTATTTACATCTGGAAGAATGAGCTACATGTTTGTTTGTCTTTGATGAGAACGAAATATGTTTTACGCGAATAAAACTCCAGTATGCCTAAACGTATATACAATAAAATGCAGCAAGACTAGTATCATAATTTAGCTATTGCATCGTATCTCTGTAGTTTAAAATAATTTGCGTTGTGTCTTTGGTTTGTATGCCCCCACAAAGTGGGAGGCATTAAGCATTGCACTTGCCCGTCCGTACGCACATCCGTACGTCCCGAAATTGTGTGGACTCAGCACCTCTTTAACGGCTGGGCGGATTTCGCTCAAACTTTCACAGCTGAACAACCTTAAGGTGTAGACGATCGTAAAGGAAGGAATTTTCGCTGCAATCAATTTTGGCCGAATAATGGCCCTTTGACATTTTTCCACTATATTTACCACTAAATTTTATGGACTCAACTCCTCTTTAACGACTGGGCTGATTTCGCTCAAACTTTCATAGCTGAACAACCTTAATGTGTAGGTTATCGTAAAGAAAGGAACGTTTGCTTCGACCAATTTTTGCAGAATTATGGCCCTTTGACATTTTTTCCACTATATGTACTTCATTAAATGTGGTGCACTCAACTCCTCTTTAATGGCTGGGCGGATTTTGCTCAAACTGTTACAGCTGAACAACCTTATCGTGTAGGTGGTCGTAAAGGAAAAAATTTAGGCTGCGACAGAATTATAGCCCGTTGTGGTTTTTTTCCACTATATAATTTATATGACAATACATTTGTGAAGGCAACATTTAGAGTTGGCGACACGCCCTTTGTCTCTGTCCAAACACGCGTCGTGGGGGCAACAGTGTCTTGACACATCTAGTTATATAAGAATAATGAAAGTCCAGAGCATCTCTTTTTGCAGAGTTTCTTCGACCTGTACGGCGGCATTACCTGGATACATTTGGACACATGCCTTTATCGCCGTTGATGCAAAGCCACGACAAAAACATTTTAGATTTATTTGTACCATTATGCCTGAAACAAAACGCAAATGAGAAAGGTGGCAATCAAAGAAAAAGGTTCCAAGTGCATACGTATAATGAAATATTTTACGTAGATACCAAATTACATCGACGTGTGTTCATTCAAGGCGAACCTGGCACAGGGAAGTCAACATTTATGGCTAAATTCGTGCTTGACTGGTGCAGGAACGATTCGACCTCATTCCAGTCTGTCCAGAAAATTAACGACTTCAGCGACATTGAAACGTTGCATAAGTTCAAGTTTCTATTCCACATCTCTCTAAGGGATGCCATGGATCAGCGGGAGATAGTAGACATGATAAAAACACAAATTATAGACAATATATACACGGGGGAGAAACGCGAGAAAGCATACAAGCTACTCCTTGAAATAATGGAAAAGGAAGTATGCTGTGTTGGTATTGATGGTCTAGATGAGTGGACTGATCCTCAAAGAAAGATTACTGTACCTTCAATTGCAACCACCCACGCCCAATGTACTCTTCTTATTACTTCAAGGCCTTTGCAAATGGTCGACGATCGTATCAAAGATTCCCAGATCGACTGCGTTCTAGAAATTGAAGGTATTACTGAACCGGAAAAGCTAATTGCGCTACTACTGCGATGTCTTCAGGAAGACGATCCAGAAAAGTCATGCCAGCAAGTTATGGAATACATCGGTAAATTTCATCTGTCACATTTCCTGACTTCACCGATGCTTCTTTCACTTCTTGTGACTTTGTGGATCGATGGCATCCATTTGAACGGATCCCTGTGTGAAATTAACATCATTCTGTTGGACAATTTATTCAAGAAGGCAACTGACAAAAAGGGATATTTCACTCCGCCAGAGTTTCGATTCTTAGAAAAAACGAGATATATCAAGCCAAAGGTTGAATGTTTAGATGCTCTGGCTAAAGCGGCGTTTAATTTTTTGTTTTCAAATGAAACGGAAAAATGTATAGTGTTTCCCGAACGTGAGTTGTTGGCATACTTGACAGAAGAACAGATAGAATTTGCTCTTATTGCCGGCGTCTTAACGGAAAGGAAAGACGCCTCAAGGGCATTGAGCAACTCCAACTTGTCCTACCTGCATGCAACAATGCAAGAATTTCTTGCAGCACTTTTTTTTTATCTCGTTTCCCAAACGAAATTGAGGCCGGGTCATATTTGGCGCCAAACTGTGCGACAGTGGACGTGAAACAGACGCTTTAAAGCGCTTTTTGTTCGTCAACCAATCCAATGTCCGCACACTTATTGTGGAGAAGATGCACTAAATTTTGCTGACATATTGGACACCCTTAAGTTGTCAACTCACTGCATGGAAAATTTGCTGTCGTCAGGTAGTTCCGAACTGTGTGCAGCATTGACAAACATGAAACTGAAGAATATGGCACTAAGAAACGTCAATGATTCATCGAGGCTTTCAGATGTTTTGCATACTCTTACCAAATTGGAGAGTCTGTTCATTTCAGAGAGGACCTCATTGGCATCTTTCTGTCACTGCCCAAATCCTGTAATACAGTTACCTTTCGGAAGTGCACATGTTCTGCTGACTGGCTGCGTAGCTTCCTATTTTGCCTCTCGAATCTTGATCACGGTGTGAGGTTTCATGTTTATGACTGTAGCATGAAATCAAGGGGTGAAGCTCATCCAGACATTGGACAAGGTTTAGTAACAGACAGGGCAGATACCTTACAGCGGCAGTGTTACATGTCCATCATTGAAGTATGGCTTTCACAAAACAGTCCCGGGCTTTGTGAAGCATTACGTGATACCACATTTCGGAATCTGTCTGTCAGAGAGATGTTTACTTTCTGATAGCCGTAGTTGGATAAACAGGTATTGTGTATGCCCTGAATTTGATAAGTTTGAATAGGCAAATTAAATTGATATTGTATTGGGAAACACACTTTAACACAGATACTTAACTTCAACTCAGATACTTAAATTTAACAGCAAAATGAAAGATAATACTCATTACTTGCGGAAGTTGCACTTTGAGATGTTGCAGTCTTGTATTTAGTATTGATTACAACGCTTGACAACGAAAATAATTTTCAGTAAGCAACTGTCGTACTTGTATTGCAACACAATTCAAGCAGCAATTCAGCAGCAACTTTAAACAAAGACATTTTTACTAGTCGCAGTGTTGGAACTTTGCAATGGAAAGCAATGGTGTCTCCAGTCCTTCCTTAAAAGTGATAAAATGCTCATACACTCAACACAAGTTGTAACGCACCAAGTGGAATTTGTTTTATTTTGTTTATTTATATGAATTTCAGCAGCGCCATGGTAACACGAAATTCTTTCGTATTTTTTCCAATATTTGGGTATGAACATATGGATGTATAACTCAAATAATCATAGCTGACATTTCAAGTTGAAAATCTTATAAATAAAGAAACAACAACAATTTCCATTTATTTCCATGTGGTGCTTTATAACTTTTGTTGAGTGTAGGTAATTAACTCTGAATATTAGATGACATGTGCATTCTATTTGGGTTTCCTCAGTGTAATGTATGATCAGATATATATAAAACTGAAGCTATAAGCGAACAGTCATGTTTTGGGGCAAAGTTTTGGATTTAGCTATTATTAATTGTTTGATGGGGGATTACTCATGTTGTAGAGAAGACCGCCTAAATGACAAGCATTCTGCCATACATTTATTGATCCGTGAATATGATAATTTTGTTATACTACTTTAATTGTCTTAATTTTACGCTGAGTTATATGTGACATTAATGTGACCGCTACACCATTTCTCACTAGGCAATTGTGCAAAATTAAATCTTAAAGAGCCATGTTCAAATAATATTAGTATATTTGAAAAACCATAAATGAATGTCTTAATTGCAAAAAATAGAGCAGTTGGACTAAAAATAATATTCTAGAAAGGAAGCAACACTTAAGTTTAAATAGTTGCCTTCGGCGGGACTCGTACTTACGATCGCCGGGATCGAAAACTGTCGCGCTAACCATTCGACACTTCTGACTTTCAGATATACTAATGAATACTTAACGCTATGTAAGTGATACACGTGTTTTCCAAAATACCGATGAAAAGCGTTACATATGCTTTATAATTTTATCCATTTCAATTGATGATTTCCCATGACCGACACTACATTCCAATATATTTCTTTGTCAGTCGTGTTCTTTCGCTTGTTTATACATAATGTATTTTTCTTATTTGGATCTATGACATAAGTTTTGAAAATTGTCAGTTTGCCAATATGGGAACAGGTGCCTTTATGTCCCGTTGAGTATGTCATGACGTAACTGTAAACAGCGCAATATATTGCGAATACTAGGTTAGTGTTGAACAGATACGTTTATTTAGCGAGGCTTAAAAAACCTAAACGATGAGCCTTGGTGAGTGGTCTGGGTTTTCGTGCCGAGCAAATAAACTTATCCGTATTCAACACTTACCTGGTATTTTTTTATCCCATCATGTTCTGTCTTTATTTTTAATATAAAAGAAAGAAAATCACTAAATAACACGAAACACATCAAATGACGTCACGAAAATGTTTGCTGTATTCAACAAGGCGGAATACAGCTAAGTTTATCCCAAGAGGTGTTATTTCGTTAATGCAGGCGTGATGATGGGATTAAAATGGATCTCGACAATATGAATTTCTATAGTTCTTTTGCATATTTTGGCACTACGACTCTAAACGCTCTTAACACAGCAAGACTGCTCACATTCAATAAGGAATCAAAGGATCAATATTACATTTTTAAGTGTACGTTGTAAAACGTATGTCTGTGTAGTTGTTGACACATCGAGAACATATACTACAATAAATAATAATATACATGTACAAATTAATACCAAATCATGTTTTGCAAGTTAGGATGTTAACGATTCAGAACTGCGATAATGAAGTCGTATCTATTCATGGAAAATATTATCAAAAGCAGCTTGATATCTATATAGCAATTTAGCAATCCTCATGTTGAACTGAAGGGATTTGATTTGCATAAGTATTCAGTTTGTCTGTTGTTGCTTTTTTGAGGGAATCGTACTGGAGCAGGGGAGAATCGGTTTGATGCCCGACTCACAATTTCAGACTTTTGAACAGCCGTACTCAATAAATTGGTTGGCTGTATGCCAGGCAAGCATGTGTTATAATTTATTGAAAATTGAATTGTTGGGATGCATAGCGGAGTAATTATTATTAAACTGTCCCACAAATAGGGAAAACTTTTCGTCAAAAGAAGCGAAAGCACTAGCTATTATGTGAATCGTGAGTAGAGAGTACTAAATATGTTTCAGTTTCTACTTAAAGTGCGTAAACTGTTTTATCCCATCATCACGCCTGTATTGACGAAATAACATTCCGTGGGATAAACTTAGCTGTATTCTACCTTGTTGAATACATTTAACACGCGCATTATAATGACGTCATTTTGTTTATTTTTGTGACGTCATTTGATGTTTTTCGTGTTATTCAGTGATTTTCTTTTGTTTGTTTCAAAATAAAGACAGACACTAATGGGATAAATAGAATAGCCAAGGCTCGTGGTTTAGGTTTTCTAAGCCTCGCTAAATAAACTTATCTGTATTCAACACTAACCTAGTATTCTCTATATAACCACAAACGTCTGATGTCAGTTGTACATGTATATTTGAATTATTATCAATTTATGAAGAAAAGTGTGTATGTCTGTCTGTCTGTCTGTCTGTCTGTCTGTCTGTCTGTCTGTCTGTCTGTCTGTCTGTCTGTCTGTCTGTCTGTCTGTCTGTCTGTCTGTCTGTCTGTCTGTCTGTCTGTCTGTCTGTCTGTCTGTCTGTCTGTCTGTCTGTCTGTCTGTCTGTCTGTCTGTATGTATTTATGTATGTATGTATTTATGTATGTATGTATGTATGTATGTATAAATATCAGACAAACTCAATAAAATGTTCTAGGGTCGGGGCATTTTTAGGGTAGGTCGGGTAACATGAAACAAACGTATTTTTTATGCCTTAATGAGGGTGTCAATGATGGAAACGCGTTTTGTTATTTGAACGATGTTGCTTATAGGCTTCCAGTATCTTCTTGTAACCATCATGGATGGTTCCTTCCTTTGGAGATCATGTAGCGCTCGGTCCCCTTCAAGGAAACACATGTATATGATAGATTATGTAAAGCTGTGCGCGGAATAAATAAGTAACTTAATAAATTATACAGAAAAAATAATAAATAATAACATTAATAACAGTGGCTTAAAACTTGTAATTGCTAGTGTCGTCCAGAGTCACACATTATATTATTAAAAATAGTTGTTTTAACTATCCTTTACCACCTATATTGGGTTAACTTTTGTATTTAAAAATACTTTTAAAAGACCAATGCTATACAAGAAGGGACAAATAGGATAAGTATATGATTAAGTTTACTTCTTATCCTACAAATATAGGGTCTGACACTCGTTGGCATTTTCATACCATATTTTATTAAACGACTTCAGGAATTTTGTTAGTACTGTAATCTCGCTATCTAACGAATTTCCTAGACAAGTTTAATAAAATATGGTATGAAATGACAACGAGTGTCAGAATTTTTTGTTATCACATGCTTTAAGACGAAAAACAAACAAACTTATAGACTTTAATTTTACCAAAAATGTTGATAAATCCTAAAAGTTGTGTACTGACGTGACGTCATTTCATGTTCACGACGTCATTTCACCAAAATAACGCCAGGCGATTGGTCAGTCAAATAATATGTAGCCAGTGAAAACGCTCATAATGTTATCTTACACATGTGTAAGATAAAACATTCGTAATGGCTGTATTACGCGAAAAACAAGGTAGATCTATAGCATGTGAGAAAATAAAACACACTTGGAAACCAATGTTTAATTTCTTATTCTGCTTGCAGGCCCCTTGAGTAGGAAGCTGCTCGATCGCACGCTAAGTCTTAATGTAAAATATAGGCCTATGAAATTCCAGCATTTACCTACTGATTAATTTCGTCAATAATTTCAAGTTAAGAAATTAGCATAAAAGTAAGATTAACTCTTTTTTTAAAGAAATATTACTATAGTTTTTAAATATTTGGGCATTTCGCAAAAACTGTACATTTTATTTTAGTACAAACGTAAAACTCTTTTCTCTTTTCACTTATGGTATATATGTGTTGATTGTACTTGAATACACTGTTTAACTGTTTAAAGGTATGAAACAATGCAGAGAAAAACCTACTGTATAAGAATGCAGATGGTCAAGCATGCACGTACCCATCTGACTGGTCCTATATAACAACACACATAGTAAAAATAACAGCCTCCAATATTTCAAAAAGATACAGCCCGATATAACTTTTTTCGAACTGACTTTTACATGAAAAATGATCTGTATATAACGAACTTGGCAGATAAAACAATTTAAAATCATCAGATTATAAAATGTTTCCTGGGAGAAGTCTAAGAATTAAACTGAAGCTATAATTAAACTGTATTTTTATTTGAAACATTTCCAGCGTGTCAATGACAAACGAAAATGCACATGTAATGCACTTATCACAGTTACCACCCTTGCTTCGCGACATTATGCACCTGTCAATATTTTTCCCCAGGGGGGAGCGGCGGGCTAATACAGGACTTTAGACTGAAAGCAATTCCCGACAGGTTGGAATTTGACGCGCTGAATGATTCCGGATCCCGGGAAATATACTTTGTTCGGATTTTAGATCCCGGTAATATTGGCCCCCGGGCCATTTGATGCAGCGATTATGCATCCCCCATTGAGGAGATTTGACAAAAATGCTTGGCTCTATGTAGGGGAATTCCCAAAAATACAATTAGTCAAATTCCCCTGGGATTGCCCGCCGCTCCCTTCCTGGGGAAAAATATTGAAAGGTGCATTAATAACGCGTGAAAAGGGAGATCACTGTAAGGACTGATATATCTGACTAATGATTCACTGATTGATAGCAACGAAACCTGGCGTTAGCGTTAGCGTTAAATTTGTGAAAAAGTATAGATAGTAATTCTTTAAAGTGTCATTGTTCAAGGTGCTCGTGACCAATGTGTGTTTTGAAGACAGTGATATTTTCAAGAATTTGGGAATGGCACAAGTCCCAGATATTTTGGGAAAAACATACTTATTATTTACCTTTATTGGGAATGTTTATAGAAAACTAGGAGAGTATCAAAACCAATTATAATTATGGTTAGTAGTATTATAAATAACTTAAAAAATATCTAAATAAATAACTAAATAAATATAAATATAAATACAAATATAACTAATATTTGAGTTCAATGTTGAATTAATTTTAATTTGTGTCTAGTGCATTTTACTTACACGTAAAGACGGTAGGTTAATGGACAGTCAATGTGGCCGAGCACGCCTTGCGGATCTCTTACGAGGAACACTCAGGGGTCTGTGGATCGAACACAGCTGCAAAACAAGAACAAGCGTGCCAACAACTAACTTCGCCAATGACACAACTTAAAATGTTATAACAATAATAATAATAAATTATTATTATTATTATTGTTATTATTATTATTATTTATCATCATCATTATCATCATCATCACCACCATCATCATCATAAGTAGCTTCTTTTTTCTGCGTTTTTACTTCATACTTTATTTATGTAGTATCTTTATTATTATTATTATTATTATTATTAGTAGTAGTAGTAGTAGTAGTAGTAGTAGTAGTAGTAGTAGTAGTAGTAGTAGTACTAGTAGTAGTAGTAGTAGTAGTAGTAGCAGTAGTAGTAGTAGTAGTAGTAGTCGTAGTAGTAGTAGTAGTAGTAGTAGTAGTCGTAATAGTAGTAGTAGTAGTAGTAGTAGTAGTAGTAGTAGTAGTAGTAGCAGTAGTAGTAAATAATGAATATATTTATAAGACCAAACATTCGAAAAGGTTGTCAACACTGAACACGCACATTATTTTTTATTGATATAACATTTTACTTATTTTTTCTTTATTGAAATAAAAATAAACAAATTAAAATCATGCTATATGTTGCATTTAATTAAGTTTTCTAAAATAACAAATTTAAAAAATGAACAGTTCGGTGTAGTACACTTCCTGTCGACTGCAACCAGTGCCAGCGCTTAAACGCTCAAGGACGGATGTCAAATGATGTTACAAAGAAGAAAAATAATTAAGTTATTTAGTTTAAATTTTTGGTTTAAATAAATAAATAAACATAATTATTATAAATACTAAACATAATTAACAGCAAAATACAATTAAAAACTGTTCATGGTTTATCTAACAAACATTTTGGACATTGACCGATGTTCTCTCAAAATCGATTTTTAAGTTGGTTAAGCACGTTAGTGATTTATATGAAATGGCGGCCAGATGTAGACGACATTCCCTGTTTGTCACTTTCCATTTTCAACATGCAAAATGGCATTGATTATTCTAGCATTAATGAAACAGTAAAATTTATTTTTTACAGATTCGATTGTGTTGTTTTTTTTAAATATCGGTGGTGTTAGAACCATGTGGAAGACGTGTTATTTATGAGCCAGCCTCTTAATATATTTTTCATTTCCAACCAATATCAATTCAATTTCTATCTCAACAAAATTTAATTTACGTCAACGGTTTAGCGCCGCATTAAACCTCACCAAACATACTCCGCCGTAAACTGCAGTATAAAAGAATGGAAGGTACACTTACTTGGCCTAACGTTCTTTTTTTCTCAGACAATAATCTTCCAAACCAATGCGTCCTCCTGTTTGCCTGAGTTTTCAACCAAGGATCGTTGCCACTGTCTATAAACCGGCTGTCTTAGACCATATATTGGTAAGTACATAATCAATGTTCTTGAATCCACGTCCTTGTGCCAACTATAAAGTTTTGTTCATGAATAGTGCTTGACCAGAAGCAAAATAGAAGCGGTTTAGCATTTAGATTATTATATAGGAAATGATCAATATGCCGCTGACTAATGAAAGACATTGTCTAGGAAATTAAATCATTCTTTTGACAACGTTAAATCCTTAAAGTACAGTTGTTTCTAATATATAGTCCCATATTGCCATATGTAACATTCTCTCATTTCATATTAATCAGTTATATATAAAACATTATAGTTGCATGTCAGCCAGTTATTTATCATTCTCAACTCAGTTTTAAATGAATGCAATTTGGACAGAGGTTCTCATAAAATAAGCTGCCATGGATTTTATTTTTACATGCTTCCACCTCAAAATTCTACAGGACTTAGGCGATGTTGAATGAATGTCACACAACTAAAACTGCCAATTACGTTTCTCAACTCAGTTTTAAATGAATGCAATTTGGACAGAGGTTCTCATAACATAAGCTGCCATGGATTTTATTTTTACATGCTTCCACCTCAAAATTCTACAGGACTTAGGCGATGTTGAATGAATGTCACACAACTAAAACTGCCAATTACGTTTCATTTAGATACACAACCAAACAACACAAATCAAACACACCACCAAGAATACATTTTGTTTGAATGTCCCACTACCGTTTTTTATAAGTTCAAAACTATTTAACTTTTATATAACACTGATTATTACATATTAATAGATTATTACCGTTAGTAATGATCATCTTGCATTAATGTGTTTGCCCTTTTCCCTGTGGGAAATCGTGCTGTTATATCGGTGCCAGATGTCATGTATATAGTTTCGTACCTGACATGTGTCATGTTTACACTAGTGTATTTTGACAACTGTCTCTTCGAAAAATTTTCCTAGAAATACAGCGCTCTTGTGTTTTAACAATTTAATGTATTCTGTCTAGAGTAATTCCACAAAATTAATTTAATACAAGTTTACTCATTTACCGATGAAACTGAATAAAACCTAAAAAAAATTCCATTAATGATCACCTCCCGCATAATGACCATCACCATGATCATCATCATGAAAATCATGACCATCATTTATCCTCCCCCTCCTCATCCTCGTCATCATCATTATCATTACCACCACCACCATCCTCATCAGCATCATTATATCATTATCATCTTAGTCGTTGGCGTCATCGTCGTCGTCGTCCTCCTCCTCCTCCTCATCATCATTATCATTACCACCACCACCATCCTCATCAGCATCATTATATCATTATCATCTTAGTCGTTGGCGTCATCGTCGTTGTCCTCCTCCTCCTCATCATCATCATCATTATCATTACCACCACCACCATCCTCATCAGCATCATTATATCAGCATCATCTTAGTCGTTGGCGTCATCGTCATCGTCGTCCTCCTCCTCCTCATCATCATCATCATTATCATTACCACCACCACCATCCTCATCAGCATCATTATATCAGTATCATCTTAGTCGTTGGCGTCATCGTCGTCGTAGTCCTCCTCCTCCTCCTCCTCATCATCATCATTATCATAATCATGATCATGATCATTATCACCATCATCAACAACAACAACAACTTTAAAAAACTTGAAATTTAGCCGACACAAAAAAAGAGACGGTTCTGTTTGTTTAGTGTTCAAATCAGGCGTAGGTTCAACCCCAATGAGGCTGTGCA
This sequence comes from Congeria kusceri, assembly GCA_027627225.1. NCBI lineage: Eukaryota > Metazoa > Mollusca > Bivalvia > Myida > Dreissenidae > Congeria > Congeria kusceri. The sequence continues at coordinate 17,169,842 of CM051039.1, forward strand.
GAATTCCTTCCTCGCGAAGCCAACATGTCATCAATTTTAATTACGCATTTGTAGTTATGGTAAACGTGTTATGTAAAGCAATAGTGCATTATAATATATTTATTAATTAAATATATTATTAAATACTCATTTACTTTAATGTAAGTGCGCGACAGGGCCTTTAATTGCGTTGTAAATAGATCTAATCACGAACGAAATTTGTAATTGTGTTATTTAGTACAAAAAACAACAACATGAGGTTATTGTTCATAAAATAAACTAGTTTTAAGCGCGAAATTTTATTACTACACGCCTATTGTTTGGTTACGTGGTAAAACATTAGGAAATCTATTAAGTGTTTATTCGCGAAGACAGAATGCGCGAACACATTCGTGAAAGGTGACCACACCGTGTATTAACTCGGCAATTCAAAAACTATTTGCAATGTGGAAATTCAGCCGTGTGAAAATTTAACCATGAACAACACGTGACCTTTTATCTAAATTAGGATGTCGTTTAGTTCGTGCCATTTCTTGAAGTGTGAAAAATAAGTGCATTATGAAATGCTCTAGTTCTGTTTTCGTAATATTTTATTTGATAGTATCTGCTGATATTAACAGATTTCTAAAAAAAATTGCGAAATTACATTATAGGTAGTAGTGTGCTTTAATATGGTGGTCAGTGTCCGATAGAGAATCTAAAGACTATATAAAGGACATTTGTTTCACAATGGTTGTATCCAAGACTGCTCGGCGTTACTATGGAAACATGCAGTGGCAACAGCGACGTGAGAAGAAAGAAGACGTCAGAGAGAGGTTTGCACCATATACTGTTCAGATGTGTGTGCATAATGAATTGCATCGTCAAGTGGTCCCGTCCTTGAGTAAAAATATTATTACAATAGTGTACATGTGCATTAACGCGTTATAAGGTAACGGAATAGCCTTTATATATACGTGATGCAAAAAATATTTTGAACAAAATTTTAATTGCCAAATGTTGTGACCTGTATTATTTTGTTGAGTTTTTGTTCGGTTATCTCGTACTTTATATTAAAATTGTAACAAAATACATTTAATTCATTACTCGTGTACATGATGCTATTCCAACACTTATGAAAAAACGCGTTTAGTATTAAATGATATCTTTCATATGGAAGATATCATTATACTTTTAGATTCATTGATGTAGTAATGTGTTACCCTATGTTATCCCTCCCCACCAGGATAGGAATTTCAGTCACTGTCCGTTTTTGTGGTAGATGATTTCTACCAGTACTAGTGTATCCTTCGTTGGCCCAAACATCCGTTTTTGAGGTAAATACTTTACTATCAGTACTAGTGTCGTCTTTGGTAGTCCGGATGTCCGTCACTAGGGTAGATACATCAGTCCTGGTGTCTACAGTCCGTCAACCAGCTATATAAGAGCCACGTGTGTCCGTCTTTCTGATGGCCGAGTTCAACATTTCAGGTGACCTCAAGTCCACTATTTCAGGTGAACCAGGACCCAACGTTTCATTATTTTAGGTGACAGAAGTCCATTTTTTCAGGCGACCGAAGTCCATTATTTCAGGTGACCCAAGTCCATTATTTCAGGTGACCCAAGTCCATTATTTCAGGTGACCGAAGTCCAATGATTCTTTACCCGAACATATACCTAAGATATACTTTCCTGGAAAGAAACGTATACATAAATGTATATGTTTAAATGTTTATGATGTTTGAAGTCACTAGACGGATAGTTTAGGTCGTTTATTTCGCTTTTTTTTTGGTAAGTATTATATACGCGGGTATCTACGACCAGATTCGCGTTAAGCTCTGAGCACATGTTTTTAACGAAAATAAAAAGGGGTATTATTTAAATATAACACAGCTGTGTTTCTGTCTGGTCGTAGCACGCCGTCACCTTTATCTGGAGATCTACGACCACCCTTCGCGTTAAGCCTTGAGCACTAAAATTAAAGTCCCATTAGGTTAGGTCAGTTTAAAATTAGGGCGTCGAATCCGGTTCCGCATGGCCGTAGGGCGCCGGCATAATCGTGCAGTCCATATACGGTCATCCATCGCGTTAAACCGTGAACACTAACATTTATTCCCACTCATGTTAGGTTTCAACTGGCCCCTAAAAGTATGTCCGGTTTGGCATGGTCGTAGCGCGAATGTATGCCCTCGCTATGTAGGGATTTCAGGATTTTGAAAGAAGACGCTGACCACATCCACATCATAGAAGGGAAGGAGGTTAGTGTAGTTCGATTTGGTTAAATAATTTGGGAAATGACGTCATTTGAGGAATGGTGTCGTATCTCAATGCTAATCAAATTAGTGTATTTTGTTCAATGCACATGTAAACGCTTTCGTATGCATAGCGCATATATTGTACATACGTGAGCACTCTAAATAAACATGTATATCTTACAGCTATTTTTATTTATGTACAGGAAATTAAATTATTCCTGGGTCAGTACTTTGTGTCTTTAGACTTGGACATTGACTCGGGACGTTCATTACGGTGCGGACAACATCAACGGTGACGGCATGACGTGTGGATACTTATGGGTTTAGGACTGTGATGATGAAAAATGCTGATAGTTTTCTTTCATTCGAAGCAATTGTTTTGGCGTTTTTTGGTCTGTAATTGATATTTTGGAACACGGACAAAAAAGGGCAATGACGCTGGTTTTGAAAAATTACGGATTCTTTTACAGACAAATATAATTTCCTGGGTTAGTACTTGCGGTTGTTTAACGACATGAACGACCTGTCACAATTCTTGCGATTCATCGACGTTAGTAATTGTCATCCGGTGATTATGGTTGTAATCATGATTATAAAAGATTGTTACTGGTAGTGGGATTTCTTTCGATGTTGACTTTTCTCAACCTTCAGCAATCTGGCTCACGTGTTGCTATCACGCAATGGGCGACCTTGACCTTGACGTTAGGCATTTGGCCTCTTAACATTGCGTAAGCTTATAAGCGATGGGACTTTTGTTAATGATGATTAATTCAAAGATGACTGTTGGCGTAAATGTTCTATTCGCTGCTGTTGTTGGTATTAATGATTTTCGAAGTGAAGTAAGCTGCTATATGTGAAACGGAGATATTATTAAATCTGAGAAGGAGATTATGTTTTTGCTGGTGTTGGTTTGTCTGCTAGGTAGCAGCTTCACTCAAAAAGGTATTAACGGATTTGCATGGCATCGTCGGTAAAGTGTGGAAATGGGCTTATGAACAAAGGATTAGATTTTGAGGGTGATTCGGATCACCGTCTGGATCCAGGTTGAAAAAAACGATTCATTGTTATTGGGATTGATTGTTAAGTAGGGTTACGGATCTAGGCAGATGTACGCTGTCTCCCCGTGGTTTATAGTTAGTTATGGTGGATAAAAGTAAGTTAATGTTTAATTTGCTCCGGACCATGATGATGATTACACACTGTGTCTGAGAATGTGTGTTGGTATCGGCCAGTATTTGGGTCTTGTGCTATTAGTAGTATTTCGCAGCAGCCACCGTGTCTTTGAATATAGTTCGTGTAAATTCTGGATTGACAACAAGCAGATATAGGAAAAATGTCTGTATAGATCAGTAAGTATATTGTAGAACAGTGATACTTTAGTTTAACCATATACATATATTTGAGCTCAATTGTGTCGAACGCCTGAGCTTTTTGAGACACTTTCGAGTCCGTTTCCTGGTTAGAACCAGTACTTGGTGTCTTCTGAAAAAGATTGGAACTCTCTTAAGCAAGGATCGAACATACAAAATCCCGATCGCCAGGCGGACACCATAGCCAGATTCTTATTTCCGGCTGGGTCCGTACTACTTTCAACTCCGCTTCTTTTGCATCTGTTGTAGAGATTGCTTGAACACTCCCTGGGTAGGAATCGAACCCACGACCGCCCGATCCACACACTGATACATTGTAATCTTATTTCGATTATAGATCAGTATTGTGTCTTTATATATGACGCAGCATGTAAAGCATAAGTAGCTGCTTATAAACTGGCAAGCAAACTGTTTTATTTAAAGCGGTGATTATTTTTCAAGTGGAATTTTACGTAAATAACGTAAATTATGACTTAAGTTCTCAGTTGCAATAATTGTTGCAATAAACCTAAGCCAGGAAAACATGCACTTTTGATTTATGATCTTTCTATTTTAATACACATGTAGTTAAACGTCCATACGAATATTTAGTGGCATAATTCAATACAACATGAAGTACTAAATAAAGGTACATAGATATGAACTTCTAAAAGATGAACGCAATTGTGCAAATGGCTAAACAGTCTCATTTCAGAAATTCAAGAATCTAATAGACTGATTGGTTCCACGATGAACTCGCCGGCTCCTGTGTAAGACCCTGTGAAAGGACGGTATGGTGCTTGGAAAACTGTGTTCTTGGTTCAAATGATTACTTAACGTTAAATATATCGTACTTCTGTAAGATTGTGTTAAAGCAGCTATAAGCACAAAAATGAGCGCGCTATTTTTTTTTTTTTTTTTTTTAAGAAAATCAGCATAACATCTGTTTGATGCATCATTAACGTTTACATATTTGAGTACCGTAAATTGTAATTAAAGTGTATACGCAGTGTTTTCTCCTGGCTTTTTACCGTCTTCCAGAAATTGATCATAACATGCAAAATTGATAGTGGCCCAATATGTTCTTTCAATACCTTTTAATTTAAAATGTTGATGTTTACATTGTAAATATACATCGATGAGAAAAAAATAATAATTTGTGTGATTATAACTATCAACACACAACACAATCAGCGCTAGATGTTCACATGGCCCCACTCCACTCATCCATGACCCCCACCACCCAGGACAGCTGGACTGCAACGACGCAAGAATCAAAACGAACAGGAACAGAACCTCTTCGACGACGCCGACGACGGCGAGTGGACACTGAATCTGCACCTGAGACCTGTGCGGACGAAGAAGACGATGGTTCCAGGGCGCGTTCCCCACCCCCTGTCGTACGACTGTGCTTTGTGCCCCACAGCTAAGTAGGTTATTAGAAATACTAGTACAGTACGTATATAGTTAAAAAAGGAAGCTCGAAATGAGCGGCTCATTCCCCCATTTGTTGTGCAACTAATGAGTTATACAGCATACTGAGGCAATTTTCCCACTACCAATAATAAAGAATTCTTTAAAAGATAATAGATCATGCCGGTGATCCGGATCACCACGAAAATTTTATCTTTTGTATTGGTCCATTGGCAACCTTCTCAGAAAATGACATTCAAATCCTTTCATAAATATTTGCGCGAAGTTGCAAACTAAAAAACAGGCCAAGAAACCAACTCCGGTAAAATATAATATCCCTGGCCGTGGTAAATAGACAATTCTGCGGCGCATATTAAGAACTATGCCTGCTATAAAACGTATATAACGTTACATATTAAAGTCTTAATTAAGTACTTAACATAGCAAAGTTGACATAATGTGTTTTTCCTAATGACATTATTCCAGCTAACCACTTCAATATTTATTCCAGTAACAACCCGGTCCTTCGATGAATACGTATATAATATGTGATTAGTTTTATTATGTGACATAAAACACTGTATTACATATGAAATTGAAACGTTTCAGGACTTGTCTTCTGTGTATTGGACGTTGGATCCCTCTACTACTGCAGCGACGATCATAGACCTGATGCGCAAACTGGGTCATCTGCGTATGGGACGCTGAATCCCTCTACTACTGCAGCGACGATCAAAGACCTGAGGCGCAAACTGGATCATCTGTGTATTGGACGCTGAATCCCTCTACTACTGCAGCGACGATCATAGGCCTGATGCGCAAACTGGATCATCTGCGTATGGGACGATGAATCCCTCTACTACTGCAGCGAAGATCATAGGTCTGATGCGCAAACTGGATCACCTGCGTATTGGACGCTGAATTCCTCGACTACTGCAGCGACGATCATGGATCTGATGCGCATACTGGATCACCTGCGTATTGGACGCTGAGTCCTTCTACTACTGCAGCTACGATTATAGGCCTGATGCGAAAACTGCATCACCTGCGTATTGGTGATGATTCCCTCTACTTCTGCAGCTACGATCATATACCTGATGCGCAAACTGGAAAATCTGTTTATTGGACGTTGGATCCCTCTACTACTGCAGCTACGATCATAGGCCTGATGCGCAAACTGGATCACCTGCGTATTAGACGTTGGATCCCTCTACTTCTGCAGCGACGATCATAGACCTGATGCGCAAACTGAACAATCTGTTTATTGGACGTTGGATCCCTCTACTACTGCAGCTACGACCATAGGCCTGATGCGCGAACTGGATCATCTGTGTATTGGACGCTGAATCCCTCTACTACTGCAGCGACGACCATAGACCTGATGCGCAAATTGCATCGTCTGCCTATTGGCTGCTGGATCTCTGAACTACTGCAGCGACGATCATAGACCTGATGCGCAAACTGGATCACCTGCGTATTGGACGCTGAATCCCTCTACTACTGCAGCTAGGAGCATAGGTCTGATGCGCAAACTGGATCACCTGCGTATTGGACGCTGAATCCCTCTACTACTGCAGCGACGATCATAGACCTGATGCGCAAACTGGATCATCTGTGTTTTGGACGTTGGATCCCTCCACTACTGCAGCTACGATCATAGACCTGATGCGCAAACTGGATCATCTGCGTATTGGACGTTGGATTCCTCTATTTCTGCAGCGACGGTCATAGGCCTGATGCGCAAACTGGATCATCTGCGTATTGGACGTTGAATCCCTCTACTACTGTAGCGACGATCAAAGACCTGATGCGCAAACTGGATCATCTGTGTATTGGACGCTGAATCCCTCTACTACTGCAGCGACGATCATAGGCCTGATGCGCAAACTGGATCATAGTTCAGACTAATTACTTAACATATAAATGCAACCACCAAACAATGCAAAATAAAATTTACATATATGGATAGTGATGTTTCTTGGATAAATAAGTTTTAAGTCCCAATGCGATGCCTTAATTTATAAGAAATAACCCGAAATGAAATTAGTGTTTGTCTAATGATGGTGTCCGCCTAGCCACCTGTTTGTCCGTCCGTTTGTTTATTCAAAAGACACTTGTAAGCAATATTTTATAAGTTGTATATCAAACAATAATGAGGATACGAGTGATCATTGTTTGTAACATTTAGTATTAATACATGTATTAACATTTCATTGCATATTACTTTATTACTTTTATTTTTATTAATCATATTATTCATATTCATATTATTATTATAATTATTCATTTATTCCATCTCCTCAGTGGCGGTTCTCAAACGACTATGGAAGACGGCTTACCGGTGGCAACGCTTACATTCGTCACGCTGAAATTGTGCCCGAAAATAACACAGCTTGTCTGTATAATTATGCATTGATTATGTACATTTTGTAAAATCCATTCGAAACACTTTTTGTTCTTTGCATAGTCAATTTACTGTATAGTATTCCGATAATATAATATGTATTGATTTTGTTTTCATTTTCATATATTATTAAGTATATTTCTGTTTGAAGAAGTACTTGCGTTGTCAATATACTGTAGAGTATTCCGATAATATAATTTGTATTGTAATGTTTTTTATTTTATTTTTCATTTAAATATATTATTAAGTATTTTGTAGTTTGAAATGACATTATTTTAAGCAATGCATGTTAAAATACGAATTAAATACTGGATTCATTTATTCAAGCCTTCGTAAGCTCTTGCTTCAATTGAAGATGATTGTATTAATATGCAATCGAGATCTTGATATTACTAACGGAAGTAGTAAGTGAAACACTAAATGGGACCTTTCTCGTCAATGCATTAATGTTTTGTTCACAATGACGATATGGCCCTGTTTCATGTCAGATATTTTGGCTAAGCATTATTTTGCTAATTATTATTTTACTATATTTGCTAGTAAGATCTACTGCACGTGTAACGTTATTAGGTAATTACGTTATGAATTTGAAGGGACACATCTATTCTAACGCGTTATGACAGAAATACTGTTGGGACAGAAGTATAAATGAGCTCAAGGTTCATTCTTGACAATCGAAATCACATTATTTCGGAAATTTGATAACACTAAAAAGATTAGACGTTGCCACGCACATGAATGTAAAATACGTGAGACTGTTTTTTACTAGCGGCAGACGGCTTCTGTAGTAAAATACACATTTAAAGAATTCAGTCATTTCATGAATGTTGATTTTTGTCACCATCTACGATTATCGGTTAATTCCGATAAGTTTTGCATGAAACACACAAAACTTGTTCCTTTCATGTATTATATTTTAAACTTTTGTTGTTTTTATTCTCTGGCATCTTGATGCGGGAGGCATATAGTGATTGCACTGCCCGTCCGTCCGTGATTCCGTCCGTGATTCCGTACAAGGTTAACTAGATTTTACGCTTTCGTCTATCACCGACACCGCTATCAACAACACTTGGATACTTACACAGTTGTTGCTTATGACCATTCCCAATCCACCCAACCTGACTTTAACCGTGACTTAATTTGTGACTTACAATACTTAATCTGTGACCTAGAATACTTATACCTAGGCTATTTCTTGGTGCACCAACAACTCTTACTACAACACGTGAATACTTATACAGTTGTTGCTTATGACTGTTCGTAATCCACCCATATCGCCCAACCTCACTTTCATCTTGACCTTGACCTAATTTGGACTTTGAATAATTCCAAAGGGATGTCCAGCACCAACCGGGGGTATGCGTGTTTATTGAACACAACGTCTTGTTTTTTAAACAAGCTGATGTAATATGAACATGATATTTTAATATAGTACAGGGTCCTGTTGCTCAAAACCTTAAATGTCAATTAAGCTACGGTCTATTAACTTCAGTAGTAAATACAATATATTACAAAATATTTCACTCTTGTTATTTTAATGCCTCGGCATCTTGATGCGGGTGGCATATAATGATTGCCCTGTCAATTCGTCCGTCCGTCCGTGATTCCGTCCGTGATTCCGTACGAGGTTAACTACATTTTACGGTTTCGTCTAGCACCAACACCGCTATCAACAACACTTGGATACTTATACAGTTTTTGCTAATGTCCATTCCCAATCCACCGATATAACCCAACCTTACTTTAACCTTGACCTAATTTGGGACTTAAAATACTTCAAATAAGCTATTTCTTGGTGCACCAACAACTCTAACTACAACACTTGAATACTTATACAGGTGTTGCTTATGACTGTTTCTAATCCATCCATATCGCCCAACCTCACTTTCATCTTGACCATGACCTAATTTGGACTTTGAATAATTCCAAAGGGATGCCCAGCACCAACCGGGGGCATGCGTGTTTATTGAACAGAACGTCTTGTTTTTTTTTTAACAAACTGATATAATATGGGCATGAGATTATAATATAGTACAGGGTCCTGTTGCTCAAAACCTTAAATGCCGATTAAGCTACGGTCTAGTAACTTCAGTAGTACATAAAACATATTACAAAACCTTTTACTAGGGGATAACATTTGTTTAATACATTCTGAAAACATGTTCTCGAAGTAAAGCCGAGAATAAATAATTATTTAATGGCCGCTTGCTTAATTGCCCTTTAATGTTTGTAGGAACTCGACCCATTATAAATTAAATACGATAACAATGATAACAATGTTTAAACCATGCATGATCACATTTATGTCCTCCGAATTTAAAAATTAATAAGAAAATGTTAAATACATTGTACACATGTTAACTTTTTAATGAATGCCAGTTGTACACTTAAGATAACAATCTTTAATACACATGTATTGTGTAATATAAATGTATCGTTGATTATAAGTACTTTAAATGAATTATATACAGCTAGAGTGCTTGATATGTTTCCTATTAAAACATTTATGTTAATTGAACATTTTGAACGGAATAAGATTACATTTGATATATTTCAGTATAAATGTTACGTTAATTGATTGCTTAGTCAATTAATAAGGCGTTTGATGACAATGATGCATATGTTTTGCATCATAAAATTAACGTCACAATTAAATACATTCCGAATTGAATTAGATAACGTTAGATGTAAGTTTCGTTATAAACGGCATTCATAATTGAATAAGATAATATCCGATACTTTTGATATATAGGATCTGACACGAGTTGTCATTTCATATCATATTTTATTAAACGAGTTCAGGAACTTTGTTAGTAAGCGAGCCTTTGGCGAGCTTACTAACGAATTTCCTGGATGAGTTTAATAAAACATGATATGAAATGACAACGAGTGTCAGATCTTTTTATCACATGCTTTTAAACGAAAAAAATGCTTCTAATTTTACCAAAGCATGTCGATAAATCCTAAAAGTTGTTTACTGCATTTACGTCATTTCATGTTGACGACGTCATTTCACCAAAATAACGTCTTGCGATTGGTCAGTCAAAAAATATGTAGCCAATAAAAACGCTCAAAATGTTATCTTACACATTTGTAAGATAAACATATTTGTAATGGTTGTATTGCATGGAAAACAAGGTAAAGCATGTGATAAAAATATACTAAACCAAAACAGAAACTTTCGCTGAGTTTGAATGTATACTAATCAAAACTCCTAACGCATCACATATTGAAAGCTTCTTTAAATACATAACACATTTAGAAACATACAGTTTCATACAGTATACACAATGAGGTACGACTGAATAACACACATAATAAAAACTACAAACATAATTAACGGTTATGTCCCCCTTTTGCATTCATAATAGCAGTGCATCTCCGAGTGATCACAGTGTCCGAAGGCATGATGAACTCTCTCGTGGTTTCAATGCGTTTTCCTATGCATTTAAAGGAATTTTGAATATGTGATGTGTTAGAAGTTTTGGCTTAATAGTATAGATAATTGTTTAACGTTTGAATATATTTGACTGAAATCTCCTGTTTGTTGTGTAAGTTTGTTTTACAAATCTACTGGGATTAACTGGTCGATTTTGCAAAGTAGAACGATTTAACAATAACCACATATATTTATGTGTGGACATCACTTACCGTAACCATGACAATTTGGCAGGTACTTTAAGAAAGTTTCTTTTTTGGTTCAGTATCTATTATGTATTCTTAATTGAATTCACATGTATTCGTGTTGTGTTACAAACCTAAAGTCTCCTATATATATCTGACTTGAATATCAAACCGAGAGTTGAAATCAAAAGGAACTAGCTGCGTGTGCTTTGAATATCAAACCGAGAGTTGAAATCAAAAGGAACTAGCTGCGTGTGCTTTGAATATCAAACCGAGAGTTGAAATCAAAAGGAACTAGCTGCGTGTGCTTTGAATATCAAACCGAGAGTTGAAATCAAAAGGAACTAGCTGCGTGTGCTTTCAATACCAATTAGTACCTTCTGGTTTTCAATCCTCGAAACAATAGTTGTTGTCTTGTATTTTGAATTAATATTTGTATTTGTACTAAATAAGATAACATTAAATTTTGTTCCGCTTTTGCTTTATATATTTAACGTCATTTATGTTCTAAATAAGAAACGATAACAATCTTTGATTCGTGTTTCATTTAACAATGTACTTCAATTGTATTCTGAATTGAGAGGGATGACACTAACATGTTTTTCGGTGCATAATTAACGTCATTTGTATTTCAAACAGATTATGATACAATTGTTAAATCTGTTGTGTATAACAAAACTAATGTTGCATATATTTGATTAAATAAAACAAATTATTTTATAATTGAATAAGGTAACAATACATGTTTATGTTTTACATTACAAACTTACAATTAAGTTAGTTTACTTAACAGCGTTGTCATCGACATATACTGTTTCTGTGTCCATTTTCATAATTATGTCCCCCTTCGAAGATGTGGGGGAATATTGCTTTGTACCTGTCCGTCGGTCGGTCTGTCGGATGGTTGGTCTGTCCGTAGACCATTTCGTTTTCGCACGATATCTAGAGAACGCTTTGACCTACGATCATTTAAGTTGGTATGCCGGTTGCTTCGGAGGAAAGGAAGACGCCTATTGATTTTGAGGTCAACAGGTCAAAGGTCAAGGTCACCGTTGCTAAAAATAGAAAAACGGTTTCCGCTCACTAACTTGAGAACGCATAGAGATATTTTAATGAAACTTCATACATAGATACCTTATATTGAGACCTCGCTTGAGATTGCATATGGGGTGGGTGCGGTCAAGGCCACCGTTGCTAAACATAGAAAAACGATTTCCGCTCAATAACTAGAGAACGTATCCAGATATTTTAATGAAACTTCATACACATATACCTTATATAGAGACCTCGCTTGGGATTGCATATGGGATGGGTGGAGTCAAGGTCAAGGTAAACGTTACTAAAAATAGAAAAAACGGTTTCCGCTCAATAACTAGAGAACGTATCCAGATATTTTAATGAAACTTCATACATATATACCTTATAAGGAGACCTCGCTTGGGATTGCATATGGGGTGGGTGGGGTCAAGGTCACTGTAACTAAAAATCGAAAAACGGTTTCTGCTCAATAACTTTATAATCCATAAAGATATTTAGAAGAAACTTCGTACGTAGATACCATACATCGAGATCTCGCTTGGGATTGCATATGGAGTGGGTGGGGTCAAGATCAAGGTCACCATAACTAAAAATAGAAAAACGGTTTCTGCTCAATAACTTGAGAACGCATCGAGATGAGATATTTTAATGAAACTTCATAAATATATACCTTATACCGAAGCCTAGCTTGAAATTGCATATGGGGTGGGTGTGGTCAAGGTCAAGGTGAGAGTTACTAAAAATAAAAAATGGTTTCCACTTAATAACTTGAGAACGCATCAAGATATTTAAATGAAACTTCATACATAAATATCTTATATTTAGACCTCTCTTGGGATTGCATACGTGATGGGTGGGGTCAAGGTCAAGGTCACCGTTACTAAAAACAGAAAAACGGTTTTCGCTCAATAACTTAACAAGCATTGAGATATTTTAATTAAACTTCATATTTCATATATACCTTATATCGAGACTTCGCTTGGGATTGCATATGGGGTGGTGGGGTCAAGGCCACCGTTGCTAAAAATAGAAAAACGGTTTCCGCTCAATAACTAGAGAACGTATCCAGATATTTTAATGAAACTTCATACACAGATATCTTATATTGAGACCTCTCTTGGGATTGCATATGGGGTGGGTGGGGTCAAGGTCACCATTACTAAAAATAGAAAAAACGGCCTCCGCTCATTAACTTCAGAACGCATGGAGATATTTTAATGAAACTTCATACATAGATACCATACATCGAGACCTCGCTTGGGATTGCATATATAGAAATAGGGTTGGTGAGATCAAGGTCTCGATAACTAAAAATAGAAAAAATGTTTCCGCTCAATAACTTTAGAATGCATCAAGATATTTGAATGAAATGTCATACATATATACCTTGTATCTAGACCACGCTTGGGATTGCATATGGGGTGGGTGAGAACAAGGTCAAGGTCAATGTTACTAAAAATCCAAAAACGGTTTCTGCTCAATAATTATGCCCCCCTTCGAAGAAGTGGGGGTATATTGCTTTGCACCTGTCCGTCGGTCGGTCAGTCGGTCGGACGGTCGGTCGGTCGGTCGAATGGTCGGTCGGTCTGTTCGTAGACCATTTCGTTTCCGCACGATATCTAGAGAACGCTTTGACCTACGATCATTACAGTTGGTATGCTGGTTACTTGGGAGGAAAGGAAAACGCCATTGGTTTGAGGTCAACAGGTCAAAGGGCAAGGTCACAGGGGCTTTTGACATGAAATTCGTTTCCACACGATATCTAGAGAACGCGTTGACATACGATCAATTAAGTTGGTATGCTGGTTACTTGGGAGGAAAGGAAGACGCCTATCAATTTTGAGGTCAACAGGTCAAAGGTCAAGGTGACAGAGGCTTGTAACATGAAAACTGTTTCATCTGTAGACCATTTCGTTTCGGCGTGATATGTAGAATACGCTTTGACCTACGATAATCCAAGTTGGTATGCTGGTTACTCGGGAGGAAAGGAAGACGCCTGTCAATTGTTAGGCCAACAGGTCCAATGTCAAGGTCACAGGGGCTTGTAACATGACAACTCGTTTCTCCGTAGACCATTTTGTTTCCGCATGATATCTAGAGATGTTTTGGCCTATTTGATGTTTAAATCAAACAGAAAGCAGGTATCCTTATATAATAGACTGTAAAAATAAATCCATAATTGTACTCTATCTTTCATTCAGCTTTATATTTACTTTCTAAAGCATCAACTTTAGTTTTCTCCCCATGTGTTAAGGTGCACATACAATACTAAAAAAAAATCTTAACAATTGCACATATTTACGACTTGGCTGCAAGTCGGGGGGGGTCATACATGTTTTACAAACATTTCTTGTTTATATGAGTGGTTTATAAAATCAAATTTGAATTGCCAGAAGCATAATCTTTTATTTTATGATGTTTCTACACCGTTTTTTTTACATTTTAAATGCTATTATTAAAATACGTTTTACTGTTGCATTTCTATAACTTTATACGTGGTTAGAATTCAGAATGAAAGCTGATACCATGCGCGTTTGATTTAATAAAAAAACAGTAATGTTTCATTTTGTTCAGAAATCAAAGACCTCGCTTAAGTAATTCATGAAAGCAGCTGTTTGCAATTCCTTAAATCAAATCACAAAATACAGTGATATCATGTTCGGCGGCGATGCTACAAATTAGAAATAAGTTAAGAATCTCAATAAGTTATCTATTGGCGCAGGAATGTACTACTAGTTGAATGATATTTTGTTATTTGTGTACACAATGACTAATATTATTTGTTCAATTAAAGGTGGTTTTCAACGTCAATGCGCATCAACGACTTCTCTGCTGGACTGGCCGTGACGGTGCGGTTTTTGTTTTCTCATGTTGCATCAGTCTTTCATTCCAGACTGAAAATCTCCGATAGCAATCTAACTACCGTTTACCGACTTCCAATGTTTCTCTTAATGTTTCCTGTTTTGACGGACTCCCAGTTACCATCTGTAATTGACATCCGCTTTCGAACCATTTTCGGATTAAACGGAAGCCTTTGTATTTGCAAGACGATAGGTCATCCCGTGCAATTGTTTCATAACATCATGGCCTTTTCTAGTATTCACTAACCTAAGAATACAGACGGCTAAGAATAAAGAATGTTCTAGAAATTGTACTATTGTAAGAGTGCTGTACATTGGACTCTTACTTGGTATTCATCCACCCTAATTACTGCATTCTATCTTTAGAACGATTTGTTAATGACAAAAGCAACATTGGTACCCTGCTTATTTGCAAACGCATTAGTGTATTTCCTTGAGTCTAATTCTGTTGTTTTTTTATACTTTAGTTAAGTCTAAGAAGGGGTTGGTGAATACGGGCCCCGGTGTCAAATTCGATTATTCAATGTAAGTATTTTTCATGCTGATGGCGATAGCCTGACACATTTTACGATATTCACTGAAGTTTCTGTCTGCGGACGTGGCGATTATTGTCTCGGTAAATGTGTGATTGTCGATGTTACATTTGACAATGTTCGCAAACTGATATTCTCGTACGCTTTAGTATTAAGCAATGCTTAAAAAATGTGTTGTTTCAACGAAACTGTGATTATGGATTGCCTTATGCATATGCTTGGAAAATATATGCTATAATTATAAATTAGTTTTCCAAAGCGTTCACTGCTTTTAACGGCGTACTATTGATAAAGAAGCCTTGTAGCTTTGCGTATTCTGGTATAATAGATAAAATAACAAAGACATTGAAGTTACATGTACTTTCAACCTGTGTCTTTCACGGGGATTGTCAAAGTTTAGTATTAGTTTAAACATATTTATTTCTTTTGGCAAATACAGTGTATATCAAACATGCACAATACAGTCATTGTTAGAAAAGGATTGAAACGAAAGAAATAATTCTTATATAGTTTCTCTCCTTGGAGTAATATTTACACAATAAATGGCAGTGTTTTAAAAATACGTTTTCATAGAATATGCCAGAGATAAGAACTATACATGATAAATATGGAAAGTGTTGAAAAACAAATTTAAGGATGAAGGATTGTTCATGCAAGGACTAGAACATGAGGCAGCAACAACTCGTGACAGAGTCAGTAACAGATTGTTAGGAAAATCGCCTGGATTCGTTGATATATTGTTGGACACGTAGAAATATTTGAGAATTTTCTTTTTCGTCGAGATACGTACATCCAAAAAGAAGTGTATCGAGATCAACGTCGCTGGTTATACTCAAAATGTTGTTAATTAATGTAGTGCGAATTTCATTATAATCTGGACATATGAAAAAGAAGTGATTGTTAGATTCAATAGCTCCACACGAACAAAGAGGCGACGCAATGGTATTTATCGCATAAAGGTGTTCATTTAGCGCACTTGATTTGGTCCTTAAACGCGTGTGAATTATTTGAAAATAACGTTTACCTACATAAAAGTACGATGGTGTTTTAACTAAGCTTCTATTTAGTTTAGATTTAAAGATATTCAACGATTCACTACTTTTAACATCGTCTGGTAAGATATTCCATTTTCGGATAACTGCGGGTAGGAATGAATTATAGTAAAGGGTTGTTCTAAACTCGGATGTTCTTAAGTCATTCGCATTTCGAAGATTATACCTAAAAGTTTAGTATTGGATTGGATAGACATATTAAATGAAGAATCAACACGTTCCTAATCCAGTTTGTTTGTAGTGATTTGTAAAAACAAAAGCGTGATAGGTTGTGAGAGGCCTGAAACGAATACTTTCATGCACTGTACGTGTAAGACGCTTCTTTACTTCTGACAACGTGTTATCTTAACATAACAATTATTTGCTTCTGATATATCCATTATTCGCGACCTGTAATAAAAAGCAGCATTTTCCAATGATTACATAACTGAGTTGTAACGTTTACTGGTGTTTCATCGAACATGTTCAAGTATAAACCACAGTACTTCCGTTTTAAGTTGTTGTCCATTCGGCATTTAACAGGCAATAATTGGTTAACAATATATTTTATGATACGCCCGTCTCTGATTTCAAGGAAACACCAACGGCTGTTGATAAACAGATAATGGCACCAAGGTCGTCAACGATGCCATCGACTCGATGGCTTCTGAACAGTTGATACTCCTTGGATACACGTTTTCATAAAGAAATTGATATGCAGGAAATGTCATGTTCGAAGACGATGGCACCAGAACAATTGTTTATCCTCGGGTGCGCTTTTTTCATAACTTATCCCATGAGGAGAAAGCCTGGATTTTGACTTTGTTTGGAAGTAAAACACAGATTAATGCATGCATGTATGCGACAGTATAGTGTTACAGGTCTGATGTGCCTTTAAACCGTTTTGAACCTTTGTATAATGTTATGTTCATTTCCAAATGATTACGCATAAGTATTGAAACGATAGGTACATGTATATCAGAATGGGCATAATCCTTACGTTCTGTACCTATAATTTGAAATGATTTAAGGAGCTGGAAAAATAAAAGGCAATATCTATGTGAGGAAGACTACATTTTTAGCTCGACTATTCAAAGAATAGGTGAGCTTTTCTACTACCCCCGGCGTCGGCGTCGGCGTCCACGTCCGCGTCTGAATTTGGTTGCAGTTTTTATTCAAAAGTCTTGTAATTTCAAAACTACATAAGTTATTCACTTGAAACTTGGAATATACCTTTGTCATCAACTCCAGTGTCAGGGGCAACATTCCCCATAACTCTGTTTTGTATTTTGACAGAGTTATGCCCCTTTTTCACTTAGATTTTCTGGTTAAAGTTTATATTCAAAAGTTTTGTAACTTCAAAACTACATAAGTTATTCACTTGAAACTTGGAACTTACCTTAATCAACTCTAGTATCAAGGGAAACATTACCCATTACTCTGTTTTGTATTTGACAGAGTTATGCCCCTTTTTCACTTAGATTTTCTGGTTAAAGTGTATATGCAAAGGTTGTGTAACTTGAAAACTACATAATTTATTCACTTGAAACTTGGAACTAACCTTTGTCATCAACTCTAGTATCAGGGGCAACATTACCCATAACTCGGTTTTGTATTTTGACAGAGTTAGCCCACTTTTTACATAGACTTTGTTGTTAAAGTTTTTGTTCCAAAAATTTATAAACTATACAAGGCTTCACTTAAAAGTTTTGTATTTTAACAAATGTATGCCCCTTCCACTGTCCAAAATATGTACCAACTGAAATACTTTGAATAGTCGAGCCTGCTGTCCTCTGACAGCTCTTGTTATGTTTGGCTCTGTAGTTGTCAATAAGGAACTAAATGCTTGTCAGATATTTAATTCAACGTGACCAAAATCAACAACAGCAACTTGAAAAGGAAAGCGACTATTAAATGATTTATCAGAAAAACCCGTTTTTCGATAATGTTTTTGTTTTTGATACAACACGGTTATGGTGCATGCATGTTGTCATTTGTAGATAGGAGATCGTTCGTTGCTATCTTGATATATCTCCTTTAATAAATAGTTCTGTGTTGACATGTTAAAAATAAATGATAAAAATTTAATTTTATTTAAACATATTACGGATCTAACATAATTTATTTGGGTCAAAAGTAATGTTTTGCTTTCTTATTTATTCAATGTACACTGTACAGTTTAATCTAAACTCTTTCTGAGTCTACTCGTTAAAATATATAGCGTGAATAAATCATTTTCTTATCACATCTTCCTGTATTGTTGCATCAGAAGTTACATACAGAATAGCCAATAGTGTTATCAGCGGTGTAACTCATAACACGTAGGTGGCTAGTCGTTTCTTTCCAAGTAGAAATCTCATTGTTTCCTGTTTTGACATACTTTCCGATATATCTGTGACATTCATCCGCTGTCGAACCATTTTCGCCAGAAGATTTGCAAGACGCTAGGTCGTTGCGTGCAAATAAATAAGCCTAAACGACAAAACAGAACTGTATGTCTGGCGCCAAATTTGGTCTTTCAATATGAGTAACAATAAGTGTGTAATGAAAATGCGTAGGCGATGCGTATGGTGATAGCATGACGCACTTTGTGGTTATCAATTCAGCTTAATTGAAGTCTCGGTTTCTGTATGATTGACGCTGTTACAGATGATTATGGTCGCAATATGATATTTGTGTAGGTTGTCCGAATTCAGCGTGGATTCTAAAACACGATTCGTCTCAATGAAACTATGTTGCACGATCAAAGAAAATATATATTATTATACTTGCAGCGTTGCGTAGTGTAGTATGATGAATAAATAAAACACAATTAATTTATTTTTACTGTGTATGTCAGAAAAAGTATAAGTTTGGATGTAAATAAAAATGAATAATAAATATGTTCCTTATCATTTCCGAAAATGGTTTTTAGAACTACATATTTCAATATCTGGTACGTTTTCTTACTTTCGTGTACTGATCAAATTGCACCAATTAGTAATAATAATTTGTTATTAGCAACTAAGAATATATTGCTTCTGACGTATCAGTTGTTCTCACTTGTACTGTATTGCACCAATTACTAATAACAATTTGTTATTTACAAGTACTTATTTGTTGCTTCTGAGGTACCCATTGTTCACAACTTGCAAACAGTAGAGCATTTTTAAATCACTACAGAACTTGCGTTGTAACGAGTAATGGTGTTTCACAAAACGCTTTCAAGTTTAAGCCAAAAAAGCTTAGTTCTATATTGTAAATGACCTGTGTGTCCGATCGACTAATTGTGCAATGATTGATTAACAATTAATTGTATGATACTCCCTACTCTGACATCGTGTATTACTTTCAAAATAATCAGCATCGACTGCTAATAGGCAGACACATACATCACTGTTATCATCAAGGCAATCGACTCGAAGGCTTCAGAACAATTGCAATTCCTGGATACACCTCTTTTTTTGTTATCAAATAGTTCAATAAATGCTGATAAGCTGAACATGCCAGCAATTTCCCGAACAAAGCGCACGATTGCTATTCCCGAACAAAGCGCACGATTGCAATTTCCCGAACAAAGCGCACGATTGCAATTTCCCGAACAAAGCGCACGATTGCAATTTCCCGAACAAAGCGCACGATTGGACGATGTCATCAGAACAAATTATTATGATTTCAAAGTAACAACAACAGTTTCTCTCCATTTGATGGAAGGCGGGAGGAATGTCTGGATGGATGTGTAGAGGTATTCGTGGATGGATGGTTTAGGTTTAGGTTTATTTCCAAATACATCGGGGCAGTAAAGCCCATGAGTACACTCATTTTTGATCAATACATAAGATGTTTTACACACATCAGATTTATGAATGTCAAGGTCATAACAAAAAAAAGAAAAAAACATGTATATGATTACACAACGTTATGAAGTACAATGTATTCACAAGTATAATATATTTTCGTGGATGGATGTGTAGAGGTGTTCGTGGATGGATGTGTAGAGGTATTCGTGGATGGATGTGTAGAGGTATTCGTGGATGGATGTGTAGAGGTATTCGTGGATGGATGTATAGAGGTATTCGCATGAATTTTGTGAATTATATTTGCTCGGATTTTATTTTGCTTCCTGAAACTTTTGAAATAATGCATACGATACAAGCAATCGGGTCACATGACCAACTTACCTGAAATCCGGTTTGTTATCCCTAGAGATTAAGAATGACCATTTGAAAAAATTGTTTTGTGTTGTCTTTTTGTGGGTTTCGGGTTGTTTGTTTTGAACTGACAAAGGTTCATTTGCTTAAAAATGAGATTTAGTTGTTAATATATTTAGTTGCTTTACTCACGCTGATAAAGTTTGATAAAACTCTATATTTAATGGAAGTACTACATCTCAAGTTTTTAATATTAACTGGTTAATACGAGATTCGAAAACATAAATTATTTATATCAATGCATACAAAGTGAGTTGCGTTGTTTTGCTTGTATTACAAACAAAACATATTGTCTTCTTCTTCGTTGTGATTGACAAAGAAAACTAATACAATTATCAATTTCTATTAAGACTTCCTATATTTCAATATATAAACACATTCAGTCTTCCAATCACCCCAAACGCAATTACAAAGTAGACAATATTGGCCATCAATCACAACGTTCAATAATATTCCATTTACGAGTCCTCGAACGGCAACGCTACAGTATGCTATTCATCGGAATTAATTTGAGGCGCGTCGTGGAAAACCCGGGCTTAATTCATGTGCGTAAAGTGTTGTCCTGGATTATCCTGTGCTAATCCGGGACGGCACTTTCTGCCTACAGTGGATTTATGTTTAGAAGAGACTTCCTTGAAACAGAAAATGCCATAAAAGAGGAACGTGCCGTCCTGGGTTAGCCTGTGCGGGCTGCACAGGCAAATTCTGAGCGACACCTTACGCACATGCATTAAGCCCGGGTTTCCCATGACACGCCTCATTAATTTTTTTCAATATTGAATACGTTCCAGTATTTCAACAAACGAAAACATTGAAACTATTATACTGTCTACAAGACGAATGCTGAATGAGATTTGGGCATTTCTAATTCGTTTGTTTACGTAATGGATGTTTTCACTGTAGATCAAGCCTGATAGGATAATATTTTTCACAAATAATATCTTTCAAACGCTTGTGAAGATTAGGATCTCATTTGTCACATTTTAAGTATGAAGAATGTGATTGGCCAAAAACGGGTTTTGCGTTAGGATCACAGAAGAATATGATTTCATTGCATATCAAAAAATGGATGCGATCACAAACTTCTCAGTAATGCAAAGAATAAGACTGTGATGTGTTAAGAATCTTATCTCAATTTCACACCTGTGAAGAATGAGATGAAAGCCTTATTTAATATTATCAAGATTGATGAAGTAAGAACCTATGAGGACAATCAACGTATTAATTGTATCCAATCTGATTTAACTCATGTCATAAAGTACGCTTTAGGAAGACCGCGCACTTTAGATTTTTATCTTACTTATAAATAACAGATGCGACATTTATCTGAAAACCACTGTTCGTTTACAAACACGTTAACTAGTATTATGCAAAGTAAGGATTTGTATTCGCCTAAATACCAGCAGCCTCAAACGTTTATTCATCTCATTCATTGTCAGTGCAAAGCAGTTAAGAGGAAAATAGAAACGTCATTATAATGTTAACGGTGCTGTAATTGGCGTTTAATTGACGTTTAATTGACGTAATTCTTCCCTCATGGTACTCTACAATGATGAGGGGACACATGTAAACATTTTATTACCATAAAATACAAGCCACATTGCGCTAAAAACGCAAACTTGTATTACTTCAACTTTAAAATAATGAATACACGTATATGACTATATATATAATAACTTGATGAAGATACGTATTAAAGAAGAAACAACTAGTTACTGGGAATCATCTGGAAAAGTAAATTATTAATCTGCATACTGATTTTTATAATTGTATTATATTATTAAACATGTATGTTATTCTTTAAAACTAAAATATAGTCGGATATAGTCTACTTACTGGACAATGCACACAAAAATAACAAACACTGCTTACATGTTATATATGAAACGGAAATGACATGCTATGTGATAGAGAAATTCTTTTTTAAATAACTGTAAGTAAATTTGTTTCAATGTGTCAAATGTTACTACTAGCTAACATGAAACCAACTTTTGACATTCATACTGGACGTAAAATGTATGTAACTGTATGTTACCAAAGAAACATCTCGACTATACATACTGCTGCGAAATAAGGCAGTAAGAGCAATGCTTTTAAGGATATTGACAGGCTTGACCAGGACGCAAAATTAACGCAGTGCAAAACATGACAAAACAAGTAGAGGCAAGACGAGGCGAGAATGAAATGCAGTGCAAGTTGCAAGGACATTCTATTGTTTGACAAGGCTATGGACAGGCAATGCAATGGAATACAGGTAAGGCAACAACATGTATGGATAGTCTATGCAAATAACGGGTAGGCAATGCAGAGCGATGTAAGAAGGCAACACAGGGCATAACAGTCAAAGAAAATACATCAAAAGTGGTCATGACAAGGCTATGGCAGGTCAGACAAGGAAAGGAAAAACAATGTAAAGCAAATGTAGAGTTTGCTCTGAAATATATCTGAGTCGACAAGTAAGCATATATGACGTAATCAATTTAATACCTTTGCACATCGAGGCTTATTGTCTCATTGTTTCACCGGAGGTTAATTCTCTACAGAAAAATCTCTGATAATGCCCAGAGTGTAATTCATAATACGTGGGTGGATAATCGTGTTTCCGATATTTCTCTCAATGTTTCCTGTTTCGACATAGTTCCAGACGTTTATCATTATTGTTGTGACAACGTGACTCCTTTTGTAATTAAGTCATCTTGTTGTCGTGTTGTATAATTGTCACGCTTTCTGCGGGCTTGACGGTGCATAACGTTGATGTTCGAAATGATTTATTCAAATAGGCAGACATAATTAAGAGTGGGTTTAAAAATAACAACGTTCTACAATGGCATTTTTCTTTGGCCCGCAAGTGTGCAACTGCAATTTTGTGTACGAACGTGGTGAATGGTCTAACTTTCATTATGTACCTTTAGAATTTGGACTCTTGTCAGATACTCTATATATTCTTACCGGAAAATTTATTAGGTAAATTGGTACGGACAACGTATTTTTATTGTAATTTAACATATCGTTCTTATGTATCAGAGCCTGTACAAAACGGTAGTTTTTCCCAATTAATAACCTAACTAAACGTTGTTACAATTGTAATTTTTGAAACGCCTTTAAACCTACACCACAGTGTTTCCGTTGTAGTTTAATAAATTCCGGTTGCTGATCAGTTTACATATTGATTTCTTGTATTCCCGTCGCTGGTATCATGTTACGATGTCAATGACATCAGCATGGGTCGCCCGCTGATAATCAGAATATGTCATAAATGCCGTCAAAGAAGCGATTGACTCGATTGGATTAGAACAATTGCTCATTCTTGTTTATGAATTATTCATAATATCTCGATTAAATGTAATTAGCAATACAATGTCAGCATGTCATCAATGCCGTAAGTCAACGATGGCGTCAGAGTAATTGTTAATCCATGGATGCACCTTCTAATAAAATGTATCATCGGGAAAGAGTCTTTCGTGCTAATTCTGCAAGTAACGATTACACTTCATGTAATTTTGATACAAGTTGTGCAGTTATTATCGCAAATTCATACATGCATAATAACAGCATTATTGAGTGAAACATATATTGGTTACAAATGTTTAATCTGCTGAAATATACCCATGCTTATAGACACGCATTGTGCTATTTCATCCCAAAATATTGATGAACGTGTGCTGAATATTTATTCAAAACGCAGCAACTCTCAATTCAGCATAAACACTTAAAGAAATAAAACTTGCTCGAGCTTCTGGATTACAATGGTCATGGACTACGGGCCTTTAAACCAGTTTTAACTTCAATTGCTTTTGTTTTATGAATGTTGTGTATACGTATAACTGCGCAACATTTCTCTTTAATCAATATAAAAAGATAACAATCGTCAAGGTAACACTGATTAAATAAATTCGCGAAACGAACTATGTATAATTCTGTTTTAAAGTTTGAGCTCTATGTATTGCTCTCATTACAAATACACAAGTATCTCTGATTTTGTTTTCACTGAAAAACATACCAATTTGCTATTATGCAACAGGGAAAAACTATATTCTACCAATCAGTCTACACCCCCTGTACGTCGGTAATCCAAACTACTCATTATTAAATCAGACAGAAGTTAAATATGTTTCAGTTTTGGAGGATATTTTTGGTCAAAAATATACGAACAACCACACACGACTATTCATCACATTATTTTGTTTGCATCGGAATTACGCGAAAACATAATCGCTCTCCGTAAAACTTAATCGATGCTTTAATAAGTTGTCGTTTTATCCTTATGGTGATTAATAATGAAATGATCTACATATGCAAAAACGGATTTAATGTTTAATTCATTGTGCGCAGATTTTCTATTGACAGTATGATGTCAACATGATGCATCATATACAAGAAAAGTATCGGTATAAAATAGGCTCAACATTGTGCTTAAAGCGTAAATCGTACGTTGTTTGGTTTAAGTCTGAATGAAATCAGAAATCCAATCAGAAATCCAATCTAAATCGTACGTTAGGTGGTTTAAGTTTGAATGAAATTAGAACGCAAATCACAATAAACAGTGTATATTTTAACAATTCAATTCTTAAGTAAAATGCAAGGCATGGTGTACTAAGATTTCTCATCGATTGCAATGACAGACCGATGCCTATTAATGAACTATATATTTACTGGAATTGACACTTGTATTATATTGCGTTACTATATTTGAAGTGCTTTTATAATTAGTGGTGATGCCCTTTGTATGACAGTTAGTGTTTTGCTATTGCCGGTAGGAATCTAATGGATGTCAGAAATGTATTGCAATTAGACAGACAAAATCTTCATCACATCAAAAACAGCATGCTATTGAAAAAGTAACAACAACAACAACACAATTTAGCAGATAATGTCTGCTGACTATCCGATTTTCAAGTTTTCGATTTCTTGACGTTACAGAGACGTACTACATATGAAATGGTCACGACGGTTTGTTAAGTTAATTTTCTTCAACAGAATATTGAATTCTGGCGGATTAAGAGAATCGGCCAAATTGGAGAGAGGTTTCATTTTATGATATAGATTGTTTTGAGAACAATTTTGAATAGAACACTAATTAGATACGCCTAAGATTCAATGTCAGACATTTTCAACACTGAAATACCTTTTTCAGTTCCCGGTAATACACATTTCAGTTTCAACTAGAGCACATTACTACGAATGTTAAATGTTTGCGCAAAAGCATGTCTCAAATGCCGAGGAATGTCAAACACATGCCACGTGTTAATGCATTAATTAATGGTGCTTTTTGAAGTCGCCAATAAAAGGTTCGCTGAACCAGAGATGCTTATGTACTAGATTATCTTAAGAGGACCTAATATCTAGAGGTCCTTAATGAACGCTCATAAAACGAGGAATTCTATAATTGACAAAGATATTTTGTCGTTATTACAACATTTCCAATCTAGAAAATAATTGGTGAACAGAATTATGACAGTATCAATATCGCTTTCATTATAACGCAACTTTGAGAAGTTAAACAGCCTTGAAATATTTCGTTTTAGGGGTTTCCTTCTGAAACGAACCATAATTGAAAGTTTTTTTTTTTTAAATACCATAAGATTCAAGGTCAAACATGGGTAACATTGAAATGCATGTGTTCAATACCCAATCATCGACATACACGAATGTAAACTGTGTGATCAAAAGTATATCTCAAAAGTCACAAAGAATAATTATGACGCCTTTTAATGGTAGCAAAGGTCTGTTTTTGAAGGACAGGCATAAATGCGTTGATTCAAGGTGCTTTATTAAACCAATTAAATGTGCATTGAACACGATATGCTTGTGTATATCTTCGGGAGACCAAATTACTTGCCGTTTTGATCACGCTAGCTGTGCAAGAGTATTTTTCTTAAGAATCATCCGATACTAAATTGTAGTTAAATGCAAGGAAGTTTCTCAACTTTTCGTTTCCACTCTCTAACTCGAGAACGGATTCAGCTATTGTAATGAAACTGCAAGCATAGATACCTTATAGCGAGATCTCGATAGGGATTGCATATGGGGTGGGTGGGGTCAAGGTCACTGTTACTAAAAATAGAAAAACGGTTGAGATATTTTAATAAAACTTAATACATAGATACCTTATATCAAAACTTCACTTGGGATTGCATATGGGGTGGTTGGGGTCAAGGTCAAGGTCACTGTAACTATAAATAGAAAAACGGTTTCCGCTCAATAACTTGAGAACGCATTGAGATATTTTAATAAAACTTAATACATAGATACCTTATATCGAGACCTCGCTTAGAATTGCATATGGGGTGTGTGGGGTCAAGGTCACTGTTACTAAAAAGAGAAGAACGGTTTCCGCTCAATAACTTGAGATCGCATTGAGATATTTTAATGAAACTTTATACATACATACCTTATATCGAGACCTCGCTTGGGATTGCATAAGGGTTGAGTGGGGTCAAGGTCACTGTTACTACAAATAGAAAAACTGTTTCCGCTCAGTAACTTGAGAACGCACTGAGATATTTTAATGAAACTTAATACATACATACCTTATATCGAGACCTCACTTGGGATTGCATTTAGGGTCAAGGTCAAGGTCACTGCTACTAAAATAGAAAAACGGTTTCAGCTCAATAACTTGAGAATGCATTGAGATATTTTAATGAAACTTTATACATGGATACCTTATATCAAGACCTCGCTTGGGATTACGTATGGGATGGGTTTAGTCAAGGTCAATGTCACTATTACTAAAAATAGAAAACGGTTTCCGATCAATAACTTGAGAATGCATTGAGATATTTTAATGAAACTGAATACATAGATACCTTATATCGAGACCTCGCTTGGGATTGCATATGGGGTGGGTGGGATCAAGGTCAATGTCACTTTTACTAAACATTTTATTGATGTGCTGACTTTAATGCATTTTGTTAGAAAAATTTGGTTTTCGTGGAATTTCCATATTTCTTGTTTTAGAAACAAAATGCCAGTATCTCTGACAAGCACAAGAAAGTCGAGCGCGCTGTCCTCCGACAGCTTAAAATATTGAATGAGTATGCAGGCAAAACATTAAATAAAGGCCATGTTCTTATAAGGGAATTAATATACGCACATATCCTACGTGCAAACTAAATTACAAGTATGGGAATGAATATTTATGTAAAATAAACCCAAAGTCTTGTGACTGCGAAATAATATATATGTAGATGCAAAATAAATGCATTGTCTTATTACTTGGAATAAATATACAGGTAAAATAAAGTCAACGTCATATTACTGTGAATGAGTGTAGATGTTAATTAAGTTTGCATGTTTAATAACAGGGAATGGATACACATGTAAAATAAGTTATATCAAATACTCGTAAACTATTTAATAAGCTACATTTTGTTTAACTGGGGATGAATGCACCTCTTAATTGTTATTTTAGTATTACAAATGAAATGTCGCGTTCAGAACCGGTTAGCCTAACAATAACAACATACTTGTTAATACAACGACTCCAGCTGATAAATTATCGTACTTCCTTTTAGAATGTTGTCGGTATCAAACAGTGACACAGCGAGACGAATTAATGCAACTGACATTTCATAAAACTTGTTGATGCAAATTGGTTATTAAACAAATTTACTCACGTTTATTGTTTGGTATTTGGGACAAACAATATCCAGGAGTGCTATTGTTTGCTAAATGATATTAGTTTATAGAGCATTTTTGCTAAATGTGTGCTGCAGTTTTGTAAGATATAATGGTCAAGTTAACAGAGCTTCATGCAATATATGTTGTATGTTCTGAAAAACAACAAGTCAATTTATGCTGTATTCAATTTATTGATAGATGGTGATTACTGAATGTTAAGCGTTTTGGGGTTCTCGATCATTATATAAATCAACATAAAATGACCCTAAATAATTTTCAGAGGAAATATACTCCAAATTCATTAACCGTTTTTTTTTGCAGTTTGGATATTTAGCCATATTTTCCTCAGTCCAGATTATCTTTCTTGTTATTGCTATGTCACACTCAGAAAAATATGTCCATCCATTAATCCATTTTAAGTAACTCCGAGAAACTTTAAGGATATCCTTTGGCAAAAGTTATAACTAGTAAGTATTTTGATATATGAGTAATGCTTAAGAGATTTGTATTAACCATATACTTTTGTTTCCATAATATTTGAAAGAGACGTGTACTTTGCTAGACAGTGGTAGCAAATCAACCGCTGTCAAAATGGTTTGTAACATACATTCATCGAGAAATACACAATGTATTCGAACGAATTTATATTATTTCATAAGTAAGTACAAGTACGTAAAAACACATCAGTGTAAGTGTAATGAGCTTGAAGCTAAAGTTAAAGATACTTGCCGTAAAATCATTCTGATAACAGTGACAAGTTTTATATGTCATTGAAACACAATTACAAAATCAAAGCATCATTCATAAAAGAAAAAAACACATCACAAAACGTCGGTTAATCAACTATCGACCACCAGTACATGACATTGATTTACTGGCATGTTACAGATACTGGACAAATTCGTCTGGATATCTTCCGCAACGGACACCATGGCGACAATACAAGGTCCTGGAAGAAAGGTGACCTAGGATTGGTACTCACTAAATGAAATGCCTTGTTCGGTCGGATGAAATCCATGATAGATCCCTTCCAATCATACGAAACTGCATGTCATATGCATATGTATACGTTCTCAGTGAACGGATACAAATTTAACTTAAGAATAACAACCGTCCGTATATCAATGCGATCTAGGATCTGTACTCATTAAATGGAAATGCTTGTTCGTTCTGAAGAAATTCATGAGAGAACCCTGCCAATTATAATATGAATCTGCGTGTCATATGCATTCGTTCCCAGTGGACAGATGCAAATCTAACTTCTGAATAACAACCGTCCGTATAGCAGCGATACGATATTGGATCGGTACTCTCTAAATGGAAATGCTTGTTTGTTCTGATGACATTTACGAGAGATTCCTTCCAGTCATATAAATATGCATGCCACATGTATTAAATACATTCGTAATGTTCTAATACACATTGGTATTTTAGTGTATTTCAGGATCAAATATGTATACCACGGATATGTATCAATTGGTATCGTATGGCATTCCGTTATTGAATTAATACAACGAATCCGTTTCCTTATATAGCCGCAATCCCATAATATTTGTCGCAGCAAAAACAATTGAGAGAAATCCTCACTGTCTTGCCTAAGAAGATTCGCGCCTATATGAAAGTTACATTTGTAAAGCTGGGGAAAGAATATTGGCTGCAGCCATATAAATAAAGATATCATGATTTTTTTCCGGACACTATTATGTTCTAACATGACCTGTACAGCCTTACAATGATCTTGATCAGTAGTTATCGCATCTTACTCTCTTTTTTTCTTCACAAACCGAACACAATAAAAACTTTAGTCTAAGACATTGATGGAAATTGTCTTCAAATAATGTGTAAAGCAACGCTGAATAAGAAGAAGTCGATTAAGCAGTCCACTAATTTTTCTTTCAGAAATATTTCTTTATTCCTTATGCTCAGAATCGAACTATAATTAAGACTTAATTTGATAAATACGCGTAAATTTCAATGTCAAATATGTTTAACATTGAAAGGCAGACTTTCAATACCCAGTAATATCGTAATTTTATTTTCCGCCAGAATAAATTACAAAGAATGTAAAATGTTCGCGCTGAAGCACGTCATAAATGCTAAAAGAAGGGTCATACAAAGTAAACGTATTAATGCGTTAATTAGTGGTGCTTTTTGATGTCGCCAACTAAAGGTTCGCTGAACCATTGATATATATTTTATGAAGACCAAACGAATTGCGGCCTTTAATGACGCCTATAAATCAAGGAATAGTAAGTTGTACTAAGGTAATTATCTCTTAGTCCTCTGTTAGTCCTCTAAGAGAATAGAAGATTCACCGAGTATTAAACTGCAATTACTTCACGCAGACCTGTTCAAAATAATAAAATGCAAGTTATGCCATCAAAATTGAATTTGTTTGTTATCTGTGCTACACCGATTCAAGATAAAAAGCAATTTAAAAGTTATCAAAGCAATTTTGTCTTTATTACAACATTTCCAAGCTAGAAAATACTTTTTGAAAAGAATGATGACAGTATCAATCCGCTATCATTATGATGCAATTTTGAGCAATTATTCACCTTTCTGATTAGGGTATTCCTTCTAATACAAACCATCATTAAGAATTGTCGTTTTTCAATAATAATAAGTTCCGAAGTCAAACATGTTTAACATTCAAAGGCATGCTTTCAATAGCCCGGTTATATGCATACAAGGAATGTAACATGTGCGCCCAAATGTATGTCTCAGGTCTATGTGAACGACACGCAATAATGCGTTTATCCGATTTGCTTTTCAATGTTGCCAATAAAAGGTGAACCAGACCTGCTGGTTTCAGAAAAAGATCGCTGCTTTGATCAATTCTATACAACGAGAAATAGTTACTTATAAAAGGGTTATTTTCTGTTAGTATCATGTATTAAATTGCAACTGATGCAGAAAAATACATTTTAAATATCGCAAAATCAATGCATGTTTTCTCACAAAAATTGAACGTGTTTGTTATTCGTACTACAATTACTTATTTTCGGTGAATGCTTTCAAAGAATATCAATTGATTTTGAGTGATGGATTTCAATGGTAATTGAAATCTTCTGTAGTCATCGAAAGGGAACCGAAGAATATTTAGGTATTAAATTGCAAAAGTCACAAAGAACATTACATATACCTTGTATGTATGACGCCTCTTATAGTCACAAAGGTCTATTTGAAGGACACGCATCAATGCGTTAATTATACGTGGCTTTTAATGTTGCCATTAAAATGTTCACTGACCCTGACCTGCTAGTAAATGACTTTTAAGAAAAAAATCATGTGCTGCTTTGAACAAGCCCCCCCCCCCCCCCCCCAAAAAAAAAAGAGAAATAGTTGTGCAAGGGTTATTTTCTGTTATTTTCAGGAATTGAATAACAATGAATAACAATGATTGCATGCATACGTTTTCAATATCGTTAAATCAATGCATTTATTGTCATCAAAATCAAACGATCGCAGTACGACGATTCTTGTTCTGTCAATGATTTTAAAGAAGACATATTGAGAATTGAACGATTTTGAATAATTGGTATCATAAGCGTCAATGCCGATAAAATATGAGATTCTAGACAAAAAGCAATAATACAGTTAACATAAAATCGTCTTCATAAAATCATAAACAACATTTCCAATCTAGAGACAATTTTGAGTAATGTCAATGAGATAATAAAATATGAGATTCTAGACAAAAAGCAATTGTAATGATAAAAAATATTGTCTATATTACAACATAGACACCATTTCCAATCTCCTCGCTGAAGGAGGAGGACAGTAGCAATCTAGGTAGCATTATAGTTTAGATCACATGGAATGTATTTGTTGATTTCGTTGAATTATCTAATTTTATTTCACGGGTTTTTCAGAAAGATATTTAGCTTATGCTTTTGGACAAAAATTGCGCGCAATACGCTTAAATGTCACAAGTTCAAGTAACCCGACGTCATACATGACGACATAAATGATTCCAAATTTATCACTCAGTAATATGGTGGGAGCATAGTGCCAGGCGTTTTACCTCGATGTCGCGTTATTATATTTGTATTGCATGTTGTTTTTATTTGTTTTTGTTTTTACATGTATGTAATTTCTGTACATAAATAATTTAAATATATAATTGCAAAGGGAGGTAAAACACTACTGATATAGTCTATGCTATTCATGGAAAAAATAGTCCGTTTCATGTTTTGTTTTCACTGGAGTGATAATATAAAATCTTATATGTTCACTGTTCCAACAGTGAAATTTATCGATTTTAATTCTACCAATAAAAGTCTATTTTTCGCTGCAAAGCATATAATAAAATGTTGAAAGTAATTATCGAGCCTTAAAATATGTATTTCTTCCGAAACTAGCCACTATTATGAGTATTTTTTTCTTTCATACGTCTAAGATCCAAAGTCAAACGTGATTAACATCTAAAGGGAGACGTTCAATGCCCAGTAATACATATACCACGAACGAAATTTGCGCTCATAAGACACACAGAGCATTGTATTGACCAGCATTTATGGCGCCTTTTAATGTAAACAAAATGACTATATGAAGGACAAGCCATTAATACGTTAATTATTGGTGTTTGTTTATGTTGCCAATAAAAGACTCACTGAACTCGACCTGCTACTTAATGTGTTCGGAGGAACAAATCACTCGATGCTTTGATGAAGACCAATAAAACAAGGAATGCATGCTATGAACCCATGTTATATTTTAAATACCATAAAATCAACGCCTGTATTGTCATCCGAATCCAAATACTTTAAAACCGTTATTTTCTGTTTGTTCTTCAAATTTTAGAAAGGAATCAGCAAGTACTAAATTGTAGTGTATGAATTATATAAATATCGTAAAATCAATGCATATATTGTTATAAAAATTGAATGTTCTTGTTACTTAAAAGACAAGTTTCATTTCAGCGTATCATGCCTTTCAATAATATTCTTTCAAAAGAGAACAATTTGAGTAATGAATTACATAACTCGCCAATGACGATAAAAATGAGAACACAGACAACAAGCAATTGCAAATTCTGCAAAGCAATCTCGTCTTTATCCAGCATATACAATATACGATATTTCCAAACTCCAGTCTATATGCAGAACTGACTGTCACCAGCAACAATCTCCATTATGATGCCTGATTGTGAAAATTGAGTGTTATATAGTTTGGGTTCTTGACTTTACTATGTTTTATATAAATCAACAATAATAGCCCAACATTTTCGGAAAATGCGTATATGCACCGTGTTACTTTTGGGCCGTTCAGATTATTTAGCTAAACATTCCTCTGTCAAATTATCTATATGGTTATGTAACATGAAGACAAAATGGCAAGTCCTTCATTGCCAGTGAAGACCACGAGACCTTCAGACATTAATCTTGCGGAACTTATAACTTTTATGCTTAAGGAAAGCATTTCCGTATATCATTTATCGGCAATATACAGTTCATTTCCATAAGGTTTGCTTAAGACACGTATGTTCATTTAGTGAGTACCGGTCCTAGATCATATTGCTATACAGACCGTTGTTATTCATTACTTAGATATGTATCCGTTCACTGGGAACGTATACATATGCATATGACATGCAGATTCATATGATTGGAAGGGATCTATCATGGATTCAATCAGACTGAACAGGCATTTTCATTTAATGAGTACCGATCCTAGCTCAAATCGCCACACGAACGCTGTGTTGTCGCTATTGTGTACGTTGCTGAAGTTTTTACAAGATCTATCACTGATGCCCTCATGCCAAGGCCATACAATTGTGGTCGATAGTTGATAAAAGTATAATGAAGCGTTGTGATTTATCTGATATGAATGATGCTTTGATTTTGTAACTGTATTTCAATAACATTATAAAACGTGTCATTGATATCAATTTGATTTAACAGCAAGTATATCTTTAATTGCTTTTTTATACGTTGCTCTGATGATAGAAAATAGGTTATATTTTGTTCTGTTTTTTCCATCCGATGTAATTGCCTGCAGTAATGAATCGATGTTATATGCCCAGAATATTCCAAATATTTCTACGATAAACACGGTAAATTGTTAATCGGAATCATCGTACTATATCGTTTTGCATCATTACAAAGCGCGACAAAGCGCATCTAATCGTGCTTCCAAATCGTGGTGATCGGGATCGAGTTAAGGCAAGACAAACATCACGATTTGTTGAAATGTTTTGAGATGTCACGAAAAACAATGAAGTCGATGGTCATTCGGGCTGAATTCATATCCGTCGGGGCCCAGTCTTAGTTCAAATAGTGATCACCCTCGATCAGGATCGTGAAAGATGTCGCGACCACAGTCGTATCATATCGTAACAGAGCGCATCGTTTCGTGATGGACGTATCTGAACTTATCTGCACGTATCATCAGATCGTCCCAATTCGGAGAACCCGATCGTGTCAGATCGAGACCCAATCGTGGACTCCATCGATACAATCTCATCAGAACATATATAGTCGTATCTGAGTTCAGACCGTGACAAATCTTGACACTTGTAATTGATAAATCGTGAGCAGATCGCATCCTAGTGCAAAAAAAATAACGTATCGACTCCCATTGCCTCGTATCCAAACCTGCAATT
Organism: Congeria kusceri; assembly: GCA_027627225.1. Taxonomy (NCBI): domain Eukaryota; kingdom Metazoa; phylum Mollusca; class Bivalvia; order Myida; family Dreissenidae; genus Congeria; species Congeria kusceri. Next base: position 17,204,728 of record CM051039.1, read on the forward strand.
TCAGAGAAATATCACGATCAGCTACGAATGGCAAATCGTAACGTTCGTAACGGATCGCACGACATTGGGAAATAGCATTATATAACTCGTCTATGACGATAACATATGCGATTTATAACAAAAAGCAGTTGTAAAGCTGTCAAAGCAATTCTGTTTTATGACAACATAGACAACATTTCCAACCTAGAGACTACTTGGTGAACAGTTTGGAGTAATGTCATACCCTATCATTATAACGCATCTTTGAGAAATTATGCAGCCTTGAAACATTTCTTTTTTATGGTATTCCTTCTGAAACAAACCATAATTAACTTTTTTTTTAAATACGTCTTAGATCCAAAGTCAAACATGGTTAACATTAAAAGGCAGGCGTTTAATACCCCCTCATACTCATACCATGACTATAAAATGTGCGCTCAAATGTACATCTCACAAGTCACAAAAAATATTATATATACCTAGTATGTATGACGCCTTTTATGTTTACAAAGGTCTATGTGAAGGACATGAATTAAAGCGTTAATTATTTGTTGTGTTTAATGTTGTCACTAAAAGGTTCAGTGAAATGACTTCTGAGAAAAAATCACGTGCTGATTTGATCAAGTCCATACAACGAGAAATGGTCAGTTCTACAAAGGTTATTTTCTGTTAGTATTTTCAGGTATTGAATTGCAATGAATGCATGCATACACTTTCAATATCGTTAAATCAATGCATGTATTGTCATCAAAATCGAACGTGTATGTTATTTGAGATATGTCGACTTATTTTGTGTCAATGATTTTAAAGAATATTCTATGCACTCGAACGATTTTAAGTAGTGGATTTAATAACTCGTCAATGAGATCCTAGCAATTTCCAGCAATATTTCATAATGTAGAGCAATAAATGGGTGCATATAGTTTCAAAATAGAAAATTTAATGCATGCAGTGTCATCAAAAAATCGAACTCATTGTTATTCGCACTACAATTACTAATTTCTGTTTTAGGAAATAATCGAAGGATTTTGATTAAATGTATTACATAATTCGTGAATGACGATAACATTTATGATTCAAGACAAAAAGCAATTGTAAAGTTGGCAAAGCAATTTCATATTTATTACAACATACACAATAATTCCGATCGCGATTCTGTATGCAAAACAGAATGTCACCAGCAGGCAACAACAATGTCCATTATGATTATAATCCAGTGCGTTTTTTTGTCAGTCAATAATAGTTGCACTCCGTAAGGAAATATATTGAATAATGTTGCTTATATCATGCAGTTTAATAGTTATTAGGACATTATCTGCATCGATGCGAAACAAGAGATAAATATAACCTGAAGTTAGTAAGTACATAAAACACGAACACTATAACATACTAATAGTATATGTATCAAATAACATAACTAAATAAATAATGACAGTATTTGGATGGGATAAACAAACGTGTAAAATAGGTAAAACATCTTTTAATGTGGAATAATTATACATGCAAAATAATGTGCACTACTTATAACTGGGATTATATATGGAAAGTATCTTACACGTCTAATAACTTGGAATGAATATACACGCACACATGACGTCCAAATAAGGGAATTCATTTGCATGCAAAATAAGTTACACGTCTTATTATTGGGAAATGAATATAATAAACCCAATGTTTTATGACTGCGAAAGAATATATATGTAGATGAAAAATAAATTCATTGTCTTATAATTTGTCATGAATATACACGTAAAATAAATGAAATGCCGTATTACTGGGAATGGTTCTAAATGCTAAATACGTTGCACGGTTTGTAACTGGGAATGAATATAATAAATAAGTTACATACCAAAACTGGGAATGACTGTACAAGTAAACAAGCAGTCCAGGGGATGAATGCACCTGCTAATTAGGTTTAATGTTGGTTACAAAAATAGCGCGTTCAAAACAGGTTTGCCGAACAGTATTATCAAATTTGTCAACAAAACACATCCAACTGACAAATTATCGTCTGTCCTTTCAGAATGTTGACGATATCAAACCAAGACAAAGAAAGATATGTTAATGTAATTGGTTAGCAAAACCATTGAGTTACGTTTAGTGTTGGGTATTTATGACAAATAACATCCAGGGGTGTTTTATCACTGGTATGTTGCTGTTTATAGACTTTCCTTTTTGCTAAATGTCAGTTGCAGTTTTGCTAAATGTCAGTTGCAGTTTTGTATAATATATTACGGTCAATGTCAGAGAGCTTTCTGTCCCAAATTATCGGAAAATGCTTATATACACTAGGGCAGTTCGAATGGTTTAGAAAAACATTCCTGTGTAAAAAGATCCTTCTGGTCATCTCATAGCTATGTAATATTGAGACACAATGGCCAATGATTCATTGCAAGTGAAGACCATGAAACCTTCAGACAGTAATCTCGCAGAACTAATAACTTGTATGCTTAAGGTAAGCATGTCCGTATATCATTTATCGGCAATAGACATTTCATTTCCATAAATAATGCTTGCGTGACACACCTACGTTGTAACAGTCATAGCAAAACAAAACGCTGTCGCAATGGTTTGCAACTCACCTTCATGGAGAAGAGCCACAATCATATGCGCGTTTATCGAACTTCAGCTATTCATTTCATAGCACTTAGAAGATAAACTAATCAATGTCAGTGTAATGTGCATATGGCATCGCACAATTTATAAAACAAAGCATAAATTTAATCAGACACGTTGTACATCGGATGCATAGTGTATAAAACGTAGCCTTTAATAAGCGCAAATAAATAAAACATGAAGGTTACTTGCTGTTAATTCATACTGTTATCAGAAAGAAGTGTTATCAAACACTGTTAGAGTACAATGACGCTATTTATTCCTGTATCAATAAATGTCAGTGTACTTATGTCGACTATCGACCACCCTTGCAAGGCACCGATTCACTCGCAATCTTGCAAATAATCGACAGAGTAACGTTCGCAACGAGCAATATAGCGACAATACAACGTCCTTGTGGCGATATGACCTAGGATCGGTACACACTAAATGAAAATGAATATTCAGTCTGTTGAATTTCATGATAAATCCCTTTAAATTATATGAATCTGCATGGCAAATGCAATGAATACTTTTCTATAAATATGGCCTTTCTTTAATGAAGTTATACTAAGAATATGTTTCCATATATCGCCTCAGTCCATTAATCTTTGCCGCGGGAGAAAGCAATTGAGATAAATTTCCCTCACCGATTTGTCTAGCAAGATTCGTCACCTTTGTGAAAGTTCCACTTGCACAGCCCATGAAAAAAATATTGGCTGCAGCCATATAAATTAATACAGCAGAAGATCTTCAGGACACCGTTAAATGATAATGTGACTTCTATGGCCTTTAGATGATATTGACAAGTAGTTGTTACATCGCCTATCATGACCTGTAAGGGCTTTCAATGATTTTCATCAGCAGTTATTACATCTAACTTATTTTTCTCAGAAACACATCAGGATCGTAAGGCTTAGGCATGCGTGGAACTTTTGTTCAAAAATTGTTTAAGCTATTCTTTATTGCGAGTGTTATCCCTAGAATTAACATAAACCTCTCGAATTCGCCTGAAGTGTTTCGCATAGTATACATTAATTCCATGATTTGAAACCGTGACTGAGTTGGCTGTTGCCCCCGAAACATTTGTAAACTGCTCAAAAGGTGTTGTTTTTAGTGACATTATTTTAAGAAACAAACTTAATTCAGCCAATAGCAGTTTTCTTCATTTTAAATAGTTTTCGTTACTTTTTATTTTCAACAATAACGTAAATAATTTATAATAGTATATTCTAAATATGCTTAAATATTCGAAATCCAAGAGAAACCCTGTGCTTCAGCAGTTTCGCCCATTTTGTTTGTTCCATTTATACATGAAAGATATCGTAAGAAACGTACGACGTTTTATGGGCTATCCATTCTCATTATTATGGATGTATCTATTTTTATGATCAACAGTAAAGTTTGATTTTTGTGTACAATTAATTCTGAAATCCCTTTTATTGGTAAGAATATCCAATTTCTTTCCGACTATTAAAATAAATATCAATCGTTATCAATGTTATCGAAAAAAGCGCGCTCCAAGCTCAAACATAAATTATCAGCAGCTTTCAATCGATTTTCTCACGCATAAACCTTATAAATCTAACTTATAATGCTAGTTATTCATAAAAAGCAAGACAATGATAAATCATTTCGTAATGCTTATATCGTAATTATTTATAAAAGTCAGACAAATAAACCGTTTTATTATTGTACTGTAGAAACACGAATCAGTAAAACGAATTAGCATTGCTATATAACCTAAAATTGTATATGGGTATTAAAGACGTGTTATATGTGCAAATGTAAATATTGCAACTATATTTTGAAAACAATCGTTGATATACATGTATGTCATAAATTATTATGTTATGTACGAATTATTAACTGCAGGCGGAAGTCTGTGTTAGTCAAATAATAGTCAATCAGATAAAACAAATAAGAACAAATGTCAACAAAACGATATCAACTAGAAGACAGATAAAAAAAACAAGCAACCAAAAAATCAACAGCAATAACACAGGATTTCCCAACCAAAGAACAGCAACACAACACTTCCAGCTGATAAAGTATCATATTTCCATTTAGAATGCTATCGATATAGGAGAAAAACAAACGAAACATGTTAATGCAACTGACATTTTCTAAAAATGGTATATTCAAAACATTGCTACACTATGTGTTGGGATTTATGAGAAACACAAATATGGGAGTGTTATTTTTGACACAACAGTCTATGTTTTTCAATTTGTTCTTGTTCTTCCGCAAGGAAGTATAATTATAACACCATAAAGTCATTATAACACTATTACACTATTACATTTTGTAAATATATTGGGCATAGCCCTTCATCAGTTAAACGTGAAACACACATTTAACTACATTATGCTACTAGCCATTTTAAATGTCCAACTGATGAAGGGTTATGCCCCAAATATTTAATTAAAGGGACTATGTCAACAATAAGGGCCTCAAGGGGGTAATTTCTTTAGAAAAATCTGAAATTAAGATATTCATAATGGCATATTATAAAGGTTAAAATAACGTACATATGGCGGGAAAATAGTTTTCGCATTCTGAGATAAAAATCAATTTATAATATGTGTCGTCTTTGTTTGGCCCTTTTCATGTTCACATTTTGACGTCAGAATTGTGAGCATTTTGTATACACATAGTTTACACATATTACATTACAAAGCAGAATAGCGCAGTTGGATAAAGCGCTGCCTTCTGTCATTTACTTAGTAAGGCTCATTAGTCGTGAGTTCGAGACCCAATTGGGGTTTGTTTTGTTTTTCAACATTTTTTTTTCAACATTTTTCCTGATTTGTTTTTATCAAATATCTAATTACGTATTATATTATTTAGTATTTATTTATTGTACATGTCTTAGTATAGCACATTTATATCATATAATATTACGTATAATGCAATTTGAAACCAATTTTTCGTTCACATAGTCGCTTTAAAGTGTTATAATGACTAAATGATGGGGGAAATATTTTATTTCACAAAACACAATGTTGACATCAGTTTAATTCGGGGTAAGTTTGGATTATTTAGCTGTACGCACCTTCCTCGGTGAAAATTCTCTTTCATTTCAATATAAGATATATGCAACTCCAGCTGCAGCCACAAGAGAGAAACATTAACATAATTATATTATTGAAACAAACACAATACACAAATATGATATAAACCGGGGTCACCGCTTCGGAACGGTAAATACAAAGCATTGGGATATTTAAATACACACATACCGAACCTCACAGTTGGTCTAGAATTTATTACAATATACATACATGTTTCTCAGGAATGGCTTGAGGGATTTCTTTCAAACTTAAAACATCTATTCCCCACATTAAAATGAACCTATAGGCCAAGTTTGGTAACTCTATTTTGAAATTTATCAAAATTATGGGCCTTTTTAAACTTAGAACACTTATTCCCTATATTAAAATGAACTCATGGGCCAATTTTAATAACTCTAGTTGGAAAGTTGTCAAAATTATGGGCCTATTTACACTTAGAAATTTTACATATAAGCTATATGGACAGGTTAAAGTTTTTCGGTAAGTTATTTTCGCAACTTTTCGTTTCCACTCTCTAACTCGAGAACGGATTAAGCTATTGTAATGAAACTGCAAGCATAGATACCTTATCTCGAGACCTCTCTAGGGATTGCATATGGGGTGGGTGGCGTCAAAGTCACTGTTACTAAAAATAGAAGAACGGTTTCCGCTCAATAACTTGAGAACAAATTGAGATATTTTAATGAAACTTAATACATAGATACCGTATATCAAGACCTCACTTGGAATTGCATATGGGGTGGGTGGGGTCAATGTCACTGCTATTAAAAATAAAAAAACGGTTTCCGCTCAATAACTTGAGAACGCATTGAGATATTTTAATGAAACTTTATACATACATACCGTATATCGAGACCTCGCTTAAGGTTGCATATGGGGTGGGTGGGGTCAAGGTCACTGTTACTAAAAATAGAAAAACGGCTTCCGTTCAATAGCTTGAGAACGCATTGAGATATTTTAATGAAACTTAATACATACATACCTTATATCGAGACCTCTCTTGGGATTGCATATAAGGTCACTGTTACTTAAATAGAAAAACGGTTTCAGCTCAATAACTTGTGAATGCATTGAGATATTTTAATGAAACTTTATACATAGAGACCTTATATCAAGACTCGCTTGGGACTGCGTATGGGGTGGGTGGCGTCAATGTCACTGTTACTAAAAATAGAACAACGGTTTCCGATCAATAACTTGAGAATGCATTGAGATATTTTAATGAAACTTAATACATAGATACCTTATATTGAGACCTCGCTTGGGATTGCATATGGAGTGGATGGGGACAAGGTCACTTTTACTAAAAATTGTATTGATGTGCTGACTTTAATGCATTTCGTTAGAAAAATGTTGTTTTCGTGGAATTTCCATATTTCTTGTTTATGAAAATAATTCCAGTAACTCTGACAAGCGCACAAAAAGTCGAGTGCGCTATCCTCCGACAACTCTTGTTTTATCAACAATAGACAGGATCAACATGCTCAAAATGTTGATTTATTTGAAGGAGACACGTTGTCAGATAGTCATAGAAAACCAGAATACTGATATGTTTTGCTACTCACATTTAAGGTTTACAACGAGCAAATTGACAACTTGTAAGCACGGAAATCAAGCTTCGAGTATTTAATCATTATGCGCGTTGACATAAACACATCAATCTCATCGCCCTTATGACATCGCATCATTAATGCAGGTAATAATACATCCATTAAACCAGGCACATCTGACATCGGAAAATGAATAACCAATGGTCTTTCATCAGAGCAATACAAATATGGGGTTTGCTTTTTTAACATATTGAGATCAGAAACATAGTTACAAGACAGTGTTAGTCATTAATTGTGCAACAATTACAATCACTGTACTTCTATCGAATGTCGACTTTACATTTATGGTGTCGTTTTCACCGGCATCTGCGATATATCAGTTATAGACCATTGACAGATTATTTCTACAACGCGCAATATGGCGATACCATGACGTTACTAACAAAGGGCGTCACTGACGTCCCCATTGAGAAAATTCTACCGCGAGCGTGGTCTTTGTTGGCGACTATATATATTTTAACAATGGCTTTGCGATCTCATACATCTTAAGTTGATCTTAAAATATTCTCACTTAAGTTCCAATTTGTGTAATGTAATATTTGTAACACGACACATACATTAATGAAACCAATTACCGTTAAGTCAATATTAGTTACTAATAGGTTGATAATTAATGAACATTTAGCAGAATTTCAAGTATACATATAATAAAATGATTAAGAAACATGATGATTTTTAGGCTAAGGATAAGATTTCACTCAATATGTTTCTGGAATTCGACTCCTGCAGTTTTTTTTAAACAACACCCATAAAGTTAATTTATAACTTGGTCAAATTACGTGAACTGGGAACTTCTGAAAAATCTAGGTTATATATAAAAACGCTAATTCCAATTCTATTAATATTTTTTGCCATTATTTCTGGATGAAAAGCAACAACAACATACAACCCGTTGAGTACTTGAGGAACACGTAAGGTAAATACATAAACTTATAATCGGAGGTAATTTCCAGAAGCTCAAAATACCTTAATATGAAATAGGAATCGTGTGGAATCGTCGTGAATTATAACATATATTGTTGTCTTGCACATCAGCTTTACGGTTGAGATAATTTCCAGCAAGTAACATAATATGAAATTGCACAACAGAACCATTGTGAATTATAATGTGTATTGATTTGTATATATCAATGTCATCGCCGAGGTAATTTAATTTCCAGAAAGTCACAATTTAAGTCGCACAGCATAATCATTGTAAATAATCACACCAATTTCTTGCTTAAAATCAATAAAACATGTGTGTACTCGTATAATGATTTAGGACAATACAAACATATAATGGATAAAAATAAATATAACATCTGAGGTGAAGTGATGTAGTTAAAAATCTATTTTTCAGTCTTGATTATCATAACATAATATAAAGTTTGCAAAAGAGTGTTAAGTAATCAAGACGGTTTATGTTACTACTTTGATTGCCTTTTTATTTCATTCTGTATAAAGCTATTACCGAGAACGGATAAATATCGAACATATATGACATACAAGCGTCCATATAGCGATGAGACCTAGGATCGGTACTAACTAGATAAAAATCCTTTTTTAGTTTGTTAAAATTCAATACTGATCTCTTCAAATCATATGAATCTGTTATATCTGGCATGTCAAATGCAATGAATACGTTCTTGATTTTGGGGTACTGAATGATCAATTGAAAGCACGAATATGTTTCAATTGGTACTTTATGGCATTTGTTAAATCGAATTTATACAACAAATCACTTTCCATACATAGCCTCAGTCCATTCATCTTTGCCGCAACAAAAAGCAATTGAGAGAAACCCTCACTGATTTGTCTCACCGCCTATATGAAAGTTCCACTTGCACAGCTACTGAAAAATATATTGGCTGCAGCCATATAGACAGCAGAATATATTCAGAACGGTGTTATGTGATAACACGACTTGTATGGGCTTGATCAGTAGTTGTTACATCGTGTGTGTGTGTTTTTAAGAAAACGATTTTCTAAACGAATAAGTTTCAAAATATTGTTTCGTAGCATATTATATGGGATTGTATCACTTAAATTTACGATTAACAACCTCGCTTTCAGTTTTTTGTTCGTATAAATATATAATTCTATTAATTTAAAACCTTTATTAAATTTTAGACTTTGGACTGTTTTTTAGCAAGATAACTGGATGCTGTCGGTGCTTTATATTGACACACCTCAAATACAGCTTTACAATGCTTTCATTACTTAATTTGTGTTTTCGAAAACAGCGTAAAACAAATAAAACAACCGTTTCCTCTACATGAACCATCACATTCTAACTGAGTGTTCATGATTGTTTTCCACTGTGTTTTGTGCCCTAAACACTTAAAATACATCCCTTAAAATAATAAGATGACGTTGTATGGGCTTCCATGTAATTGTACTGTATGCACTTATTGCTAACCAATAAAGTGCAGATTGTCTTGTCGTTTAAATGTCTATAAACACAAAACAGTAGGATGAATTGACATTGCTATCTATATAACATCTACACATGAAGTACTATCTTGTCATAAGTGCAAATATTACAACTTTATTTTGACAACAATCATTCCTGTACTTGTTTATTATATATCATTATGTTCAATGCGAATTATTTTATTACGGACGTAAGTCTTTCTTATAATTATAGTCTATCGGATGAAAGAAACAACAACAAAAAATAAAACAGCATAAAAAAACTACTGAAAATAGAGTTGTTGGTGAAAGACAATAAATGATACATATGTGTTATCATTTGAAATTCATATTTGCGCAATTTTCAGACGGGGTCACCAGTAAGGTAATATTGAGGTAGCAACGTAAAATAATTCTTAACACGCGCTCAAAATGCATGGCTAGCATGGTTTCTGGGATGACTTCGATTAATTTAGTTTGTCAGTTAGCCCCAAAGAGCACATTTTGGCAGGTCTTGTTATAACGTCATCCAGTATTATATTACAAATTATAGTAATTCAATAATATTATTATCACACGGCTTCATATACGACCACATTATATTTAATAATTTTACCATTATTATGCATGATATATATCATTAACTGTCACCAGTTGTGATAATTGTCAATGAAAATGTCAATGAAAATGTCAATGAATTATCATAAAGAACAATGAAGCATGTATTAGTTGTCGATGTCAAGCGGACATCTTTTCTCATATTTAGTACTGGTTGTTTTCTTTACAGGAACAATACATACATTACCAACCAGTATCAACAATTTGAATACGAATTTGTAATTTCAATTACAATTTTAAATTGTGTTATCCCCTAATGTAGAGGTTGAATTGATGTCGATGTCATCAACAGGTTTATAGCAATGCGCTTCAAATGCAATAACAGTTGCCAGGCGGTTACCCAGAATATAAGTCCAATTGTGGTTATGTTAACCTTGTGAATGACGTGGCGCTATAATGTTTCGCATTAGTAGTTTGCATTAAACAATATTTACTTTCTTAAGAGCTGTCAGTGGTGAAAACTATAATAAGCGTTTCTCTATTGCTGAGGCAAGAAGAGTTTCGTTTACATTATGTTTATAGTGTGTATTATCATGTAAATAAACATTTAAATGACTTTTATTGTTCCTGAAAAAAACAACATTTTCTCCAGAGAAATAACTGCCACACATGCGTATTTCCAGTCTGTTTACGATTACCATCAGTCTAATAGAACAAATGTTTTCTTCGTCATTTGTTAGAATTTTACGATCATATAATCAACGCACGGTGAATAATTGCTCGCATGCATCGGAATGAAAATTTGCCACTGTGAAAAAGTGAAGTTAATTAAACATGCAATGCCAATTTCGTTAGCGGTTACAAACGTAATGACGGGGCAAGTTTGCTATGTACGTAAACAAGAGAACATGCATCTCTCTCGCTTAAAACAGTACAATGAGCTCTGCACCGGTACTTCTAAGTGGCAGTAAAGCAGGTAAATAACATTATTAGTAAATTAAACACGGTTCTATATTGCTGAGGCAACATGAGTTTTGTTTACTTTATGTTTATATTCCATGTTATCGTAAAAGGGCACATGTCAATGACTGAAGAGATACATTTGGCGACAAAAAAATAACAACCACAAATCCATATTTCCGGACTGTGTACAATTACCGTCAGTCGAATGCAACAAATGTCTCTTCTTCGTCATTTATTAGAATTTTACGATCACTAGTAATCAATGCACCGTGAAAAGTAGCTCGCATGCATATGCATGCAAATTTGCAACTGTGAAAAGGTGAAGCTAATTAAAACATACCATGTCAATTTCGGTGGCTGTTACAAGTCTTATTATGTGACAAGTTTGCTTCGTACGTAAACAAGAAAACATGCATTTCCCTTGCTTAAAGCGTGTATGTACGATCTATAGATATAGTGGCATAAATGCCATTAACAAAATTAAGTTAATTAACATATATTTATATTTTATATGGAATAAAAGGTAGGACACACATTGCTTTTAAAAGCACAATAAGCAAGTTTTTTATCACCAATAGTTTTCGTCTGTACAAGTGGAAACTCAAATACATGAATATACGCTGACTTGAGGTTACGCATGCGCAATTAAATTCCTTCATTGTTACATATAAAATATTCCATGTTTGATCTCAATTTTCACCATGACCAAGCTACGTTTCAATGTATCACCATACATTTTTGGAAAGATAAGGTCATAACCTTTTGAAAAAAAACAGCATGTCAACAAATTCTATGCGTTGTAACTAAAAATATTTACTTTAGAATAAACACCCCGGATTTGACAGGCATGGAGGCTGCCATTTAGTGCATGAATGAATACATGGACCAAAAGTTATGAAGCTGGGAACCACTAAGGCAAAGTAGAGCAAAAAACAGGCTTTTTTTCTTAATTGTTACATAACTTTAAATTGATACCAAAACATATCATTTTAACTGTATTTTAAAAATCTTATGCATTTTTTACACTGAACCATATGTGTTTATTATCTAACTGACAGTCCGTTTTGGTGTAATTAGACCTTGACAGTTGCTTTAGGTTACACAACACCAATAAACGATGCAAAAGTCGACACTAATACTTAATGATGTCTTTAATATTGAAGTGTTTCCTTCGTCATTGTTATGTTGTTCTGTTTAATTTCAAGTTTCATTGTCACTTTCATTTGCTTATTTTGAACATAATTGAAATAAAATATCGTGCATAAACACTTTAAAACAGTAAAATGTGCTTTGCACCAGTACATGCATGCGCTTTAATTGGCAGTAACGCACGTAAATAACGTTAGACGTAAATTAAACACGCACTAAGAATGTTTCTTGGTTAAGCACTTCAAAATAACAGTTCAGTAAGTTTTATTATACAACAACGTCAAAAGTACATTAAATATGCGCCAAAGTGTGTCTTAGACAACAATCGTATTACAATGTGAAAACGCAACACATATACATATATAATATTATTGTGATACATCAAATACATGTAAAACAAAATACATTTCTTCTGTAAAGAAACTTACAGCACTTTTCAAAAACGGTTGGTTAGTTAAAACAAAATGTAGAATATTAAATCTTATCTATACATTCTCTATAAGTAAACTGTATTCAGAACAGTTTCATACAGTGCGCAAAACAAACAAAATGCGAATTGTGATTGTCTAAAATCTAAATCATTCTGCAACTATTTTGATCTCTGAGTTGTCACGATGTTTAATGTCATTTCGATGAAGTTACACTAAACACGTACCAGAATAGAACATTCAAAACAGTTTCTCAGAAATCAACATTTTTTTTTCACTGGTTGTTCAGAATAACGAATGTCCTTTGGAACTGATATTTGATATGTAACTGGCAAAATAATACTTGTTTGCACAGAATGACAACACTTTTGAAGAAAGATAATATAAAAATAATATCAGATTCTCAACAAGTGAACTACGCATCTGGTTGTATATGGTTGTAGATGAAGCGTAACTGAACCCATAATAACACTCAGAAGTTGAGATAGTGATTTTAAATGAAACTTACGTTAGCAGCTCAGATAAAGATTTGACGTGGAAATGAACTGAAACTACAATGGATTCTGATTTTTAATGAAAATTGGCTGAAACTTCACTAGAAGATCAGATATTTGTTTAAATGAAATTACACTGAACTGAACTAGCAGCTCTAAATCTAATTTTAAAAGAAAAATCACTGAACGCATAAAATTAGTTATCACATATATTTTAAATGGAAATTGACTGAAACTACACTTGAGTTTGGATAGTTCTTTTTAAAAAACTAGACTAACAGTACGGACAGGTAACCAATTTCTCGTCTTAACATGAAGTCTGTCACAAGAGCGAACATTCCTCAGAGCAAAGCTCAATAGGATGAAAATCTGCAAAGAAAAAACGGCCAAGAAATGACATTTACTATTTGTATAAAAAAATGAGCTGGTATATAGTAAAATACTGGTAGTGCATGTGTCACAGAGAGTGTGAACCTGCCTCGGCTTTGTCAAAGCTTAAATAACCACAGGCTATTTAATTCCATAAAGCAACAATGACAAATATGCCAAATGATTGCTTTACAGTTGCAGGCAACAGGAATAGCTGATAGTTAATGTCCCAAAACCGCTGGCTATTTATATGCCACAAGGCACTGAAAAACCGGAAAGCAAAAACCGGCCATAGCGTTTCTGTATTTCATAAAAGTCAAGGATCAAGCTTATATCAATAGTTTTGCTTTTTTACCCGTCTGCTTACCAAAGTGTATGTGTCACAAGAAGTGCACAAACTGCAATATAACATCGGATTTGTCACAGCTTAAATATCATCAGGCGCTGTAATCCGAAGAACAAGAATAATACATATGTCAGGCGTTTGGTTAACAGTTGCAGGCAGCAGGAGAGTAAATATTCCAAAAACATGGCTAGTCAAATGTTGTATGCCATACGGCGCTGAAAACCTGAAATGCAATAGTAGTATATTTGCCCTAGTGTTTCCTTTTTATATAAAGGTGAAGTGTGATGTTTACATATATATATGTATATATAATAATGTTGCTTTTTTCTGAAATCACATTATTACACAATACCAATATAATTGTGTTAAGTGGTTACCAAATGACGATACCATTCATTTTAAATGTCAGTTATCTTTTAGGAATACAAACGCTTAGGGATTATTGTTTGTTATATTATTCCTCATGCGGTTTCCTTTGGCATTATTGTTTGTTATATTATTCCTCATGGGGTTTACTTTGGCATTATTGTTTAGACGACTTAACTTCGTTATATAAAATAAAATGGTTAGCATGTTAACTATTCCTCACAACCGGATTACAAATATAATATTCAATAAATACAAGTAAGAAATACGATTGGCAAATATAAGTGCAGTGTCTACGTGTTTGATTCGAAGATATATGTATGTCATCAATACAAAAATTAGCTTTCAGTGACAAATATAAATAAATGAAATATTCAGTATTTGCTGAAAAATGTAACAAATTCGGGAAGTTAAGAGAAAATCAAATCGCTCACATTATCTGGCATGAATGCATTTGCCCTGAGATATGTACGCACTCCACAATTTACAAGTGACTCATCGAATCACGCGAGCACAATCACACAAGCATTGTGAGCAGTGTGATTCTATCAATGTTATTGCATGTCATTTCCAAGCCAAATTCCGTGAAATGGTTATGTAAATGCCATGTGTCACCAATGAAATGAAATTCCGCTAAACAACAATGTTTTGTAATATAACATTCGGCAACAAATAATGTGTAATATAAAACTGGATGAAGTTAAAGCATAACTTGCTAATACCTACGGTTAGTTGTATGTGTATGAAAAAAACAACATGTATCACGATGTGCTTTGCTATATCATGTAAATATTTTATATAACTCAGTCAGACAATCGCATAAACATGATTTTCAAGTAATTAAAAAATATTACTGTTATTTATTTTCATTCACCAACAACACTATTTTCGGAGGTAATCTCCAATTCATTGAAATAAATATAAAAATGTAATACATATACAATTCAAATATTTAACTAATGTTGAGCTTAACTTTTAAATGACCAATATATACCAAAAACATAATTGTTTTACATTTTACGCCTCTAGCATATGATATTTTTCAAATCGCCCAAAATACACCATCGTACATGTACGTATGTAATTTTTTTGTAGAACTACTTTAATTTTCTGGAAGAAATATATTCTCCGCAAAATAAACAGCCACAAATGGCTTCGATCATGTAATCAACGCACGGTGAATTATTGCTCGCATGCAAGTGCTCGTGAAGGTAATTCAACATACAATGCTGATTTTGTTGTCTGTTACAAGTGCAATAATATTTAACCACTCTGCACTGTACGTAAACATGTGAACTGCTTAAAACAGTTCGATGTGCTCTGCACCAGTGCATGTTGAAGTTCAAGCGGCAGTTAAGTACGTTTTTTGGTGCATGTTGAAGTTCAAGCGGCAGTTAAGTACGTTTTTTGGTGCAGTTCAAGAGGCAGTTAAGTACGTTTTGTGGCGCATGTTGAAGTTCAAGCGGCAGTTAAGTACGTTTTTTGGTGCATGTTGAAGTTCAAGCGGCAGTTAAGTACGTTTTTTTTTGTGCAGTTCAAGCGGCAGTTAAGTACGTTTTTTGGTGCATGTTGAAGTTCAAGCGGCAGTTAAGTACGTTTTTGGTGCATGTTGAAGTTCAAGCGGCAGTTAAGTACGTTTTTTGGTGCATGTTGAAGTTCAAGCGGCAGTTAAGTACGTTGTTTTGTTAAATAGCGGCGACAGTAAATTACAAATGCACTACGAATGTTTTTTTTTTCGAAAATCACGTTATAACATTGAGAAAAGTAAACACATATACTAACGACATAGTTTAGTGTTTTCAAAATCGTGATCTTTTAAATCAAAAATAATTGTTTTCGTGGTCAAACGAAGCTTCATATTCGAGAAACGTTTAAAATGAAGTGCAATACTATGCCTAAATGAATTGAATAACACCTTGTAATATCTGTTAAGAGGCTACCTAAATAGAAATGTGCGTTCAATTAAGTAATTGTACCACATAAAAATAATATTATAAAATAAATATCTTAAATACATTTGTGAAAGAAAGCTTACACAAATTTTCAAAAAAGTTAAACCAAACGTAGTATATTAAATTGTAAATATACATTATGAAAAGTGAATTGTTTTCAATAAGCTTCAAACAGTGTGCCAACACAGAAACTAATGCTATTTATTTCGACTTGTGTTTGTATGAAATCTAAATAATTGGGACTATTTCGATTTCGGAGTTGTTACGATGTGTTAATGTCTTTTAAAAGAAGTTTCATATAACGAGTACTAGAATAGAACATTAAAAAGAGATTCTCAGAAATTTAAAAAAAAGTTCATCTCCACTTGTTGATTAGAAAATCTAATCTTCTTAGCTATGGGACTGGCATATTATTATTGTTTGCACGAATGACCACACATTCGAAGAAAGAGATTTTTACTTGATATAAGGGTTTTACCAAGCAAAGTTCATACGAAAATGCCACGGTTACTGATTGTAGATTCAACTTTACTGAACCATAATAGAAGCTACACTAGAAGATCGGATGGTGATTTTAATTAATTAATACTGAATTTAAAAGGAAAATTTGCTGAAACTACACTAGAAGTTTGGATATTTAAATGAAAATGTTATGAACATACATTCCCAGCTCGATAACTAATTTTAAAGGAAAATTGACCTTACGTTTATAACCTCGGGCTGCTAATAAAAGTTCTATCTGTCGTAGCTGGAGTTTCACTTTGTTTATATTTGCAACGATTACAATGGCAAACGGCGCTGAAAACCTGTAAAGCAATAACAATGAGCCTGCCGTAGCCTTTACGTATTACTTTAAGGTGAAGAGTGAAGTTGAATCAGCTGACATCATTAGCCCTACAT
Source organism: Congeria kusceri (assembly GCA_027627225.1). NCBI lineage: Eukaryota > Metazoa > Mollusca > Bivalvia > Myida > Dreissenidae > Congeria > Congeria kusceri. The sequence continues at coordinate 17,221,902 of CM051039.1, forward strand.
TGTGTGACCCGTCGCCTAATCAAAATGTATGGTTCTCAAGAAGGCGTTAAATTGCAATATCATGTCGGATGTGTCAAAGCTTAAATACCATCAGGCGCTGTAATCTGCAAAAAAGAATAATAAATATGTCAACCGTTTGCTTTGCAGTTGCAGGCAACAGGAATAGCTGGCCTTAAAACTTTCGGGAATTGTTGGCTTGTAAACGGTTATATGCTACAAGGAGCTCAAAACTGATATTCAATAATAATAAATCTGCCAGAGAGTTTCCTTATTATTTCAAGTGTGGTGTAGACAAATGCATAACATATTACACTTGATGGTTTCTCATCGGCTGATGTAGCCGGACTTGAATAGTTTTTCTTTTCCTTGAATAGCCATGATAACACTATACTAAAATGTATTGAGCTTTTACCAAATGACCTTATTTTAAATATCAGTTTTTTCCCCATAACATCTTTTTTTTTTCGAGCATCTGGTATGGCAAGGGTCGAAGGCATCCTATACTACATACCGTACATAATATTTGTTTCATGTACAGTACAATATGTTTTTTGTTACAGAACAACAGTATTTTTTAATCAAGAGTGTGCATTATGAGGAAAATAAGACGAAAAAAACAACAACAACAGACAAACATATTTACAGCAAGTGTCATGCATAACTGATATTAGTTCGATTATACAGTCGTTTGTTAGAAGAATGTCTATAGCTCTTTAAGAAAGTTCACTTATTTTTTTTAAAGGCACCACCTGTTCATTTTCTTATCAGAGACTTTGGTATTGCTGTATATTTTATATGCAAGTTTAAAACTGCTCTTTATATATAGATTTGGGGTAACTCTGTTCATTTTACACATACAAAAGTATATCTTTATCTCGAGATATAGTATGCCATACTCTTTATTTTCGTTTTTAGAGCTTTTAAAATCAATATTCACATTTTTTCTGCGGGACCATAGACCTGAACCTGATGCTCAGTGAAAGTAACTTTCCTTTCTTCACAAACAAATTTTAACGGTTGATACAAGTCCTTCATAGTGTATATAATTCATGTTTTTACCGGTAATTGCTTCTATATCTTGCTATTAAGGAGTTAGAGTTCAGCACTATATATTTTACAAATCTAATCTCTTTGTCATATAATGCCTTTACCTTGGAAATTTAACATTTTCCCATGTTATTTTTTTTTTTTAATAAACATTGAATGAACAAGAATTGCAAAATAACTGTCACTACAAATATATAACTTTTTTAGCCATGATATATTTATTTTATGTGAATATGCAATTACATCTACCATATTTAGACCACTATTCATATTCCTGGACTAAAGTTTGCCTGTTGATCTTATGTGGTTTGATTTCCCAAACAAAATGTAATACATGTTTCTGAAGATTTTCAAGGATTTCTTGTCTAGGAGTTGGGATGGTAAACATACAATGAGTAATATAGGAAGTATTATTGACTTAACAACAGTTATTCTTCCAATTTTAAATATTAGTTATCTTTTAGGAAAACTAACTCTTAACTTACTATTAAAGAGTTTTGTTTGTCATCATTTTCTTCGTGGACAGTTAATCCAATGAGTAATTTATTGACCGCTGCGCACAGCTTCAATTAATTGGATACGCCTGTCTTGTTCAATTTAATACGAAACAAAACGGCTCGGTCTTTACTAGTGTGAACAACGCCTCAAAATTGCATTGAGTATTATATTATCAACTGGATACTGCCACATTTAACATAAATGTGAACATGCATTACGCGATAGTACAGAAATGCTTTGTAAGAATAATCTAATGCAGTTTTTGGTGCCCATTATATTTGGCTCTAGGGACTTTGCAACGCAATATTCATGAAACACAACCATGTTACATAAAAGCATGATACTTTTCGCAAAGTGCGCAATTGTTCCACAATCATTGCAATATATATTGATCGTAGGCATTACAATTAAACGTATGAGTGTAGTCAAAATTTTTGCATTCATAGATCAAGGTCCCCGGAGACTAAACAAGCTCAGTTCAAGCAACAAATCGACATTTAGTATCTAATAAAAGATGTTGAGACTAGATTTATATGATTATTGTTTGAAGGCCAAATAACAATAACAATATAAGGCAGACGGACACAAATAAATCGGTGTGAATTCACAATTATTGATTTGTGTCCGTCTGCGTTATATTATTATTTGGCCTTTTATATATATAGTCTCGAAATTGCGCCAAACAGTGACCTTTTTGACAGCAACACTTCGTTTATAATAAAACACGCGTCAGAAACGCATAAAAGGTGATATACAGGTCGTCGCCAAAGTAGACATACTATGTTTTTGCTATAATCAGCTAACGGACAAAGTTATGGTTCTGTATTTACGCAGTTACATCAAAATAAAAAAAATATAATTATGATGTTGTTTTAATGTTAACGTCTACATTAATCACAATATAGATCTATTGCATAACAGTGTTAAAAGTTATTTTAAAGGTCTGCAACACATATTAGTTGTTGGACATCAAATTTAATACATTTATTTTTCATATTTTATGCGTTGCAGATTTCATTACAATGCAATGTTTTATAAATACATGACCTTAACAAAAAAATATAGTGGTAAAAACGGTTTATTTTTTGCTAGAATATTTATGTTGTTTCTTAAACAACACAGAATGGTATAGCTATATGTTGTCGCGATCAGTCCAATTCTTATCTAAATGTATCTTTCAGACATCCCTATTGCGCTCCAACGAAACTTAATGCATACAGCAATTGCAAATAACTACAGGATGAGCGATACAAGTCGAACAACTATATAATCACATCTCATCGCAATGCATGTATGTTGTTGCTTCACGGAGAGGCAATGGTTCTAAGAACGTCAAAGAGAAAGGAAATGTTGTTTTATTTGCAAAATCGGGGTACTGTTACAGTGATGTTTTCTGATGTAGGTCCTATGCCTTTATGTTTGGGGGTAGTATTAATGCATTGTCCATGAGCGATAACAGTGAAGCGGTCGAACTCGTATGGCAGGATAGAAAACCCAAAACACAGGTTATGGTCGAACTTGGGAATCTAGTCGACATGTCATAACGCAGTAACCAATACATAGTATATGCATAACAATTTGAGCTTTACAATGAAAATGTAAGCGTGGACATTAATCATAGGCCAGGAGTATTTGCGTCTTTGCTCCCATCACATGACCCATATCATGCCAAGCAACGATATTTCGCCGGTTAAGGGGCATTAGATAAAACTTCACGAAAGTGGGACCACCTTTCGAGGATTGAAAACCAGAAGGTACTAACTGCTAATGATTTCAATGGTAGCAAGTACTTTCTGGTTTTCAACATTCGATTTGTCCTGATGCCAGTCGAGGGAAAAATACACACTTTGCACCTGTGATTAGAGCTTCAATAAATAAATCATTTTATTAAAAGCAAATCCTTTGTCCTGCTGGCAAGGTTCGTCTGTAGAATTCGCCTTTCAGAAATAGGTGCATCAGTAGTTTGTTTATTTTCTTTTACCGCTGTTGCTTGACGATTTTAGGCGGGCGCGTCAGTTCTCATACATGTTGATGACCTGACACAGGCAAACCATAAACATTCCACTGCCTACGTTCTCAAATGCTCTATAATCGAACGTGGGGAAACGTAACGACATGTTAATATTATATTTGCCATTAATAATATTATGTGCCGACATGTTAATATTATATTTGCCATTTAATTCCATTACACAGACTGTTAAAATACCCTACTGCAAACAGTAACAACAATAATTTGTGCATTAATGGTAACGTCTTCTTGGCAATTAAATAGTAAAATCTGTTATTTTTTTACGACTATTGTTATTCTTCAATGTGACATTGTGTGACATTGAGTTATGCAGTGATGTAATAATGTACACATACTGCTTATTGACAACTTTACGACGACATATTGTATATCATCATGTTTAGAAGCCAGATATATGCATATATGTCTTACCTCAAGTTAAAGTACATTTATTAATATTGGGGTTGCTGTTCATATTGTTGTTCAGGCAACTTGACATCTTACATTTTATAACATCTCGTTATATAAAAATAACGGTCAATTTTTCTGCAACTTCGAACATTTCTACATGTACACTGACAAATACAAATAGAATAATCGGTAATTACATTTAAAAAAAATAGAAAGAAAAAAGCAAAATATATATCAAGTACTAGCTAGTACCGATATATCTGATTTTGAGGATAAATAATAAATACAAACGAAATCAAATCTTCGGTGGAAAATACAAGTGACAAATATAAATACATTTTTTTACTTAGTATTTGCAGAAAACAAAAACAAGAAAACAATGTGAAGTAACATTATTAAGTATGATTAACTATTGAAATAGTATCGCTACAATGGATGCAAAAAGAACTCGCTTCTAACACGAAAACTGCAAGATAGTTTTACTTCTTCCCAACATGCACGTTGTTAGAAGCAGTCTTCGAAAGAAAAACAGGAAACAACAACAACACCAACAAGACAAAAGAACAACAAAAAGAGAAAAAAATCACAAAAAAACAACAACACAAATAAAGGAGTTAAATTATCGGGACAATATTAACATTCAACGTTCAAACGTTTGCTGTTGTCAAGTGCTTAGCTTCGATACTTTTAAACAGGTGGTACTTTTAGGTGCATTTCCATTTGTCGCGAATAATTAATTCGGTGGAAACATTCTTGGAACATGAAACGTCGTTTAAAGTGAAGTTGATTGATTACAGAATTAAACTATTTCAATCTGAAACGTACCACCATAACATTCTAGAAACTGCCACTGGGAATATTGTAGGTATTCATGTGACGTGTCCGTCGATTGTAAGGAATTCGTTTAAAACTGATGCCTTCTAACTCAATACAAAAGCCGACGAAATAGAAAACAATAGTGTACTTTCATGGATAGTTGCAAAATACAAATGATTGCGACATTTATATGTTTACCGTTAATTTGCATTTGTCCAAATGCTATATTTGTGTTTATTACCTACTTTACAATATAAATGAAAATTAAGCGTATTTAACTGTTTACCACTTTATTTAAACAAGCTCCTCCCAACAGGCAACATTTTGTGATGTTTCACGGTTTTGTTTCGTTGTGTTGCCCTCATTATTATACATAGGGGAGCAACCTGCGCAGAACGTTGCGCAATGAAACTGCATGTTAAAACTGAAAGCTACTGATTGTTACAAGCAGGACCCAGGTTAATGATTGTTCTATTTTAAGGTTGTAAGTTAAAACTATCGCTATATTAGTTTTCATGGAAAATAAAACAATTTAATGTAGTTTTTTCATTTATTAGGAGTAGGTAATAAAACAGATATTTCATTGTTATTTGGGAACATACATATTGTGTTCCTTCAGTATCGGAGGGCAACATTTTGAACTGTTGCCTCGGCCTAACTGCCTCGGGGCAACAGTTCAAAAGTTGCCCCCTCTACTTCAGGAAAACAATTTGACTGTTCCCAAATGCCAATGAAATATCTGTATAATAATAATATAGCATTGATTGTGTTACGACTATAAATCAGATTTTACAAGCTAATACTAGTATTATATTGATGCAATTTCGCAATAACATTAAATTAACAAGTATATAAATTAACATCTATGTAACTACATAGTTATTAGTTACACCTTAATCACCTACAGAATGTGATAATAAAAAACAACATGCACACTATATGATAAGTTAGATTTATTTAATCCAACGTATCAATCATCAGATTGTGTGAAAGGTGATTTCACTTGTACCTAAAGCGTTCAAATTTGAAGAAGAACTAATTGTTGTCATTTAAAACAGACAGTATAATTGATTGATGATTGCGATAAGATTGAAAGAAATGTAAACCCTGTTCTCCGGAGTCCTTATTTACAGATTATTTAAAGTTCAGTGAATTTGTTTACAAACCACCTGTACTTGCGAATCATCAACAAAAGGGTGATACAAGGAATGCCAATCCTCTTGATCTGATTTAGCAGTGTCGCCGAGACGTCCTGTCCCGGCTTAAGGAAATGATAAGATAATTGATTCTGTGGTATCAGACATTACATTTCACAAGGGCAAAGTACGGGTGCACTATTCGTATTCTTATTCACACAATTTACAAATTGAAACTGGCAGATATATAAATACAGAAAGGAGTAATAGAGTGTGTAGACTGTGTTCAACAAACGTTGTTGATTCTGAGTACCATTTTATTATGCCGTAACGCTTTAACAAACATTAGAAAAATAGATCTAGGTAATACTTCATGGCCATCTATAAGTATGTTTGCCAACTTCATGTCATCTAAGTCGAAAAGAACAATCAGACATATTGCTAAGTATTGTTATCATGTTATGCTTTTACGAAATAAATTTCTCTCTGTCTGAATGTATAAACTATATTTTGATATGTTGTATATTGTATTGCATTATATTGGATTCTACCACGGCACGCGGCTAGTGGTGCATAGATAAAGAAGTAAAACAACTGTGGGTTATTATGCAACAAATATTGGGCGGAGCCTAATGTTTTGAAAATAGTTCCGGAAATTCGAAGAAATTGTTCCGTAAAATGCACGTGCTTAAACGCGCGATAGCAAATTGTGACAAACAAATCATTTTCTGCAATATGTAGCACAATATATTTGTATAAACGGACGAACCGTATTCTTTCTGTATTATCAACATTTGGGAGGAATACTAGCTATTAATAGTAAAAAACAAACCGTTGACATTTTACATCTGCTTAGCTTCAACCAGTTTATTATTTATGGGTTACTAAATTAAATGCCACCATAGGTCATAGAAAAGGACAATACGTTGTAAACAAGAGTTTCTCTGTTAAAGTACAGTCCGTGGTAAATAAGAGTTTCTCTGTTAAAGTAAAGGACATTCCGTTGTAAATAAAAGTTTCTCTGTTAAAGTAAAGGACATTCCGTGGTAAATAAGAGTTTCTCTGTTAAAGTAAAGGACATTCCGTGGTAAATAAGAGTTTCTCTATTACAGTAAAGGACATTCCGTGGTAAATAAGAGATTCTCTATTAAAGTAACGGACATTCCGTTGTAAATAAGAGTTTCTCTATTAAAGTAAAGTCGAGTGTTGTATGCACGTATAAACTCTTTTTTTTTATTTAAATAAATATAAATATGTTTAAACCCTTTATATACCAGATAAATTGCTTAGTATATACCGTACCAACGCCTTTATTATAATTACGATTAATTAATTATACATTGATCACATTATTCAATGTAAATACTTAAACTCCGTCACAATACAGGTAAATTTAAATACAAAAGTTTCACAATTTCATCGTTACCAACGTTAATGCAAAATCTTTGAGATATATCAACGTGGATAGATTTGCATTCGCTTGACATCCATGCATGCAATCAGTAATATATGCGTTCACGTCGTCAGGAAATGCAGTGTGGCAAAATGCAGACGAACCGAGTTTCTTTCTACGTTTTCTCCTGGGATAAAATAAAATGTTGTTAGAAAATTGCAATGAAACAATGATATAATATTAAAGAGCGGAATGGTTAGGATACACCGGATAGCAATAAAATAACATATTAAATAATAAATGTATTGTGCAGACATGGTGGTAATGGAATTACAAAAATGAGAAACAAATATGGATTCAATTGCTCAAGTCATCAATCTCTTACAATGATAGCTCGTGGACATAGAAGCTTAATTGCAATAACATTATATATAACCAAGAGTTTGTTTAAAAAACACTCTTGGGTAGAATGCACTACCCCTCATTTTCAAACGGATCTAGATAATGTAAGCACTGATTGTACGCATTTGCAATTCAAACGGAGGATATCATTTGAAAGTGTGTATACTGAACAAAAAAACACTTTCGTAAAGTACATGCCAAATTGTCACGGTTACGTAAGAAATGTACACACATAAATACATGTGGTTATTGTAAAATAGTTCTACTTTGCAAAATCGACCAGTTAATCCCAGTAGATTCATAACACAAACTTAGAAAACAAACAGAAGACTTCCGTAAATATATTCAAACTTAAAAAAAATCATCGACCATCAAACTTACCGAAAGTTTCATTTTTGGTTCAGTACCATGTATTCGAACATTTGTTGTTGTGTTATACTATTTGTACTTGTTAAAAAGAAATACAAAATAGAACAACAACAACAAAAGAAGCACCACCACGCACCTGCCAAACACAGGTGTCATGACGCAGCCAGGTTTTGTCTAAAATAAAACTTCTGCACTATATCTGTCGTCTGTTAATTGCATATTTCCTTAACAGATTTACGTCAACGACGTTACACATATTATAAGTCCATATATTTCATTTTCACATGACATTTTCAAAACTACAAGTGATCAATTCTCCCTTTATCCAATGATTAATGATTATAAAAGTCCATATATTTTGCATATATTTGCAATCAAACAAAATCTCCACCGGAATAAATATAATCTTAAATACGTAATAATAATAATAATAATAATAAAAGTCAAATAACAATACATTTGCAAATGTATTGTTATATGACTTTATTATAATTATGAATAAATATGGGCCCAGCGTGAGGTTGAAAGCGGTTGAAACACCCGATGCTTTGCATTGACGTTCTAAGGCTGTGACCCCAGTTTTATTCATATTTGTGTTTTGTATTTGTTACCTGTGTTTGTAGTGTGCTGTGTTGTTTTAGCAACTGGTCACTTGCCGTAAATAAACGAACTTGTGCTGCTAATACGAGTTCTCTCCTGCTGCTAATACGAGTTCTCTCCTGCTGCTAATACGAGTTCTCTCCTGCAGACGCAGCTGGAGGTTCATTTTTGTTCCCATTTATTTCCCTACGCTAATTACGTATGTGCGTAACTTAGCATACTAGTTGATAAAATGTCCATGACATTTCCCGGAATACGAAACAAGTCCGCTTTGTCTGATTGTGTTAGCTACTCAAGTCAAAACACAAAACGAGGCTTTAATAAATCGTCGACGTGCGGGAACATGTTTTGACTGGTTAATTATCATATTGTGTTGCATGTTTGCAAGTAAATTTGTCAATGAATTCACGTAGTTGTAGAAAAGACGGTTCATGAATAAACACTTTGTTTGATAGAGAAATAATTCAAATGTTATAATGAATGTTAGTTGTAAGAAATGCACACTTCATGTAAATAATACATTATATGTTGTAAGGTGTTATATACACCGTTATATATTGTAAATGTATATGAACTGGTTATCTACTATTTACTAATGTCTTGTCATGAACTGAGCTATTCTCCAAAAAACGTGTATACAAAATGTTCACAGTTCACACTTGCCTATAATGTTACAATTCTATTAACATTTTACCCCTGTTCAAACACAGGGGTTAATTTTCTATCAAAGGTTAGCTCTTGCATGCGACTTTTGCATTCTGTCTATGAAATGTCGCCATTAGCTACGTATTTTCGATGTAAAAAGCATACTATTTTAGTGTCAACATACGTTTATCCATGAAAAGAATAACACAGTAGTATTTGGCCAAATGATGTTTATGTCATTTTAACTTGAAAAAAGTTGTATGTATACACGGGTATATTACGTGTGTTTAAAGCATCTAAACTTGTATACATAAAATAAATACAAACATGTAATACTATTTTATCTGTGTATGTTTTCGCTAAACAAAACTTGGTCACTAATAGATTATTATTAACTACATGTATAATAATAATAATTATTATTATTATTATTTAGTGACTACGATATACTAGTAGTTAAAATTATATTCATCCGAAGAATATATTGTCGTATTGTTATATTGTAAACTATTGACCAAAATTGTTTATATCTAAAAAAAAGAACGAGAGAAAACAACCGAACTAATTCGAACCAGCCGAGGCTATTCTTGATGAAAAAAACATGTGCAATATCAACTGAGGCGAACAGTCTAGACACAGCAAACAGTTAATAACATTTTAATACTAAAACCTAGTTTCGCCTTTCGCGCCAAGGACAGTCACAATTTCAATAAACAGTACTATGTTTGAAGACAATATGTGTACAAGTAGAAGTGGTTTCCAAGAATGAAATGGCGTGTCGTTTTGTTTCAACTCTGGATAAACTTAGTACTTTGTGATACCCATTGTTTGGCAACGGATTACTCGAACCATCGGTATACATGTACTTATTTTATCGAGTCTGAATTTTGAACTTAATTACCGTAATCGCACCAATACTTATATTTTATGGCTGAGTACGTCCAATTTCCAGTGAAGTACATCCAATGTTCCGTGAGGTTTATCCGATTTCCAGTGAGTTACATCCGATTTTCAGCAAGGTAAATACGATTTCCTTAATTTAGACACTTAATTCAATGATTTAGAAGTATTTTCGATTTCCAGTGAGGCATATCCGATTTCATTTAATATATACACTTTATCCAATGAAATACTTTCGATTTCCAGTGGGGTGTATCCGATTTCCAGTGAGGTATATCCAATTTAATGGACATATATCCGATTTCCAGTAAGGAATAATATTATCTGATATCTTTTACTGTATACACGATATCCAATGAATTATTTCGGCTTTCCAAAGAAGTTTTTTCGATTTCAAGTGAGATGCATCCAATTTAAAGGAGGTTTATTGTGCCTTGACATTCAACCGTGACATTGGGCTTTGACAAACAGGCAGGCATCATTGTACGTAACACACCATTTGGTCATTGGGAATAATAAACTACACTCTTCATAAAGCATCCTTCCTGGAAATGTAGAAGTAATGGAGCGGAAACTATTTTTTCTTGACCTTTGACGAACAAGCATGGGTCTTGGACAAATCAACTGGTGGAGGTGAATAATAATATGCAGTCATATTAAAATCCATCCAGGCATTATAAGTTATGAAGAGCAAACAAACTATAGACGTACGGGTGAACACCCGCGAATCCCCTATAGCCCCCACTGTGTCACCAAGTGGAGGTATATTGCCATATTTGATTGTTATTACAAAAATGAAATTAACCCTCGCTTTTATTAACCTTTTGTTATTATACTGCAGTTAACCGCCTTTTTACTGAGTATACACACACACACACACACACACACACACTATCCATTCACACATAAAACTGATATTAAAAGATATCCCATTATCTCCGTTGATAGAAAAATCATACTTCAATGTTGTGGACAGCTTTTGATAGCATTGCTAATTCCCATTAAATTCATTCCAGAAATTGAAAGAAATCAAAAGGCTGGTAATTCAGGCAGATAAAATGCCTCCAACCGTATCAGGAATATAGCTCTCAAATCAACACTTCCTGAAAAACAGTCAGTCTAGACCGGAAAGTATTTCTGGAATTAAATGTCTTTCTATCGTACCATTAGTTTCAAAAAAAGTGAAAAAAAATTTGACTTATCAAATGGTTAGACAGCATTAAAGGGCTGTTTCAAAAAGTGGTTAAGTATTTAAGTGATTGCATCAAAAGTGGTAAAGTGTTTCAATACAGAATATTATTTAAGAAAACACGTGGACCGTTATTTTTTTACACTCAATAACATTACGGTTTTGTATCAGAAGTGGTTAACAATGACTAAGTTATTGTATTAAAAGTCAAGTGCTTAAGTAGCAAGACCCAAGTAACACTATTGAATTGCATCGAGGGCTTAAGTAACACAATGGGATTACATCATTAGGTGGTTAACAATGTGGTTAAGTATAATTAAAGGATTGTATCACAAGGTTGTTAAGTTTCCCCAAGGGATTGCATCACGTTGTAAAGTAATACCAATAGATAGTAATAGAAAGTGATTAAGTAACACCAAGGGATTGCATTAGAAGGTGGTATTGCATCACATATTAGTAAAGTAACACCAATGGATTGTAACAGAAAGTGATTCAGTAACACCAAGGGATTGTTATTAGGTGGTTAAGTAACACCAAGGGATTGTATTATGTGGTTAAGAAATACCAAGGTGAATGTATCATAAAAAAGCTGGTTAAGTAACATCAAGCGATTGTATTTTAAGAATGTGGTTAAGTAACACTAAGGGATTGTATCACAAAGTAGTTAAGTAATACCAAGGGATTGTATCACAATGTAGTTATGTAACACCATGTGATTGTATTTTAAGAATGTGGTAAAGTAACACTGCGGGATTGTATCACTATGTGGTTAAGTAATACCAAATTCTGAAGCAAATGTGAGATTGAGTGCACTTAAAGGGATGTATCAATGGTAGGACGACAATTAAAGGGATGTATCAATGGTAGGACGACAATTAAAGGGATGTACTTTTTCTTAACGATTCCGTCAATATACAGTGAAACCTGTCTAAACCGAACGGCGTCGGGACCAGGCCGATCATTCGGTTTCCAGAGGTGTTCGGTTTATCCAGGTTTTTTTTATAATAGGTCTTTTTTCATAAAACAACACACTAATCAAGCACGTGCATGTATTCTAGAACAACTTCTTTGCATAAAACAACGCTCAAAGTACATGTATCAATCAAACGAGTTCATGTATTCAACATTAGAGATTTTATAGTCATGTTTATTAACAGTTTGTAACAACTTACAAGACTATTTTTTGCCAACTGGCATATTTTAATATAATTACAATGGTGTGAAGCATTTAAAACATTACACTGTATGTAATGTTTTTCACAAGTTGACTATTGTCGTATGCACCAATCGCTAATTGCACCACTGCCCCGTTATTACCATGGCGATTATGCCCTTCATGTGTAATCGTGTCACCAATTATCGGGTTCACGCCTCTGCGGTATCGCGATGTAACACTTGACAGAATACGCCGTTCGGTTTATTCAGGTTTTTTAAGGTTGAATGAGATCAAATTTGCGATAAAATCGTTCGGTATTCGGTTTTGACAGGGTTCGGTTTATTAAGGGTTTTTGATACATAAAATAAGAACGAAAAAAATCGGGACCGATGCAGCCGTTCGGTTTTGACAGGGGTTCGGTTTTCTCAGGGTTTGCTTTGGACAGGTTTCACTGTATTATACAAGAGGGCCATGATGGCCCAAAGCGCTCACATGAGAACTGGTACAGATGAAGACCATACTGTTGTGGAAGGTTTGAAAATTAAGGTATATAAACAATACGCAAAGGGGGATAGGATCAATTTGATTTAAAACATCGGCAAGTACAATGGGCTAACTAAAGTGCGAGTTGGGTAGTGGATGTGTGGTGTTTTTGCTAATGGTTCTCAAATCATTTTTCTTGATATTCTTACCTGACCCTTTTTCATAAAGTCAGTGACAATTCTGGAAAATGCAGAAACAGTAAATGTTGATGTCTTTTTCGCAGACAGTTTTAGAGAACCAGTTGCAATGCGATAATTGCGATGGCTGTGCTATGAGGTCAAGTTTTGCTTATTCTACGATAATTTTCTGTCCAATGATGATAAAAATGATTTTTATGCAGGCTCATTTTTTATGGTCATACGCAAACTGTGTAAGTTTGGTCAACACTGAATCGAAAATCGTGTGTGCAAGCCAATCATTGATAACTTATTGGTGTTTTTTTCCAAATACAAGGGGCAATAACTCCGATGTTTCATGCCTGATGATGCTTATATTCGACTTCACCTGTAGTCTTACGTTCATAGATAAATTTTGCACGATTGGTGAAGATTGGATGAAAAATGAAGTCTCTATCCTAAATAATGTCCATTTTTGTATATTTTTTTCACAAACAAAGGGCAATAAATCTGGTGTTTCTTCCCAATTTTGCTTATATTCGACTTCACTTTTACTCTTATGGTCATAGGCAAATGGTGCAAGATTGGTGAAGATTGGATGAAAAATGAAGTCTCTATCCTGAATTATCTCCATTGTTGCATATGTTTTTCACAAAGGGCAATAACTCCGGTGTTTCTGGTCCGATCTTGCTTATATTTGACTTCAACTGTAAACTCATGGTTATAGACAAACTGTGCAAGATTGATGAAGATTGGATGAAAAATGAAGTCTCTATCCTGAATAATGTCGATTTTTGTATATTTTTTTAATAAACAAAGGGCAATAACTCTGGTGTTTAAAATACGATCTGGCCCATTTTTGGCATCTTCTGAGATCTGATGGTCATACACACAATGTGAAAATTTGGTTAAGATTGGATGGAAAATAAAGTCTCTATGTTGGAAAAAGGCATTTGTGCACTTTTTGCATGAAAAAGCGGCAATAACTCTAGTGTTACTGGTGTGTCTGACCCAATAACAATCCCATCCGAGATGTTATGGTCATACACAAACTGTGCAAGTTTGGTTAAGATTGGATAAAAAGTGAAGACTCCAGCTTGAATACAAACCGACTGTTGACGGCACACGGACGACGCAGGAGAGGTCCCCTATACCAATAGCTCACCGAGCACTTCATGCTCAGGTGATCTGATAAAATCGAAAGATACATCTGAGAAAAAAGGAATTTTTTTTATTTTATTAAATGTCTATTTGACTGCGAAATACAATCAATATGTTCCTTTAAAACAGCTAAAACCTCCAATGCTTTGTTCTGGGCCCGTATTCACCAACCCATTCTTAGACTTAAGACTAAGAATATTCTTGAAACTGTCTTGTTCTAAGAGCACTTGAATGTTGAGTCTTACTTAGTCTCAGCCATCTGTAATCACATCATTCCATATTTAGAACGATTTGTTAATGACATAAGCAACATTGGTACCATGTACATATGTAAACGCTGAAGTATATTTTCTTGAGTCTAAGTCTATTTTCTTGAGTCTAAGTCTATTTTTTATTCTTAAGTCTAAGAAAGGGTTGGTGAATACGGGCCCTGACCATGCCAAAGCAGTGAGCCAATTTTTAACCATTTATAAACTTGTATGTTTGTTTCGTGTGTCTTGTACTGTGTCGTATGGTCGATTGGTCACTTGCCTTTTAAAAATAAATTTCCATAATATTTTACAGGTGTTTTATTTTTATGTTTAACAAATACATTTGTAATTGTTCAACGAGGAATTCATTTCCATCTTCTAATAGATATAGAGGATATTTGTTGATTGTATTTTATTTCACGAGTGTTCATAGAAAATGATATGTTGACGAGTAGCGAAGCTACGAAAGAAAATATCTATTTTCTATGATCATGACTGAAATAAATTGCTGTCTAACTGGGTTTAATTGGAAAATGTTGCGGGACTTATAACGTCATGACATTAAAATAATGTCATTTCATAATTTACTGTATTAAATTGGGAGCCAGTGAACTTCCAGAGAGGTAATGTTCACAGTTTTAAAACAGTGAATTACCAATTTTATTTCACTGATATCTACCTATAAATCACTGGAAAGCATAAAATAAAATGCTATTGTTAATATGACTTTGAACAACAACAAAATGTTACCAACAAATATTTAATGAAATGTGATAAACAAATATATATATATATATATATATATATATATATATATATATATGTGATCTATGTGATTCAGCAAAGTTTTGCAATACTGGATTCAGTAAGCAGCATGTTTTCAAATGAAATGCATGTTTGGCCTTGCAAGAATAGTGATTGGCTGATATAAATATTGGTCTTTCTCGCGAACTGGGATAAATTTATGTTTGTTCATGTTTAAATGTTGATGCTGAATCTGATCTATTTGTCAGAGTGATGTGTGTGTTTAATATTTACTTTGCTTAGCTCTCTGTTTATACTAAATATCAAGTAAAATGTCAATGGTTTCACACATCAATTTCCAGTATTTAGAAAGTTGATTTTATACCAGCAAAACGTTCAGTTGGAATAAGTTTAAGCCAAAAAGTGACACATTTTTAAAATCAGTTTATTGTGTAAGTTTATTCAATTGGATTTATGTAGTGATTAAGGAAAATGTTATATAATTAACAAAGTAATGATAAAAGGATAATAACAATTAAACCAGTGTTGTATTTCCCATGTAGTGATTTAAAAAAATTAAATCATACAGTCCCAACAATAAGAAAGATCTAGGAATAGACACTACATCGACCAAATTATTGAGGGTTATGAACCTAAACAAATTTCACATCAAAACAAGCAGCTGAACCCATGACTTCAAATATTTGGAAACTTAGCCTTAATCTTGTATAATAGCCAATGAAAATCACGTCTCATATGTAACAAGCATTTCCATTGGTCAATATCATCAATTGAGAAATAACAAGAATCTTAATAAGTCAAAATTTTAAGTTGAGCTGGCTAAGTTCAGGATTGAGATTATATTAAGTTAAGGGGCCAAGCTTTCAATTGGTTGTTAGCTTATGAATTTTTTTTTGTAAATGGCTGTAACATAAAGGTCTATTTTCTTCTCTAAACAATCACAAACAAGTAATACAGGAAGATAAATAAACAGTTTTAATACACAAGTATAAACACTCATACTTGGCATACTTGTATTTCTAACAAGATTCAATTTAATACCAACAATAAACACTAGTATTTGCGTATGGATCTTTTATAATATCATAAAGGTATTTTCAGAAGGCAAGCACTAATATTATGAACACTATTCTGAAAGTAACAGTCTTTTAAAACATTTAAAACGTTAAAATGACAGACATGTATATAATTTAGTATTACTTTTTGTTGTTTTATTTTTAATTTTTAAAAAAAAAATATAGAATTGGCAATCTGGATATAAGATGTTTTATAAACAATGTACATATTTTACTGACAAAATCAAAAACAGTGATAAAATGACTAAAAACACATTATTAAATTGTGATCAGATTATGAAATGAGAATCTTTAGTTATAGTGCAAAATTATTAACCTGACACTCATTATTCTTCGTGACAAACCGTCCAATTACATATTATACAATCCAATTACAGTTAAGTAAATAGAACTAGATCATGAGAACATTTAGCAGAATTTTATGTATATATATATGGAATAAAATACTTAAGAAAAATGCCGATTTTAAGGATGAGGATAGGATTTTACAAACTTCTCGCAGCGGTTACCTCCCCTGTCGGTTAACGGTAACCACTGCCATCACAAGTAAAATCCTTCCAGATCTGGAAGGATTACGTGTTTGTAACTTTTACTTATTAAATTCAACTCAGTGCAATTTTCTACATAATTGGACTTTTTATATATCGTTTGCAGTCAATAATTAAAACAGAACAAGAAAATAACTAATTAAAACCATGAATAATATCTAGAAGATTTAAATCGATCCTCATCACATGGTCTGTTTTACTGAAGCTGTTTCTGGAATGCGACCCCAGATTGAGCTTTTGCAATAATGCAGCAGAATGCAAAAACAAACATAAAATGTTAAAAGTTTCATCAAGTTACTAAATGCACTTTACACAAAAAAAACTATGTTTATATTAAATTGTCCAACATTTTAAGTGAGGACTTAGAGCTTGAAAACTATGTTCTCACATAATTGGCAGTGAGGGAGCACCACAAATTGAAAATCCATTTCCACCACTTTAGCATGTGACATTGCAGAAACAGGAAGGATATTACATGTATTTATGGAAGCACGCACATTTTTCAATGCCAAGTGATTAACAAAACACCTTATAGTTTGGAAGAAGAAAAAGAATTTGCGCACAAAGGAATAAGTGTAAATGGCAGTGCTAAAATTGTGAAGGATGAGATCTTGTTTGTTTCTAGGAATATCCAGTGCTTTTGTTTTACCAGTATTTTTGTTCCTGTATGAATTTACAAAACTCACAAAATATATGCGTAGAATATATCTATCCAATATCTAACAATATCTAACAAGACTTAAATTGCTACAATTTCATACGAGTGAAATACAATAGCTTATAAATCCTCATTAAATGGTTTTCAAAAGAAGAATGTCATTCACTGTCAACTAAAATGTTTTTAATGTCCAATTCACCCTTCAATAGCGCTTCAAATTGATGTCACACTCCGTTCAAGTACAGGGAAGTAAGGTTAATTTAAGGATAAAAGAAACGATTGAACAAACATTTACCTTTTAAGTTATTTAAAAGTAACATTTTCTCCAACAAATACCATAATTAAAGCTTGGGCATTGAACTTATAACTGAGTACAACTTAATTTAAGTAGAAAACAGTCGAGTGCTCAAGTGCTTAGTCCTTTATTTCCTTTAAGGCTTAAAAGATAATTTGCATTCCTTTATTTCCTTTAAGGCTTAAAAGATAACTTGCATAACAGTGAAACAACTGGGGCCATATCCTAGAAACATCTTAATCAAATCTTAAAATATGTTCACTTAGGTTACAAATTTCAAAACGTTTTATTTACAAAAACTACATATAAATGTGTTAATCTTTTTATATTTATATACCAAAAATAATACTATAGGTAGTAATTAATAACCACTTAGAACAATGCACTGAAATAAACGGTTAAAAAAAATGCTGATTTTAAGGTTAAGGATAAGATATTACTTAAGACGTTTCTGGAATATGGCTACAAATACAGATACAGACGTATTTTATGGCACAAACATTATAGGTACCGGTACTATTCAAAATGTTGAATATGACTATTTTAGTACATGAAACTTCTTCCGGGACCAGTTCACAGACAAAAAACTAAAATGTTGAAAATGACTATTTTAGTACATGAAACTTCTTCCGGGACCAGTTCACAGACAAAAAACTAAAATGTTGAATATGACTATTTTAGTACAAGAAACTTTTTCCGGGACCAGTTCACAGACAAAAACTAAAATGTTGAAAATGACTATTTTAGTACACGAAACTTCTTCCGGGACCAGTTCACAGACAAAAAACTAAAATGTTGAAAATGACTATTTTCGTACAAGAATCTTCTTCCGGGACCAGTTCACAGACAAAAAACTAACATCTGCTCCGGATTAATAACTAATGACTGAAAAGACGCTTTAAGGGGCATACTATTTAAAATGTTTGGTTTGTAACGTGAAACAAATGCAAATAATTGGAATACTTCTGTTCTTTCTGTTGAACAGTTTTTGAAAACATGTATCACTATGAAAGCATTAGGCGTAAAAAAAAAAAGTCATATCAGGTTACATGCCCAGAAAATGAAGGTAGGTAGGTAGAGATTATATATTTTTTTATTCTTATTTTTATATTTGGTAAATGGTCAACTTTAAGATTCTAAAACTGAATAAATATTCAAAACATATCGGTAATATCCTTAAACATTGTTTATAACTGGATGCTATCAAAACAAAACACTTATTTATCGAAAAAGCATTTAATTATTGGAAAAAGGTAAATGAAACAAAAAATATCTGACAAACTCAATAAAATGTTCTAGGGTCAGGGCATTGTTGTAGGGTAGGTCGGATAAACTGAAACAACCATTTATTTTTTACGCCTTAACATTATTTTAATGAATACTAAAACGTTTGGCAGAGTGGTAAGCATGACAGACTTTGGATCTGGAGGTCGTAGGTTGGAGGCATCGCTTTTTGTTCTCTTTTTGTGCTTTTCTTAAGTTTGTGCGGTTAATATGTCTGATGACGTTTTTCAAATATATGAGAACATCCGTGAATTAGTCCCCTTAATGTTAGGCAAAATATTTATGAAATAATGAGTTTGAGCTTCTTATTACAATTAAAAAAAAATCTATGAAATTATCTATAATTCCAGACATCTCATGCACAAAAGTAAAGTAAAAACATCAATCTGGCTGTTTAAATGGACCTATCAATAGGGGGGCAGCGGCGGGCATATACGGGACTTTAGATTCCCGACAGACGGGACTTTGATACGCTCAATAATTCCTTGTCTCCAGAAAAAGACTTTGTCAGATTTTAGAGCCCAGTAATATTGGACCCCCCAAGCATCTCCCACTGTGAGGATTTAGACAAAAACGCTTGGCTCTTGGGTGGGGAATTGGACCCCAAAAAATAAAAAAAGTCAAATTCCCCTGGGTCAGCCCGCTGCTCCCCACCTGGGGGAAAATATTGACAGGTGCATAATCCTGACTAGTAGAACCATAGCTAATTCACAAGAATATTTACAGATGGTTGGCATATGTGACATATTAATATATACATGAATAGCAATTTACATATATTTACAACAAATGTTTAACAGCACCATTTGGAATATCTGTGGTGACCATAGCAACCAAAGAAATTCAATTCATCACCACATCTGTTACCATAAGCTTTACTTTTTTCAGCAATGTTCACATTAAAACAATATCGGTAATCAAACACTCTGAGACCTCAAAATCATGTCTTGTGACATTCAAGTCATGTCTCAATGAAATCATAATGTAACATGGTTCCATTTTTTTACAATTTCTGTACAACGAAGTTTTGCACTCAAATTCTTCAAATATATTGCACATTCAAATATGGCTCCCATTTGTCGAGAGTTCATATCACCAAAACAAATGCACGTTTCATTGTCTATTACTGGAAGAACTGATCATGGATATTAACACAATTTAATAAACCTTTGTTTCATCTATACATCAGTGCTGTGATTTCAGAAACACTTCAAGGGAAGAAATTTCAGGGAAATTTCACAATTCAGGGAAAGTTCACAGTTTTTCAGGGACAATTTTTTCACATATCAGGGAAATTTTACATTTCAAGGGAATTTCGCAAATCAGGGAAATTTCACATTTCAAGGAGAAAACTAGCTAGCTCCATTCAAAGGGTTCTCAATTTCTAAACCTCTCTAATCTAAAACGAATCTGGCAGAGATGAGCATTATTTGTATACAAAAATTTGCCATTCAAAAGGAGGAACGGGGGACAATCACATCCCTGATAAATCCTTTTTTTAAACATTCCGCGAAAAGGAAAAACGTTAAAGACAGCTATAATACTAGCGATTCCTGCGATATGGGCCCGTATTCACAAAGCTCCTAAAGTTTCCCCTTCGAGAAGAAGTGTATTAAACGCTGCGGTATTGGCACCATATTTTTCTCTGCATTAAATGCGCATTTAATACACTGTTAGTACACTTACTGTATTTTTTCTGTACTTTTTCTGCGTTTTTTTTACAAAAAGTGTATTAATGCACTAGAAAATACCCTTAGGTGTATTTTTTTTTAAAGATATAGTGTATTTTTCAAGGAGTAAAAATAACTTTAAATGCACTTTGTATTAATGCAGGAAAAATGCAGAAAAAATACACTTTTTTCTGTAATAAGTGTATTTTTTCTGCATTTTCAAGTGTATTTAATGCGCATTTAAAGCAGAAATAATACGGTGCCAATTCCGCAGCGTTTAATGCGCATTAAATGCATATTTAATACACTTTTTCGAGAAGGGTTAGGGAAAACTTTAGTAAATTCCTTAAATTCATAAAATTCCTTAAGTCCCTAGATGTTTTGCATATAGGTCTTATAACATTTAAATGTTGCAAACTTGTAAATATTGCTTATATGTTTAGGATTGCAGCCTCCTTTGTACAGAAATCATTGGATTTCACAAAGAAAACGTGATCTGAAGTTTTCACTTAAGTACAACTTAAGTTAAGATTTCCCTTAAGAGCTTTGTGAATACCAGCCCTTGTGTTATGTTGTGCACCAGTGTCAAGCCTTCAGTGTATTTACAACTCCACTTGTCTTAGTGTAAAATTCAAGAGGTTGGTAGGTTTCTAACAACCATCATACTATGCCTCACAGCTAGTTGTTATTTCTATCAAACTTTAACTTCCCATAGTGCTATTTGTTATCCATTTCCATCAAATTTTAACTTCCAGTGGTGCTTTTAAGAACCAAGTCTCTTGACCTTTATAAAAACTAACACTTTAGCTGGATATGTGTATAAATTAGCAGAAATTGAATGTTTCTCTTTCAAGTTTGTTTAATTTCCTGTTCTTGGTCACAGCAAATGCTTGGATAATCAGTATGCCGAGATATATAAAAGATATGTTAACTATGTCAAGTTCTTGTATTTCATATCTTGCTGTTGGAATCATCATAAATTATTTACCCTCACATCACCGAAAAATATTACATGTCAAAGATTGCAGCCATCATTTGCAGCTGTCATGCAAAATTTCCCTTAAATGTCAATTGTATGCTTGATTGATATAAAAAAGTTTCCTGGCTAAATATAGCACCTTATAAGAATTTGAAGATTTTTATAGGACTAACTTTCTTTTTTCACCCAATTTACCTAATTTCAACCACTAAATGAAATCCGATCAATTTATTTTCTCATATTTAACCACCACGTTCTCAAATGCCCATGTCAAATCCCAAGTACTGATTATTTCATATACATGTTTCAGTTCAAGGCTAAATTTAATGGCCTCTATTTCCCACATGCATACCCATTATGGCCTCTAT
Organism: Congeria kusceri; assembly: GCA_027627225.1. Lineage (NCBI taxonomy): Eukaryota > Metazoa > Mollusca > Bivalvia > Myida > Dreissenidae > Congeria > Congeria kusceri. The sequence continues at coordinate 17,244,189 of CM051039.1, forward strand.
TTCACATCCATATGTCAGTTATGGCCTTTATTGCACATACATATGTAAGGCATGGCCTCTTTTTTACATACACGTATCAGTCTTGGCCTCTATTTCACATACATATGTAAGTTATGGCCTCTATTTCACATCTACGTTTGGGCCTCACTTTGTACATACATGATGTCCATTTAGGCCTCTATTTCACATAAAAATGTCAGTTTGGGCCTCATTTTCAAATACATATGTCAGTTGTGATCTCTACTTTACATACATATGTCAGTTTGGTCTCTATTTCTAATAACTATGTCTGTTCAGGCCAATATTTCACCAACAAGTCAGTTCGGGCATCTGTACATGTATGTCAGTCTGGGTTGTTATTTTAGGCCTCTATTTTGCATATATGTGTCTTTTGGGGCCTTTATTTCAAGCACACTTTTATTTATTTCTGGCCACATTTTCTTCAATTTGTCAGTTTGGGCCTCTAATTTACACATATATATGTTAGTTTTGGCCTCTATTTCAAAAAAACACATCAGTTGTGGCCTCTATTTCGCATACATATTACCGTTTTGGCATTTCTTTAACATACAGATGCCAGTTTTGGCCTCTATTTCACATACATATTACAGTTTTGACCACTATTTCACATACATGGAACAGTTTGGGCCTTTATTTCAAGCACTTATTTAATTTCACTTCCGGCCTCTATTTAACGGCCATGCACCGGAGTGTGTATATCCAACCGTAGCCGGGGTTCATCTGGTTCCATGAGTACTGTTCCACACCGGTCATGTTGAGCAAGTAGCGTTTTTCATTGAGCCGACCGCACGTGGCATTCGTTACCTGAAAGTAGAATAATGGGACAAGATTGAAACAAGTGACAGTAATAAAACATTCAAGGCGTGTTGTGGGAAAACCGGGCTTAATGCATGTGCGTAAAGTGTCGTCCTGGATTAGCCTGTGCGGACGACACTTTACGCACATGCATTAAGCCCGGTTTTCCGCAACACGCTTCATACTTTGATTTTATCCGAACATAAAACATCAAGAAATTAATTCAACAGTTTAAACGACTGCTTTTCCTCATACACCTTTACAGAAGCACCCTGTACAGTCTCTGATCCAAGATCGTTCCCAATTAGGCATTTTAATTTTTGAATATCATGTCCAGCAACTGATAACTTCTACACGATCAAACAAAAATGGAAACACTTGTGAGCTGCAAACCATCAGTAAGCATCATTTTAACAGTAATAATTTATAAACTGATTCCACAAAAATCCATGGCTAAGGCAAAACTAGAGCTCTGCGAGTCTGATGTGTCGCCCGATTGGGCATCACCCAAGTACCAAAAGAGCAATTATGCCATACTTACACTTCCATAAAGTTTCATAAATATAGCCCAAAAACTTGCAAGTTATTGTCTGCACAAACTGAAAGGGCTCAGGCCGACGCCGCCAAAACCGCCGCTGCCAAAAGTAACCCCTATAATTATGTCGCCTTTTCAGGCAACACAAAAACTCTTAATATTGTGTAATTAACTGCAGACTGTTAGCCTTTTCCAAGAAAACAATCAACAAGAGCAACATTAATTTCACGATCAGCCAGTTTTCCCAGTTAATAAAATGTTGTTTGTTTGTGTAATAATAGGGAATGTTAAGTTAGGCGTTTCACACATACTTTTAGACCCACTGAATTAAACTGTGAAGTTTTTCCACTAACTGCATGCCATATTAAGATTTTTGTTTTGATTCTCCAATATTGGCATTCAGTCAAATGCAGAATATGTGCATTTTGACAGATTGAGGTATGATGTCTGTTAGTGATCTATAAGTGTTTTCGAAATGATAGAAACACCACAATGCTGTCATCACTTGTGATTTCAGGTGTCTGGAAACAGAAGCAATTAATCAATCAAATGACGATTAGCAAAGCTAGGATAAACATTTCATAAACTTCAGATGCCCAAAACTAGGCTTTCAGGCTTTCTTAAATAATTTAGCACTTTAAGAAATATGACATCAAAAACATTACACAATTAGATAAACACATTCTAAAAACCAAACTTAGCTGTTCAAGATTTAGGATAAATAAATGCGCCACATTTAGCAAAGTTTCAATAAACATTGTCTTAAATTCAGACATGATTAATATTTGTGAACTTTAAAGAACAACAAAGCCAACACACCAGATAAAAAATTTCTGGATACTTAAAGGGACTCGTTTACAGATTTTCGCATTTTTTTAAGTATGCCATTATATTACTTAATTGTAAAGATTTAAGCACCGGAACTACAGTATAATAAAAAGAAAAAAAATAGAAACAAAAATAAAATAGAAAATGGTCCCACCTTGGCTCGAACATGGGACCTCCAGATTAAAAGGCTATTGCCTTAACCACTCGACCATTTTGACGTCTGTGTTTAATCCTGCTTTATTTACTTTATGTAATTGTTCCTCGGTTGTCATCAATTTCAATGAAAACAACAGAAACACTCCAAATTATTTCATCGTTTAGCGTTAGAAACGCTTTATAATTTTATCAATTTAAACTGATGATTACTCATAAACGAAACAGTTTTTATAGAATATTTCTAGGTCCGTAGTGTTATTTTGCTTCCTTGTATACAGTGTTCTTTTATTTTCGGAATCGGTGACAAAAAGTTCAAAGATTGTCAATTCGTCAATCTGTGAACAGGTCCCTTTAAGCCACACATGCTGCTGTACCAAGTTTTGGCAAACAACAGGAGCAGAATTAGCATTCCATGTTGATAAACTCTCCCTGGAATTCAGATGCAAACTATATTTTTGTGAAGTGATTAAGTTGTTTGCTCTTTAGAGAACACACTTTAGAATTCTAGATACCAATGGTAGCTTTTCCTGATTTTGAGGGAAAGAATCATGGTATTAGCAAGGCATAGATAAACTTGTCCTTGAAGCAAAATAAATACGCACTCAGATATGGTAAAGTGATTTATTTTTCACTTTGACAAAACATTTTCCGAATTCAAATCATTTTCCTTTTTCTGGTAACCAAAGCTTTTCCAGATTTTGACTAAACAATCGTGGCATCATTACCAAAGTTAAGATAAACATATTTCTAAAATTTAATGGGACATAATGTGCATTCAGATATGTGGAGAGAGCTAGAACATCAAAAATAACACACTTCAAACACATTTTTAGACACAGTATTAGCAAAGCCGCGCCCGGCTAGCTCAGTTGATAGAGCGCTGGACTGTCAATCCGGGGATCGTGAGTTCGAACCCCAGCCCGGCCACATAACTTGTGTGGGGATTGGTCATGAAATTATTTCGACGGCCATTCTCCCCCTACCTCTGATTCAAGTAGGACAGTTGTCAGTTACTGGCATAGGTATGTGCACTTAGTACTGGTTAACCGCTTAGGTCGGCTAAGCTTGCCCAGGAAAAGTGTGAGTAGGTTAACTGACCAACGTGATATGACTGAAATACTGTTAAAAACGGTGGAAAATGCAAACAGACAAAAAGCAAAGCCTAAATAAACCTTTTAAAAGACCAACAACGATAACACACTTCAGAATTAAAATTTCTGGAAATCAAAGTTTTGTATGAATGACTAGGTGTTCTAGATTTTGGAGAAGCAATCATGGCTGTACATGTGTTAGTAATGTCCTGACAATGAACTTGCCATTGAATTCAAAAATGCAAACTATATTTTTGTGACATGTGACTCAGTTGTTTGCACTTGCCTAGATAACAGAACTTGTTTTCCTGAATTTGCAGACAGAACAGTAATAGAGAAGTCCAGATAAACATTTCCTTGAAATTTAAATACACAAGAATGTGCATTCAGACATGGTTAATCTTTCAGTACTTTAAAGAGCTACAGTATTAAAGACAATGCCTTTCAGAGTTAATATTTATGGAAACCAAAGCATGGTCTTTCTGATTTTGTAGAAACAATCAAGGCACTCATAGCAAAGCTATATCTAGGGTTGAGCGCGAACCTGTTGTATCTGCTTAACATTTCTATATAATATACATTAGTTTCACGCTCAACCCTCGATGTGTACCTATATAAACTCTATTTGGTATTTTAAAAGACCAACAAAGACCATTCAAAGTGAAGCTAGCAAAAGACTGTATGACCAGCAATCATATGCAAGGTAACTTGAAAGCTTGTGCAAACTCTTACAAACTACTATCTGTTTTTTCTTAAGAAGAAAATTCATTTTGTGCAAGCTTGTTAAGGTTAAAAACTTCTGGAAAGCAAATGTATAAGCAATGCCATGACAATAAACCCGCCCTTGAACTCAGATGCATAAGATATTTATGTTGACATTACTGTGATTAAGTTGTTTGCACTTAAGAAATAATGTTCGATTATATTGGCTAATGCATATGAATTAAACCACAAGAGCCTTAGCCCGGGTTGTTTAATATACAGAATGAAAAATCGTTCATTAGCCGATAAACAACAATAATGCAAAAATTATTTTCATTTTCTGGAATTACAAGCAAACTCTATTTTACTGTTTCAGACTTTATAATTTTTTCGGGTTGCTTATTGGTAGTTAAACAACGGTGAATTTTGTTCTTTGTCTATAGGAAACTCTTCGCATGTAATGTTAGAATACACTTTAGATTTCAAGTAGATAACAAAACTTGTTTTTCATAATTTTGGAGAAAGAATGTCATAAGCAAGCCCTGAGGTAAACATAATATGAGGCGTGTCGTAGGAAAACTGGGCTTAATGCAGGTGCATAAAGTGTCGCCCTGGATTAGCCTGTGCAGTCCAGGCTAATCCGGGATGACACTGTCCCCCTACAGTGGATTTATGTTTAGAAGATATTACCTTTAAACAGAAAATACCATAAAAGCGGAAAGTGTTGTCCCGGATTAGCTCGTGCGGACTGCACAGGCTTATCCGGGATGACACTTTCCGCACATGCATTAAGCCAAGTTTTCCCACGACACCCCTCATATATCCTTGAAATTCAGATGCACAAGAAGGTGCATTCAGACACTGTTAATTTTTTAATACTTTAGACTGTTTAGAGCGCAATTCACAGACAAAAAACTTCTGATATTTTAAATTCTGGCAACCAAATTCACAGGTGTCAATCTCCCAGCAGAGTTGTCCTTGGTTCATTGCTCTCATGATACACCTCTGCAATGGGCTAATTGATAATAATCTAGTCAACAAGGAAAAAAATGTATTTAAGGCACATTAAAGTTGATTTTTAGGACCACAAGCATAGAAATGGTTTTTAAATGATCATAAATCAGGAAAAATTTATCAATCCTTAATAATAATTAATGGAACTATTTTCATGCCCATTTACGCAGATGGAATCAGTTTGCAGATGTAAACAAAATGGACAGAGTGGATGATTTTGCACGTTGCATTTTGAATGTAATGATCATCTGACTAAAACCACGCGAGTTGGGACTACTTTCCGTGCCAACCACAGTGGTTAATGGAATGTAGCCAGTGTGCGCACATGTACCAGATTTTGGAGACATAATCATGGCATTATATGTATTGGCAATGACATGAAAATAAACCTTTCCTGGAATGGAAATGGCTGGTACTAAAGCGGAGCTCTGTGTGTGTCTCATTCATCAATTCCCCCAGGAACAGATAATTAAAGATGTAACATGATAGAAAGTCCTCACCAATGAATAGACCATTACTGTCAGGATTTCTTGTTAACTCTGAAAAGGCTTCCATATATTTCACTCTTCCTAGTGTGTTTTCTATAATGATCCACATCAGGCCAAAATTAAAATTAACTTTGTTTGCCATTGCCTACCTACCAGACGAAAAAGTTCCTACTCTAAAAAAATTTCTTTGTTAAATCAAACCAGTTTTTTTTTCTTTTCAAATGTTATATTTTTTCTTTGGGTTAAATAAAAGCTTGCTCTTCTATCATTTCGTAAGTTTTCCACTGGATTAATAAATTAACAGTATCCGCAAAACCCTTGCAATTCTAATCATGTTTTATCAAACTTGTGAAAAAAACAGGCAGCATTTATTGTTTAATTAAAGATGATTGCTAGCAGGCTCTCCTTACATTAACAGACACTTGATTATATTATTAAAAGCAATGTCTGTGTTATATGCTATATTTTGATGCTAAATGGATCATTCAGAAATTTGCAATTTTTTTCCAATGTTTTTCTATAAAAATGCCTACCTACATGTACCTACTACCTGTTACCAGCAACCTTGGGTAGGCAATGGCAAACAAACAATTTTTTAAGGTTGGCCTCATAGGCACCTGGTATCTTACAGTTTGTTTTTTTCACCTTTGGGGAAATGTGGCGGGGCCCTTAAGATGGGGAATTTTACTTCAAAAGCGGATTTTTTTTGTTTAGAAAAGCACAATTTCATGTTTATACTCTACTTTGTTATAAAACATTAATCAATTGTTTTGCTACAAAGATTATGCACTAACTTGCTTGATGAGAAATTGGTGGGATTGTTTACGAAAATTCCTCTATCTTAGTCAATTTTTGTCCGATTTTGGTATTTTTTTTCAACATAAAGCTTACATTCTTGGGCCAATTTTAAGGTAGATATAGGGGAAAAACATATACCCTTTAAGCAGGGGAATGGGGCCGAAATTCAGCCCCAAATTGGCCCTAAAAAAAACACTGTCTTATTAAATGGTTTTCAGTTATGAAAAGGCCCTTTGCCTTGTGCAGGGAAAATTTAACGTAATAGCTGTCTATTTTCAGGCTCCATTTTCTCGACAAAGAATAACAGTCTTAATAAGTCTCTTATTTCATGAATCAAAAATATCATTTGAAAATAATTTTTACACCACCACTTATTATTTATCATGATAACATGGCATACAATTTTCATTCAAAATGGAATATGTCTTTACAATATTATTTACGCATCCTTTATTAGCGCCGCACCTGAGCGCAGTGTCTATATGTGATCACTCTGACGAGAAGTTTATGGTAGGAGCGGTGATTATTTTCTTGATTATTCGAAACGTTGTTGGCCATTAATGAAGCAACAACAAACAATATTCAGTAATGAAAAAACATTGTTGCAATGTTTGTGTATTCGTTTTTCATTTTGTCATCATAATAATAGCCAATTTTATGTCAAATTATATAGCTTTGCAATGATTTTACACTGTTCATCATAGTGTATACGCTTGTGATAATAAGAGCAGTAAAAGTGTTGCTTTTTTAAAAATAATTTATTAAGTATGCCACATAATATGAAATGCATTTTTACTGAAAATGAAGTTTGTTCTGAAAGCTATTGATTGAGGTTTCTGTTTTTTTCTTTCATGTATTGGATGATAGTTGCGTAACCAGACTAAATTGGCCGACAACTGGTTCTAAAAATAGCATCGTACTAGTAGCAGACGATGATACAGCTGTAGATTCGATTATTTTAAACCTTCATATTTTAATGATGTCGACCTTTTGAATAAGAGTAACAAGTGTTTTAACTTGGTCACGTCAATGAACATTAATGTGTGGTAAGATCTTAAAATCTTAAAATATATAACGCCGCCCTTTGATGCTGTGCATCAATGTTTTTCTTGTTGTAATATTGAAATGGTAACCCTAAGCTAATCCTCTTATAATATATTGTAGAACTTTTTTGAAATTTTGCTATTGGATCATAATGCCGATATTTTGCTATATAAAGTAAGAAAGCCCAGTTAAATTCAGTCGTAACTGGTTAGACAGAAGCTCGAGACTTAGACATAAGCTGGAGACTTAAGTACTTTTGATTTCGGTCCACCTGAAACAGTAGCAGAGCTTTTGGGCCAGTGATTTTGCTCATCAACTAAGCTCTGAAAAATTAAGGTTTAACTGTTAAATTAATTATAATGTAATGTCAAGTACTGATGTTACATCAATATGCATATAATGACATGACAGATTTGATGTGCTAGAAATACTAGATACCATTGCAGTCTTGAATTACCAGCCAAAGAGTGTTAATTATCATGTTATGTAATTATTAATATTAAATTCATGCATTATTTATCTGAAATGACAGTTTATCAGCAGCTTCGCTAGAAATGCCAGATACTGTTGCAGTATTGAATTACGTAAGTATCTATGATATAATGGTTTCATTAAAATACACAGAGGTACACTGCTGCAAACATTTTGTCCACAGAGGTACACTGCTGCAAACATTTTGTCCACAGAGGTACACTGCTGCAAACATTTTGTCCACACAGGTACACTGCTGCAAACATTTTGTCCACAGAGGTACACTGCTGCAAACATTTTGGTCCCACAGTTTCACTACAAAATACATAAAAGGTGTATTTATTACACCAAGGATAAATCAATCTTGGATTACAATACCAGAAGATAATTATAATGGTTTCACTGAAATGCGTGGATGGCAAGTACAAAGCTGAATGCATGGTTTCATTGACAAGTTAACCCTTACTGCGCGGGAACCGGGTAAACTCGGGTCCGGAATTTAGTGCAGTACGAACGGGAACCGAGTATACTTGTTTTCAATAGTGGTCTAATTTTAGTAGTACCGGGAGTTTCCCCGATTTACGTCATCGGTATTTTTCAGTATTAACCAATAAAAAAAGGACTTCCCTAATTTGAAACGATATGATTGGTCTTTATTTTTGATTTTATGACGTCGAAATGTAAAATCAACAAGTCTTGAAATTCAGACCAAAACGAGACAAAGAAAATGGCGGACGTTAGTTTTGATGCAGAACTATTCTTTGGTAATTCGGACAGCGATTGTGATTTTGAGGAATTTGAAGGGTTTGATGAGCAAGATATACGTGATGTACAGCCTGGACAATTACCAGAATATGATGCTAACCAGTTTGAAGGCGACAGAGAGTCTCCAGGTGACATGTTAGCAAATTGGTCGTCGAGTGTTGTTGAACCTTTGGTACCACCATTCGTTGCAGAAAGTGGTTTGTGCGTTGATTTGGAGATCGATTCAGTTCCATTAGACTATTTCTCGTTGTTCTGAATGATGGGGACATGGATCATATTGCATTCGAAACGAATAGGTATTTTGCACAGCAACGAGCCAAAAAGCAGCCGTCTCGTTTTTCGAGAATGAACTCTTGGTATGACACTACTGGGCCTGAGATACGAAAATTTCTGGGCATGACCATTGTTATGGGACTCATTGACAAACCTGCACTCAGCAATTACTGGTCTACTGACAAGCTGGTCTGCACTCCAGAGTTCAGCCATATGATGCCACGAGACAGGTTTCTGTCTTTGTTGTCATTTTTGCATTTGGCAGACAACACGACAGCACCCACTCGTGAACAAGAAGGCTTCGATCCGTTGTACAAGGTGTGTATATATTCATAACTAAACACTTTACATGTATATTTTATTTGCCATCTTGAAATAAAAACATACCGCAAGTTTATACATTTATTCTGCATATATGTGTTTACAACAATGTTACATATCTACATTCAAATTTGACACAAGTCACATGAACAAATTGTCAGCCTATTTCAATAACCGAACGGTACCTAATTATTGTCTCACATTTTGTATGAAATTTTCTTTTAAAATTTTTAACACATAAAGCAACAGATACAATCAGTTCAACAAAGTAAAACAATAAAGTAACATATTTGTTATTCTGTCGTTTCAGGTGAGGCCCATCTACGACGTGGTAACAGCTCGCTTCAGGAACACGTACACTCCGGATCACAACATCGTGGTGGACGAAGGTATGGTGCCATGGAAGGGACGACTACGGTTCAGACAGTACATCCCAAACAAGCCCGACAGGTTTGGAGTGAAACTCTATGTGCTAAGTGAAAGCAAGTCAGGCTACATGTGTGACTTTGACATTTACACAGGAGCAGATTACGACCCCGATCCTAATGCTGAGGACAGCTGAGGACAGCGAACTCACCCTCGGACATTCTTACGGAGTTGTAATGTGTTGTGCCATGCTTCATGAGGTATCACACTCTTGTGAACTACAAGATTGAAGACTCTGACTGAAAGTGAAACTGCTGAGCACTGTTTTTGTTGTGTAACAAAATGAACTTTATATGGAGTATAATCAGTACATATCATAACACACCTGTATTTACCTGTAATTACCTTGCATACCTGTTAATAATGAAATAATCAAATCTTTAATAAATAAAAACAAATATTAAACAATTATTTGATGTAATGATGCTCTACAGAGTAAACTGGGTATTTAGTAATATGCATTGTTCAAGAAAAATGTTGCTACTCTTTACCAATAATGGACAGTCAAAACAATTTACCTGTATTGTTAATTAGGCAGTATTTTTGTCTATTTTATGTCAAAATTTAACAATTACAAGCTGTTTGTTGTACTCTGACATTGTTTTATTATTTATTAAATAAAAAAGAGAGATTTCTAATAATAAAGCTAATAAAATCGTTCATTTGTTGAATTTTACCTGTATTTATAAGTTTATCTCACCTGTACTGGTGTAAAAATAACGACAGGTGAAAACAAGTTGCGTCAAAATGTCCGTCTTTCAATTACCTACACATATTATATAGGTTTTATATATCAAAGATAAACATATAATGGTGAAAATGAAGGTCAACTAACAGGACTGTAAAACCAGGAATTCTCCAAAAAATAATCAGTACCAGGCTGCTGATAAGCCAAATACATATTCAGCGCAGTAAGGGTTAATACAGCTGCATGCATTTTTGTCTGAAGTTTCCACTTCAGAATACATTCATAACAGGTGCATTTGTTATGCAAAGCATAAATAAATCTGGGCAAGATAACCTGACAGAACCTGCTACCTAGGTGGTTGTTTTGCCACCATGATACAGGCAAGATTTTCATATGGGGAATGAATGAAGTTCATTATTCCAGGTTTTCAACTAAAACCTAACATAAACTTCTGAAAATGCTTATCTTATTAGGCAAAGGATTTTAAATCTTCTTAAATTTGCAATAAGGAAGAGGAAAAACATTGAGTTCTATGGATAACGAATTTTGAAAACATGATTAAAATCAGGTCATTATTTATTTAGAATTTCCAGTAACCAAGTGCTTAGCCAATGGCATTTTTTGTATTCATATGCAAAAGTACTGAGCATTATAATGCAAATACTGAAATCAGGTTTCCTAAATAACATACACTTTATTTTATTAAAGTTGATGTTGGGGAAAAAGTAGAGTTGTTATCATCATAATGCTTTAAACTTAAGGTGTTCACACACAATCTCATGATTTGTCACCTTTGACTATTTTTTAGAGAAATGCTGAACTTTTCTAGATATTCAATCTTCTGGCCCTGTGTTCACAAAGGATTAACTGCAGGATCAAGATCAATCTTAGCTGATCTTGATCTTCCAGCTCAACTGAGCCGCATCTGAAACATATTTTATTTTTGAAATAACTTTTGTTCTAGATTAAATAAACATACATTTTTGTTATATTTCTATTAAAGTCTTCATATCAGATAGAAACATACCCAAAGAGAAGTTCATAATTCTGTATAATATATATTTGAACAACAATTAAAATTGATCCAGATTATTAGTGAACACCATTTTGGAGCCAGATCCTAAAATATCTGGCTCAAGTTGAGCCTGTTGTATAGGGGGCAACAGGGGGAACTTTTCACTTTGAGACTTTCCATATCAGTACATATATATGAATTAAGAAATAATTTTAGATTTATCGTTGTTTATTGGCCAATAAACAAAGATTTGGAGTTCTGATAGATATGAAATTAACCATGACGGCATTAGCCCGAGTTGTTTAATAGACATGCAACAGAATGACAATGTGTTGTTTATTGGCTGATAAACAACAATAATGCAAAAATAATTTCGATTCTAACATGATTTGACATAAAAAAAATTGCAATTGGAACTACTTTTTACTATGCTCTGCTCAGAATCTGGACTACATTTTGTGTTATTTATTGGGTAGTATAACAATGATAATTTTGTTCTTTGTCTATAAAAAAGTTAACAAGTATCATGTTAGAATATTTGACTAAATATAATGAATTCAAACCATCAATAAAAACAACAACACAATCTGATAACACAATCCTATAACAAACGCAGCAAACAATTTCATGATAATTTCACACATTTATGGAAGCGATAATGTTCCTATAATTTCCTCCAAGCATTAATGGAAAATAAAAAGAATGACCTGCATCATAATATTTCCCATTAATAGTGATTTTGTTATTCTTTGATGTATTTCACTGCTGAATATAATTATTGCTGTGTTATTATACCTCGCCCATAAATCTGTGCTGTTTTGATTGTATTATATTGATCTACTGGTTAACACATTATGGCCACAGATATTCCCAGAACGTTTACCACAAACATATTTACTATGGATGTTATTGTAGTATGTCAGAGGCAAGATCATAAATAGTGAAGGGCCACACCTGTGGTACTAACAACAGGTCGATAAAAAACGTGAACACCTTACTGCAAGTAAGCTAGTTTTTCGACTGTTGGTGGAAGCCAAGGGTCTTGAGTAGGGCGATTTCGTCGAGAAAAGGAATCATGTGACCTACTTTATACTTATTTTGCAGGTTACGAAGTACTAACATGCAATACCCCCAACTTTATACAAAATCCATCAGCTGTTTCGGCCCGTCAAGGTTTCGTTGACACGTTGATTGTCATTATTGCATATTATTGAGTTTGCATACAGTAGTTTGCATACAAACCTAATAATATGTATCTACCAAGATGTTGAAAGCAGGGAGTATAACAATAAGTAGTTCGATTTGTCTTGTGTAAAAATGGCATAGCAGAAATTGCATTTCTTCAAACAAATGTGTCCTTTCTGTTAGAAATGTTTTCCACTCTATTGCCCTTGCCATTGGTTTCTTTCCATTTCTCGCCAACAGTCTTTCTATGCTATTAGTGTTTTGATTAGCAATTCGTGTGTTCTGTGAAAATATACAGTACAGCTCCAGAGAAACAAATTTATTATATGCTTTTCAGTGCAATATCGAATTTTATTGGTGAAATAAAATTCTATATTTTCACTGTTGAAGCAGTCAAAATGTAAGATTTTATATTTTCACTGCAGTGAAAATATAACATAAAACTGACTATTTTTCCATAAATAGCATCAATCTACAAGTAGTGGTATACAACCCTTTGCAAATGTATATACATGTACAGTATGCACATGCATGTGTTTACATAAAACACATTATAAAATTCAACAAAATTATTAGTTAGCTACAATGACTCACAAAATATGGCACTTTTTTTTCACCATACTAACGAGTGACAGTTTTGGAATCATTTATGACTTCATTTTTATGACATCAGAATACACGAACTTGCGACGTTTAAGCTTATCTCGCGCAATTTTATTTATTTATTGTCCTAAAGCATAAAATCAAAAGAAAATTTGTTGATTTCGGTGTAAGATCTATTTTATTTCACTCATGATAATAAAAAATAGATATTTTCACTCGTGGCTGCGCCACTCATGAAAATATAATTTTCTATGAACACTCGTGAAATAAATTACGATCTTACACCGAAGTCAACAAATATCCTCTATATTTTATTAGTCTCCGGAGTCAGAATATTTGATTCGCATGACAATTAGTTTAAAGTTGGCGAATCTAGGCAGAGTGGCAGCTGCTATATGCCACAAAATTATGCTGAGCCACTCCGAGTGGGTGAAAAACTGATAGCCGAGTGGCGCGGCGAAATTTTGTGCAGTACACAGGTCTACCCTGTGTCAACTCGCTTTTGACTCGATCGCCCTCACTCTATGGTTCGCGAAATATTTTTTTATGCGTGTGAGCCATACTGAACATTAATTGGGTCTGATTTGACTTTAAATTTAACTGGGACTGACAATTTAAGAGTTCGTAACAAAAACAACAGATTGAAGCACAATCCGTCTAACAAGAGAAAGTACCAATATACAAAAGCCATGTACTTCTCCAAAGAAAATTCTTTGTTTTATTAGCAGCAAATTACCCAACTAGAAACAAACATTGCCTCCCAGGAAACCCAAACTGGGTAAAAAATTATCCAATGACAAGTCAATTACATAACATAGGGGCAATGGAGATAAACAGTCAGCAACAACTCCACACATTTCCAGAAAAAAACAAGATTCTGTGTGTAATAAACACACATGCACCCGGTTGGTGCTGGTTAGCCCATTTCTTAGTCCATATTAGGTCAACGTCAAAGTGAGGTTGGGTGATATGGGTGGATTGGGAATGGTCATAAGCAACAACTGTGTAAGTATCCAAGTGTTGTAGTAAGCGGTGTTAGTGCTAGAGGAAATGGTAAAATCTACTTAAGCTTGTCACAGACGGACGGAAGGACTGACGGATGGAAGGACGGACGGATAGACAGGACAATCACTATATGCCTGCCGCATCATGATGCCGGGGCCATAAAAAGTGCCATCAACTCCTTTTATTGATACAAATTAGCCATCAACAAAAAAATACTGGGTCCCTATAGGGAAAACCTTAATTGAGAAAATTGGCTGAAAACCTGAGGCAAAGCAGCAACAGAATGCCTAAATTTGCCTAACACAGAGTAATTCTGAATTACAGACAGGAAAAGATGAACCAAATAAAGCCTTTGCCTTACCGGGAGCAATTCTTGATTACAGAGAGGCATGGAAAAGGAATGATGAATCAAATAAAGCATCTGAATAACCTAGAGTGATTCTTGACAACCGACACTGCAGGAAATAGGATGATGAGCAATAAAGCCTGTGGCAAATCTGATTTACATTTATATTACAACAAGGAATGCTGTGTATTGTGGAGTGGTAAGGCGTAAAAAAAAAGTTTGTTTCAGGTTACATGCCCAAAAAAATTAGGGTAGGTAGGTTGGGATTTTATTATTATTATTTGTTGTTTTTTTTGGTAAATGGTCAACTTGAATATTCTAAAACTGAATAAATATTCAAAACATATCAGTAATATCCTTAAACATTGTTTATGAGTGGATACTATCAAAACAAAACACTTATCCCAAAACATATTTAATTTGAAAAAGGTGAATAAAACAAAAATAAATCTGACAAACCCAATAAAATGTTCTAGGGTCGGCGCATTTTTTTAGGGTAGGTCGTGTAACCTGAAACAAACATTTTTTTTTACGCCTAAATAAAACAGATGCAGTGAGTCAGTGAAGAGCACACTGGGTTTTTGGAGATAAAAATGCATGTGATGGCTTTATCCTGTAGCCTGTCTATTACATGACCTTCTGTCATAAAACAGGCACAAACACAGTACCTGTTCTTTTTATGCCTAGCAATTCAGACATAGAAACAATACAACAGGCACCATATATTCTGTGAATGGATTTGTTACAGCGGTACCATTAAAACAACAGTGCCATTATGGCTATATAGTTGCATATTGAATAGTTTGTGATATGGCCCCCCTGGGGCATTAGTGATTTGTTTCAAAATGTCCTCATTGCCTCTGCCCGTGAAAGGGGAACTTTAGCTAGACAAATAAAAAAAAAATGGAGTTTTAAAAAGTTTTTTTTCATCAAATGTGTGGTTATTTTGCTTTATTTATGATTAATATATTCAAATATTTCATCTAGTGAACTTCTTTTTGACAATGCTTTTTTAAATTTATGCACCCACCTGTAAAATAATAATTACTTGGGGGAATACAATTGACAATTTTAGGGAAAAATGGTGGATATTTGGTTAGGGGAAACTGCCTTTAAACAGCACTAAAATCAGCAAAAAAAAACAAACTGTAACAGTGTGTGGACCATAGGTGCAAAATGACATGATCCCATAGACAAGCTCCCAATGTCATTTGACCTAATGACCAGCTGTAATTACCTCGTTTTTACTATGCAATAACCACTGCCTAACCCAGATAGCATTAAGGCAATTAGACAAGCTTCCAATGTCATTTGACCTAATGACCAGCTGTAATTACCTGGTTTTTACTAGGCAATAACCATTGCCTAACCTAGATAGTGTAACTAATCTGATCATAAATGGGGATCACAGGGGCATTAACAAGCTTTTATTTGACCTAGTATTTGACAGTCACATAATCCGTTATTAAACTTGACCTGGATATAACTCAGGTCACCAATCTATAATAGTCCATTTAAATTTAGTTCATAATAAGGGGATAATCCATTTAGTGAAAATAGGAGAATCATGTTTTTCTGTGACACATCGCACACATGTTTTTACCACCGGACGAAGGTCATAAAACCGGGCAGATGCCAATTAACAATTCATGTATCTACGGTACTATGCCCCTACTGAACAGGATAAGTGTGACAAACAGACTCCAGTTTTATCGCACCCTATCACAAGTTGCACATAACAAATGTTTGAAGGTGTAAAATGAAATCGTTTAAGATTTTTGGTTCAAGAACAAACAACAAAATCATAATTTGCATCTTTTATTGCATTAATTAATTACAGGTAAATAATATACGAGATGGTAATCTTTGAACTTGGTCGACAAAAATGCAGTCTTGGCGTAATTTTTTTGTAAAACGAAGTCATACCTATGAAATGATCTAAAATTCATACCAAACATCGCTAAAAATTAATAATACTTTACGTCGTGGTATTTAACAAGCACGAGCAATCATTAATCGATACTATCCGTGTATATTCTGCAAAAGACGTTATACACCGGATATATGCGAACGTAATTGCAATATTGTCATTGTGTCTATAAATTTTCGGACACCTGTAATTTGGGAATCTTGTTGTGTATCCAAATTTTCGGGCACGAACAATTTTAATTATTTTTAAGTGTCCGAAAACATAGAGCTTTTACAATAAATACAAGGACTCGACAGTAGTTTTAGGTAACCGACACTAATAAACGATGCAAAAGTAGACACCCACAGTTTTTTATTTAGTCGATATGTTTCCTTCTCATTTTATTTCCTGCTTCAAGTTATATTGTCACTTTCTTCTGCTTTTGTTTTGAAAATCATTGTTTTGAAAGATCGTACATACACACTTAAAGGTAATTAAGTTAATTGTTTATGCAATCACCATCCTGCCATTATAGGCCGGATCTATTTTGAACAATCAAGGTCCATAACTCATGTAAGTTATCTAACCTGAAGCCCATGTTCTGTTTACACCATAATATGGCATGATTTTGTAAATTTATGTAAGTTGAAAGAGGGTGCATTGTTCAGTTCTTGTTAAAGATATGTCTTAAGGCCCTGTCACACTGTCGCGAATTAGAGCTACAAGTTCTGGTGAGATGTAAGTTGTTGTTGTGTACATGTAGATCTTGTACACATGTCGTTCTACATGTACGTCGCAGTTATGTCTTCTTATGTCGCCAGAACTAGAATTTAGTACCAATAATAGTACCAATAATATATTGATGGAATCAATAAGAAAAAAAAAATACAATGCCAAAAAATTTGCTTTTCGATAAACAGTTCCAACAGGATTCAAACTCACGCCTACAAAATCGCGCACTTCAATGAAATCTTTCCCACGCGACAGTACAGTTATCAATAGTGCACATGCGCATAGCGGTACTTCATGCACATTTCATTCATATCGATTTTACATCTACTGCTACTAATTTTCCCGCGCCCGCGAAAAGTGTCATGGTGACGACGTTTTATAATTATAAAAAAATAGTTCAACTGTTTGTCTATAAAAATAAGACCCATGCGCTAAGCAGTCATTTAATAAATACTTCATACAATATAATTTTATTTTTGAAAATATTAGCCGTCAATACACCCTTTTAATGATTTAGAAAGACCAAGAATCCCTGCAGAATTACTGGAAAGGTTAATTTTCTATTCATCAAAGTGGAATTGCAACAACTCTCCAAAGACTGTCAAGCACTTTCAGTTAATTTACAAAACTAGATAACATCCATCACAGCCACCAGTTTATTAAAATTCATTCAGGTAGGCGTAAGCAAGTGTATGTGGTTTATTGCATTCTCTGTTTGCATTTCAGCATCTCTTGGTAACATCAACCTAACAAAAAGATTTCATTTTTTATCATTCCGATGCAATTCCTGACGCTTTTTTATTTCCGTTTCTCTCTTAAACAGACTCAACAAAATAAGACACAATCATTTCTGTATATGATATTTATCATATACAGTTACATTACAGTTTCAGTCATCAATATTTATACTCACCATAATTACAAGCAGATAAAATATTCGAGGCGTGTCGTGGGAAAACTGGGCTTAAAGCATGTGCGTAAAGTGTTGTCCTGGATTAGCCTGCGCAGTCAGCACAGGCTAATCCAGGACGGCACTTTCCGCCTACAGTGGATTTATGTTTAGAAATGACATCTTTGGAACAGAAAATACCACAAAAGCGAAAAGTGACGTCCTGGGTTAGCCTGTGTGGACTGCGAAGGCTGATCCGGGACGACACTTTACGCACACGGGACGACACTTTATGCACATGCATTAAGCCCGGTTTTCCTACGACACGCCTCATTGATATTTAAATATACAAAAACTTCCAGACAACAGATCAGGGGTTTGTTTAGTGCTTGGCAACAGAATCTCTCAGACCATATGAAATGGGCAGAACAACACAAACGTTTTGTACGAGGTAAATTTATAACATTAAACAATAAACAGGGAAGGCGAAATCAATTGTCCGTATTGTTTGGGTCATCACAGAGTATGAACGGACAAGTGAAAAACTGACATAATTTACCACATAATTGCTTTTTGGATGAGTTGCAATTAGCATTTTCAAAAACGGACGAAAAGGCGATATGAGATTTTGCCATCCCTGTTAAAACAGAAAACTATGGGTAATGCCTAATTATTCTTTAAAAACCATTCAAATACCAGGGCTTGCATTAAGGGAACATTGTGAGTAATTTACTCCCAGTTTTTGTCACAGGACTTCCAAAATTCCAGCCATGGAAGTTGCAGAACTTCCAAAACTCCCGCCATGGAAGTTCCATCATGTAAGGATGAACAAGAACAATTAAGTAATTAATCTACATGTATACCTCTTTCACTGAATAAATTGGCATATCAACACTTGATGAAAAAGAACTGGCCTTAAAACACCTTGAAATTTATACAGCACTTTTAATTTCATTTTTGAAATGCTCAGGACTTATGTAGCGCAATACTGTCAAAATTTCCAAATATTATGAGCAAAACTTCCAAAATCAGAGGCCAGGAAGTTCAAACTTCCAGTTTTTAAAAGTTAATGAAAGCCCTGAATTACATATTGCCCGGTATATATGACCTTGACCTTTGACAAGAAAGGTTAATAGTTCAAGGCTGAGGCATTTGTTCCATGATAAATGCAATGGACAGCCAAACCCAAACACTTTGTGTAATTATTTCAATATTAATAACTGTATAATCTAAATCACAAGTTGAACAAAATCCCTGTTTCCATAGCAACACCATTCAAGGACACACAATTATGACCTTGACCTCTGACCTAGAAAGTTAGATACTTATGTTTCCCGGGGAGATTATCTTAAAAGTACAAACATCATGAAAACTTGTCCTTCTTCATTAAGAAACCCATTTATATAATTCCCATGTCAGTCATTCAGCCATAACGACACCAACCCTAACAGAATCGATTGCAATTTTGTTTTTCCAGACCAAAAATCGAAACACCAAGATTGCCCCAAATCCTAAAACTGATTATTATTTTTTTAGCTGACTGCCAACAAATATGATCATGCACCAATATATCTCAGTAACATTAACTATCAAATGTAAGATGCCAAGAATCGATGGCTATTTTGTTTTCAGCCCAAAAATTGAAACAACAAGATTTCCCCAAATCCCAAAACTGATCATTATTTTTTTAGCTGACTGCCATCAAATATGTCCATGTACCATTATATCTCGGTTACATTAACGGAAAGTTTCAACAATTTAACTGTGGTGCTTGCTGTTAAGAATCGATGGCTATTTTGTTTGCAGCCTAAAATCAAAACACCAAGATTGCCCCAAATACTTATACTGCACATTACTTTTTGTGCTGGGCGATCAAATATGCACAAGTACGAACATATCTCAGTAGCATTTAAAACAAGAAATGTCTTTAAAAAAGACAGTCTGCGTTGACATTAATATTGATATATCATTTTTACCCTAAACATAATACAAGAGGGCCAAGATGATCGGTTACAAGGCTTCTCGGACCCCAGATTTTTCAGTCCCCACCTAGACAAGGCGATTTCTGGGACCCCAGATTTTTCGGACACCATAAAAAACTTCTCGGATCCCAAAATTAATTTGTGATTAATTCAATAATTATTAATATTTGTACCATGAATAAACCAATAATACCGCCCCATGTTTTCACCAGTGATACATGAATAACCTACATAATTTACGTCAACATCATTAATATTATATCATTTTGTCAGCCAAATTTAACAAATTAACAATGTACAAAAATAATTGCGGGAATAAATGAAATTATTTTGTATTAGTTATTCTTAAGTTATATAGTCTACCTTCATATTGGAAGTTATCTATGCATAATACATACACATTTCGAAGTCAATTATTCATTTATACTGAGTATGCTAATGAAAAGCAATCTTCAGAGAACATTCAGCGCATTATAAATAATGATGACTTCTATTTTTGATAACACAAACATTAAATTTCATTAGACTATGGCGATATAAAATTATATTCCTTAGGAATATAGTGTATAAAGGGTTTTTGTGTATAATTGGTATTGCAAATAATGTATTAATGCTACGCTAATGAAGTAAAAGTAACATGAATAACATTTCTACGTATTCAGATTCTTATTTCACCACATTTTTTTTATTAACGGATATATTTTTATAGGTTGATTAACATCTACTGGAGAAGTTGATAGAAATGTGCAATTTTGATTAATTCTTAACGTTGTCTCTGCTCCTTGAACGCAACAGCAATTCAATTTCAAATTAACATGCACATTAAGTTTATAAACATAAATTCCCCATGTATTGAAGTATTCGCTCTTATGATTCTCTGAAGTATGGACGCTAATTGATACATGTATAGTATAACAGCTATACACCGGCAGCTAAAAGCGTGCTATTTTTAGAATGATCGTGAGTGTGTTAAACTCGCTAGAATCAATTGTTATTTATAGTGTGTACCGCTAGGCTAAACAAAATAGTGGATTAATTCTGGGAATGAACATAATATTCTGTTCATAACATACCATGAGAAAATATGTTCATACTTATGCTCAGTTCTAGAGTGTATATCTAGAATATGTTTATTACTTTATTTTAACCGCTTATGTACACAATTATGTACATTTCAATCCGCAAAAGTATGCAACAGTTTTTGGTATACAATAAACCATTGTTGTAAGTTTGCATTCCATAAAATTAGAAAATTTGTCAAATTCTATTGGCATTCAATTTTCCCGCTGCGCTGCATAATCATCGCAAGAAATCTAGGTCAAAAGTGATCTTAGAAAGCTACACAGAAAACAAAAAATCTGTGGTGCTTGCTGTTAAGGATCGATGGCTATTTTGTTTGCAGCCTAAAATCAAAACGCCAAGATTGCCCCAAATACTTATACTGCACATTACTTTTTGTGCTGGACCATCAAATATGTACATGTGTCATATATCTATGTTACATTGATGGAGAAAACATGACCTATAGTGCTTGCTGTGAATGGTTATTTTGTTTGCAGCATAAAATCCAAACACCTAGATTGCCCTTCATCCCACTGCGCTCATTACTTCTCAGCAGGAAAAAAACATCAATTATGCAAATCTATGAAAACTGTTCTCAAACATAATGTCATGCTAGCTGCTAACAAATTCAATTAAACATGTTTCTCTTCTCCCTGTGTGATGTTTTGCCTGTTCTCTCAGATATAGGATAAAAAAATTCTGTCCATTTCAATCTGATTACAAAATACATTTTTGGTTCAGTACAAAAGGTGAAACATTTTTTTTATTCATGAAATCATATCCAAGGAAAATAGTTCATCATTAGAAAACTGTCTTCATAGCCACTAATAAACTTCATTGCCAACTTAGAAAAGCTTCATTAACACAATTAATCACCGAGTTTACACATTAAACACATTGATGGTTGCAGAGCATGACACTTACTCCTGTCAAATTGGACTTCATGAGATAAAGAATTTTTCATGCCATTAAGCATTATTCATGAAGTCTTTTTGAAAACCTCTAATAACAAACTTCATGAAGTTTTATGCATGAAGTGATTTAAGGTACACTTCATGAAGGCGTCATGCATTACTGAAATTCTAGAAACATTCATGAAGATTGAAAAAGAATAGATCAAGATTTTTTTATGAATACCACCCTTAGCTCAGATTTCCGCATTGCATTTCAAGAAGCGGAGAAAATGCTGAATAAATGCGGAAATGTTGCGGAAATCATCAGTTTCCGCAGATTCTCCACATATTTTCCGCAAAAATGATTTTGGCTTTGCGGAGAAATTTCTTATATGCGGAGAACATGCGGGGAGAGTATGCGGAATATTGACACTTAGAAATTTTACAGTTGCGGATTATTTTTAGAAGTTATCATGATTTTTGGAATTCTTCATGAATGTTGAAGAAAAGCACAACCAATTTATTCTTGATATTACAAATTTTTTGTTCATGAAGTATTCATAAATATCTGTGAACTATAAATGAGACATTAGAATAAAGAACAAAATTATTCATGAAATCTTCATGAAATATTTTTTCATGAAGTCGTGCATGAAATCTCCATGAAGTGCATAGTTCATGAAGTTTTTATGAACAAACCCATTCTTTATTTCATGCATTTTTCTGCATGTGAAAATGCATCAACTATTCATGAAGCTATGTTTTATTAATGTTTCATGCATTTGTCTCATTTATAGTTCACTTCTTTTCCATGAAGTCTTCATGAAGCCACTGCATGAAGTATTCACGAAGATTTTAAGAAGAATTCATGAAGTATGCCTAAACATTTCACAGGGGTATTGTACCTGAAATGGGAATGTTAGGCAGATACAGCAGTTTCAAGTTCAACCCTCAAAAGAATGAATTAAATTTAACATCAATACATAACCTAACATCCAAAAAACTTACAAAAGCTGCCCAGAGAGCTTTTTTTGAGCCGATTCTGTCCATCATCTGTCGACATATTTCCGCCAACTCGTTCCGCCCCTCCGTCTCCCTACACTTGTCGTGGTCCTTGAGAATCGCTTCGTTGTAGCCGTACGCCAGTCTCAGCCCTTCCACCCTGGAAATATAGCAAACATGGACTCTATATGTTTGTTTGTTTGGATTTTTCTCCGTATTTAACAGTATTTCAGTCATATAACGATGGACAGTTAACCTACTCACACTTTTCCTTGGCAAGCTTAGCTGATCTAAGCGGTTAACCAGTACTAAGTGCACATACTTATGCCAGTCAGGGTTGGCACAAATTACCCACCCCCGGCGGGTTTTACCGGTTTTTCCCGCCCCAGTCAATACTCTGAAAGTGGGTAATACTGGGCAATACTATTTTTTCTTCAGTTAATGTGCAGTTTTAATTATTTGTATAAATCTAAATGCTCAGTTAACTTATGTCATTAAGAAAATGACTTGTTTAGTTTTACAGATCCAGTATATGCATAGTTACAGTATTTTTGTAATTGCCTGCACATATCCACTGGTTCATTCATTCATTTTTTATGGCAACCCTTATCATATATTTTCTATAATGTTTGTGAAATGATTCTGCTCGATATTGAAATACGTCTACACTTATTAAAATTTTTCAGCCTTCTTTTTTTCTTGCATTGAACTATTCTTTTTTTGTGTAAACAATAAAACTTAGGGAGGCCTTCTCTGTCTGGACAATAACACCAGCCTGGTCAATATTATTATAATCTGATATTGGGCAATACCGGGGATTACTGGACAAATCACTTATCTTCTATTTTCGTTACTTACTTTTATTTTTTTTCACTTCAAAAACAGGATAATGATAATGATGAAGAAAAGAATAACAATAATTATTTTTATACTGATGCACAATTAACAGCAGGAATCAGTCATTTAAGGTGCCAATCAATGCATGTTTTAACGGTTTGGAAAAGGCCCCTACTTGACATGGGCCTTTGTCTGACCCCTCATTGAGATAGGTCTAATGTTTATTCAAGGGGTCCAGTTTGTTTTTTGAGCACTTGCATCTGTCTTTGTGTTTGTTTAAGAGGGTGTACATATTGTGGATGGGTCATTGATGATATCACGATATTATGTCATTAATTTAATGTACTGCATGGGGCTGCAATAGGGTCTTGTTGCAACATGATATTGACTAAAATTTTTTATAACATAAAAATATGTTAGAATTGTCAAATGTTTCTTTCATAAACATAATTCTGTTACACTATACACTAGTATATATGAGAAAAATAAAATGAATGTGAGTAAAACCACAGATGCCAAGTAATACTCAGTATTGTCCAGACTGACCAAAAAATCCAACTTAAATTTTGTGAAAAGGAAAAGAAATTATCAATATGTTTCCATATTTAATAGAAATAAACAATGTAACTTACAGTATATAATTGTTAATCGATATGTGTTTATAATGTAGAAACTCAGTATTAGTATGTAATGATAATTGTGCAATATCTTTTTTTCCCAGTATTTCCCACTATAGCCCAGTAATACCTGGTAAAACCAGGTTTTTCCCAGTATTACCCGCCCGGGCCGGTCAATACTATAAAACCAGGGTTTTATGCCAACCCTCAGAAATGCCAGATACTCAAGACAACTGGCCTACTAAAATCAGAGATAGGGGGAGAATGGCTGGGCCGGGGAGTGAACTCACAAACCCCGGATTGACAGTCCTCGGCTCGTATTTATAAAGAATCTTAGTCGAAAATTAAGAAAAATCTTAAAATTCTGAAATTTAATTATTGGATTTTCTGTCATAGTAATGCATTTCTTAAAGATTTTGACACATAATTTGCAATATAATTCAAAGTGTTTTAATATTTAGCATTAGTCATGCAAATGTTCCAAAGCATAGTGTTTTAAAAACAAATTCTAATTTTGACTTATGTTCAACTTAAGTAAAGAATGGCTTAAGAATCTTAATAAATATGGGCCCTGCGCTCTACCAACTGAGCTAGCCGACCAGCATGGGCTGTTTATTCAAGTTATTTCATGTGCACAGTCAATGAAATTAGTAGTTTTTGGTTCAGCAAGCCCAAATTCTTATATTATTACTTGTGAAAAACTAAATGTTACACACTCACCTATATACAACAGAGAATCTGAGCAAGCCTGATTTAAAATTTACCAGTGCAGGGCTTACAGGCTTGTTCTAATTACGATCACTGTATGCAAGTTTTTTTTAACGCTCATTTATAGTACAGCTCAAATGAAGCAAATATATTATTTGCCATTCTCGAGTCAAACATTTCCTTGCGGAGTTGGAACTTTCGATTCAAAGATCTGATGTCTAATTTCCTTGCGGAGTCGGAACTTTCGATTCAAAGATCTGATGTCTAATTTCCTTGCGGAGTTGGAACTTTCGATTCAAAGATCTGATGTCTAATTTCCTTGCGGAGTCGGAACTTTCGATTCAAAGATCTGATGTCTAATTTCCTTGCGGAGTTGGGAACTTTCGATTCAAAGATCTGATGTCTACCAATGCAATTGGGAAATAAACATTACTGAATTACAAACACAACATTCATCCCTTTTGACAGACAAGTCGACAGCATGTTGCCTGCCAGACTCTTTTTTGCACAGAAAATACAGCCTTCCTGGAACCATAGCAGATAACAGAGGCAATAACTGTTACCCCTGGAGACATAGTCACAGACCTGAGAAAATTTAAGACCAGAAATAGCAACTACTGTCAAATGCACTGTTACTTGATCAAAACATCTATGGGAAATATCTATCCAGAAATAGCAATTACTGTCAAATGCACTGTTACTTGATCAAAACATCTATGGGAAATATCTATCCAGAAATAAATGGTGAGTTGTGCAGGGCTTGGTGAGATATGAATCTTTGTGTTTAAAAGTTAATTTAATGACAGAAATAACAATTACTGTCAAATGCACTGTTACTTGGTCAAAACATCTATGGGAAATATCAATCCAGAAATAGCAATTGCTGTCAAATGCACTGTTACTTGGTCAAAACATCTATGGGAAATATCTATCCAGAAATAGCAATTACTGTCAAATGTTACTTGGTCAAAACATCTATGGGCAGTATCTATCCAGAAATAAAAGTTGTCTTGCTGTATGAGATAATTATGATACCTACTAGTAGTCAGGTACATTGTTGTCGTCGTTTATTGTCAGTATACAGGTGCTGACAGGGATGGTTTTTGTTGGTTTTGTTGATTTATTAACTTGTTTACATTACTTAGGCATACCAAATTAGTGAGTACACATACAAATGATCTGCATTTCTATTTAAATCTACTAACATTATTGGCAATAACTCTGAGATGTAAACTTAACAACACTTAGCAGGAGCGAACCAGTGTTT
The DNA here is from genome assembly GCA_027627225.1 of Congeria kusceri. Lineage (NCBI taxonomy): Eukaryota > Metazoa > Mollusca > Bivalvia > Myida > Dreissenidae > Congeria > Congeria kusceri. The sequence continues at coordinate 17,270,657 of CM051039.1, forward strand.
AACTATAGCGAGCATCTATAGACTGTTCTGGTATAAAAACATTCATGTAATATTCATGAGATACTACCCATAATGAGAAAGGTCTATTAGTTTAATGTGAAGTTGTCTTACAGTAAACTCCACTTATAACAATATCACTTACAGCGATAAAACGATGCTGAGTCCAAGGTCCTAGCCGGATCTCTATATATTTCAACTGATATAACATCGGTTGTCACGATATCGTATGTAACGAAGTTTCGGGTATGACGATGTTGTTTTCACGAACGGGGTGCAAAAGTTCCCCTTTTATTACGATATTTGGATGGTGTAACAGGTGTGAAAAACATTGATTTAGGTAAACACTTGTTGGCTCGACTTGAATCAGCTTCGTTTGTTTGTTTGGATTTTTCGCCATTTTTAACAGTATTTCAGTCACATCACGGCGGTCAGTTAACTTACACTTTTCCTGGGCAAGCTTAGCCGATCTAAGCGGTTAACCAGTACATACTTATGCCAGTAACTGACAACTGCCCTACTTGAATCAGAGGTAGGGGGAGAATGGCTGTAGAAATAATTTCATGACCAAACCCCACACAAGTTATGTGGCCGGGCTGGGATTCGAACTCTTGATCCCCGGATTGACATTCTAGCCCACTACCAACTGAGCTAGCCGAGCCCAGTGAATGAATCAGTTTCATAATCGATTAAAACTGGCCTTGGGTGACTGATCCTATTACTTATTTGTTAAAATTGTTCTGAAAAAATATGTGTATAAAGTTTGTTATCAATAGAATGCAATTTGTTTGTTATTATATTGTCCTTGTTTATTCTGTATTTAAGTGTGTTAGATACAGCGAATCTTCCATTAATCACGGTGTCGGGTTGTTTTACTGTCTATTGAAAACTGTAAAAATTCTGACAGTAGTAACGCCATAATGGAATGAAGTCAAATATTATTATTAGAACTTTATATACATGGACTCGCATCGTGAAATTCTGAAAATGAAATAAATACAGTGATCTATGATAATAGTTATGATTTTATTTTTTTCAACAATTGATTGCATTAAAGCAGCATCATTATCTTTCATTATACACAATTCTGTATGTTGGTGTTGCATCTCTCTTATACAACTTGTATGCCATGCTCTTGGTTGCCTATTTACGGATGTAACGGTATTCGGATATAGCGATACAAATTCTATGGTCCGCTCAACATCATTTCTAGCAGAGTTTACTGTACTTCAATGTAATGAGTGCATCCAATAGTCAGTAGGGTTGTCAGACAATTTGATTATGGCATTGATTTACAGTTTTAATACTTAACATGAATTGACGAGACTATTATCATATTAATGGGTATGGTATTAGAAAACGTAAGCTTACAAGTAAAGGGCACTGTAGAGCAGTTCAAGAGTTTCCTTTACTGGTACATGTTATAAGTGGCAGCAAAAAGTTTCTTTTATTTATTGTGACAGTTCCAAAAAGGACCGACAATCTTATCAAATTTGCAACATTAAGTAACAAACAACAATGCAAAATTTAATGCACTGTTAAGTGCAGTGATTGTTAGCAAAGAAAGCAGCATTTACATGCAGGCCAAAAAATATATATTGTGTGTTTTGGGCAACGGTCTCGAAAAGTAAGGTAGGGTAGGGATTGAGTTTGTTAAACTTTGTTTTAAAGACACATTGCGGTAAAAAAAATCATTGAAATTATAATAAATCTGATGCCAGAATACCAATTTCACGGAAAACAACAGTCGCTGAATACTTTAAGATCTGGGGCGAGTTGCTCAAAACTTTAACGGCCAATTAAGCTAACAGCCGTTAAAATTTGGATGAAGATATTTATGTAAATTTAAAATAACACTATAAAATTGTTATTTTATTATATATTATTTATATATGCTGGAATAATTTTAATGTTTGATAATCAATTTGCTGCTTATAATAATGTAATTTACATCTAAAATCAACAGGCCGTTAGCTTAATTGGCCATTAAAGTTTTGAGCTACTGGACCCAGGTTTTTTTCGCTAGGCAGGGTTGGGTTGCCCCCAAAACAGATTTTTTTTGGCCTGACATTAAGCAATGGACAACAAAGAAAACTCGTTTTAAACATTTTAGTACCTGAAAATTAATTGTGTTCAAAACATGAAGTGTTTTTGTAACATTTAGTAAATTAAAATATAACCACAAATCAAGAGTTAAATTAGAAGTATCTATGAGGTACACCTGAAGCAAGGGGAACTTACCAGTACCTGAAGCAGTAACTGTTGCTTCTTTTGTGATACGGGAAAGAAATAATTTTCAATTTTGAGTTGTTTATCTGTAAATAAACAATGATTTTGTGTTTTGATGGGTTGGAATTAAACCACGAGGGCGTTTGCCCGTTTGGTTTAATACATGTGCATCAGAACACAGTGTTCATTCTGGGCCGAGTTGCAATTGGCCAGTGGCCAATCAGCCATAAAATCAGTGCACCATTTACGAATTTTCTTGGGGGCGACATACTATATCATATTTTGCATGTTACTTTTATTCTGTTTTTTTACAAATGTCAAAACATAAGATTACTCTTATCATTGTAAGATAACCACAAAAATTTCTCTAACAAACTGTTCTACAATTTTTGACCGACAACCTTTGTGGAAGATTTATCAGTTTATTCACCCAAACTTCCAGACAAAGTATGGCACTATGGGTATGGCCAGATCAACAGATGTTTTCTGGCCCTCATTTTCCACAGTGTTCTCATTTTGCCTAGGAATTTTGGTGGAAAATTCAAAAGATTTTGTCCCTCAATGCTCTCTTTATCTGCTTTTTGCTTCAACATCATATTTTTTCTAATTAAAATCAACTTAAACCGCATATAAATTTCAGACAGCATTGTAAGCAATTTATGATGATGTAAGCGAGGTCAAATGGCGTGTGACCTTTATCGGCCAATAAAATTAAGAGTTATAAAACAGTGCGCACATGGTAGCCTAGCAATGGTTAAATTCGACTAACAATCCGGCTATGCGATGTTTACAAGTCGCAATACGATTTTCGATCATTTCCATGCGAAAAAAAATCGCCTGCAAATGGAATTTTCGATGCTCCTAATTGGCCCACTGACAGTATTTTTGTTGCACCCATTAATTTTTTCTGCGGGAATGCAGCAAAGGCGCAACCCAGAATGAACACTGAGAACAAAAAATTGTTGTTTATTTACAGATTAACAACGATTAAGCGAAAATTATTTCGATTCTAACATGACCTGACAACATATGCTGCAATTAAAATGCGAACTATATTTTACAGTAACGGAACTACTTTTTCGAGTTGTTCATTTTTACAGAAAATATACTTCTTCACAGAAAACTCTGCACGTGTCATGTATAGTTGATAACAATGCAGGTGTCTAGAATTAAATACCTATATATAACTTAAATAACAAAGCAAAGAAAATTATATTGTGTGCATTGTTTTTTACATTTAATTTAAGACCTGAGTAAATTTATACCTGCAAAACAAACTTTTGGTTTTCAATTGTTACATACACCCTTTGTAACTGAAAACCTGGATGGGAGGTCTAGTTTGAAAATGCGTAAAACACCCACCTCAAATTACAACGCTGAACTATTATAAATAGGTTTCCGAAACAACAGTTAAAATGAACACTAATGAAGGAATGTGAGAAAGTATCAAGTTTTGTAAACATTGGAATCAAATTACAGTGTTGTGCTAAATATACCGACACGTGAGTGAACATGTTTGATAGCAACTGAAAACAATACAACTGTCAGCAAGTACATGTACACGTACTTTAACAAACCTTCCGGGGACCTTAGGTCATTTTATATTTTCATCATGCAATAATAGCACTCCTTGTGCCGGGCCGGCTAGCTCAGTTGGTAGAGCGCTGGACTACAAATCCGAGGATCGCGGGTTCGATAATCCCAGCCCAGCCACATAACTTGTGTGGGGATTGGTCATGAAATTATTTCTACGGCCATTCTCCTACCTCTGATTCAAGTAGGGCAGTTGTCAGTTACTGGCATAAGTATGTGCACTTAGTACTGGTAAACCAGCTTACCCAGGAAAAGTGTGAGTAGGTTAACTGACCTTTTATATGACTGAAATAGTGTTGAATACGGAGAAAAATCCAAACAAACAAACAATACAAACAATATTACTCCATCATGAAATATTATATCAGTATCATTTGATAAATTGCCCAAAACATTGTGACAGATAATCCCTGTTGCACTGTGACTAAGCACACTTTTCTTATTTGTCTTTTTCGAAAAATTTGTATCACCTTTTTTAGTGTTAAAATAAAACAAGCAATCAATATAGCTGGAGTCCTTCTAAAGCTATAATATTCAAACCAGTGTAAGGCAGCTGTCAAATTAAATTTACGAGGTGCTTTGACGATGAATAATCATAATGACGTACATATCTAATTACAGTACATGAGTGTATGAGGTGGTGACAGATGCATGGTGACATTTTGGGAAGAGAAGAACAGCTGTACAGTAAGTGACAAAGTATCATTTTCATAACATGGTGGTCTGCAAACTTGAGAGTGGCAGTGGTGAAATGGATATGGTATCTGCCTTGCGATCACGAGGTCGTAAGTTCGATCCCAGTGGTCGAGGAGCGTTCAAACGATCTTTCTCGCTGGCTGGGTGTGTGTCCTGATTTTTGAACCCAGGCGTCCTGACCTTAATAAACTGACCAGAGACCACATGTATGTTTAAATATGGAAGTTACCAACATATATTTTGTGACTGTACTCCATTAGGTTTCTATAAAATATGTGAACTAACTGACATCTGACAGATTCGTCGTATTGTGTGAATGAACTGAGATTATATAAACCTTATGTACATTTACATACATGTACATGACAGACTTAGTTCATGTTTTTGTTTGGATCGAAACATCCATTCGGTATGTGAGCTATACTATAACACCATGCTGACAATGACATTGTCTTATTTCATGCTATGCGTTGAATGAGTGGAGAATACCAGTGATAGGTCGAGTGAAATGATAACGTTTGATCATTTCACTGGTTATATGAAACTACTTTTAACTTTGTTTTTATGTTTATCTTTGGACAGTATGTGAATACCCTAATCATCAGTGAAAATATTGACCTTTTTAAACAACAGAAAACACATAATAAAATTCCATACAAATATAGTTAAGCGACAACAACGCAGTAAGAGTGGCACTATTTTCCCACCACAACAGTGATCAACAATTTTGGAATCATTATGACGTCATATTTATAGTACACAAAACTTGTGATGCTTCAGCATATCGTGCGCATTTTTGTTTATTTATCGTTCAAAAACATGAAATAAAATGAAAATTTGTTTAATGCCGTGTAAGATCGTATTTTATTTCATTCGTGGTCATAGAAACTAGATATTTTCACTCATGGCTGCGCCACTCGTAAAAATATAGTTTCTATGACCATTCATGAAATAAAATATGATCTTACACTGCATTAAACAAATATCCTCTATAACTTGATCCGATCAGCAAATGACCACATTAAGAATGAATACCTGATGAAGTGATAACAGGACAACAGATTGCCATATGTTAGATACTATATTAACCTTTAGGTAACCCTTTAACAATAATAATTAAATGCAACTCATGCTTCGATGTATTGCGAATATTATAAATAAGGCTTAGCCATTTAATTTACTATCAATGTATGTATACTATACATATTGTAAACTCATTTAGCTGGATTAATCAATCTCATTAAAATCATCTCCAGTCTGACGCTACTATATTATCCGCTGACTGGATCTGATGACTTCGCTTTATTTATTTTTTTTAACGTTCAGATGACCTTCACAGGAGCCAATTAAACTATTGCCTTCAGGATGGTGTGGTATAGCTTCATATATAATGCACAATTACTATGCACCAAATTACCGTGAACTTTGGATGTTTACTCGCCTAAGGTACCACTATATCCATTGTTATCCGCGTGAAAATTAACTGTAAATGATTTATTCCAGAGGATCAGCTGGAAATGCATCACTTTTTAAAAAACGCGGCCAAACATTGCTGTGCAAAAGGCAATTTCATTGGGTGCAGCAGGGCTGATATTTTATTGTTCGGAAGGTAATTTGAAGGTGACCCGTTATACGATGACTTCAGATCCTAACAATGTTAGGATTTGATTTTAATGAGATTGCTGGATTAATGCACTTTTCAGAATGGTGTCAACAAGTATAACCAATTAATCTGTACAGTATACAGAACTAACTGAGAAATAAATATTGTAGAAATCAACTGCAAACACTGTATAATTATTCTCTTAATGTTACGGCAAATAGTTAAATAATTATATCTATAAATATTGAAACATCAACCTTTGCAATGAATAAATAATGAATTGACTAATTCCAAACTGCCCTTCACTATGTTAAAATATTAGCATTCAGTGCCATTAAATCATACACTTTTTGTAGATATTTACCACCAAGCCCTGTGTACATTTATTACCTGTCTAAGGCTGTTTACACAGTGCTTCCTTCTTGATTGATAACAAAAAAACACCAGGTCTCTATAAACACTGATATTTCTCAGTTTCAGAATTAATAACATAAAGATCTAGCACCTGTGTTTCCTGAATTGCCAGAAATTTAAAGACCATAATTCGTCCACTTTTCAGAAGGGGCTATCAGCCTTTACTGCACATGATGACGCCTTTTGGCTTTCAAGCGACAATATTACATAAACAGAGGCGTAGCTTCCTTTAGGCCGCGGCATACACTTTTCCCATGAAAGTAAAAAAAAAATCCCCAAATTGCGGATTTTAGAGAGAATAGCTATCAATTAGTGTATTTATGAACAATAATAAATAAATGTTCAATAATTGCTTTCAGTTTCTTGATACATTAATCAAAGTTAATTGTAATGATATTAAAGATCTAAGAAACATTTATTTCTTCTAAATATACGCCAAAACGCCCCTCAGACACTCTAGGACCAAACAAAATACTGGGGAGGGGGGGGCATGCCCCCTGGCCCCACTAGATTTCGGCCTACATATTTATTTACACCAAGTTACGCCCCTGATTAATTAATATATGCTTGAACAGAAACTGCTTCTGTATTATTTCTTTTTCAAAGTTTACAAAAGGTAACGATAAATGCGACTTCATTTTCCCATTAAACCACCTGTACATTTCCCATTTGTGTACATTTAAAGTTTCTTTACAAAAGAAAACATTTGAACATGACGGTCATATAAATGCATCCATGGAGTCTGTATATATGAAAAACATAAATTCCTGTTCCGATAACTTTCTTGGTGATATAGTAAACTGTTGGAAGTTGTACATTTTAAATTTTTTGCAAAATTATTTCGACCTTTTAAAGTCATAAATATGCATAACTGTTATGATTTTAGATTTGCAATAACAAATAAAGCAAATATTAATCCCTGACAATGTTTTTCTTGCAATTTAAACACTCTCACAGCCTTTCCTAAATAGTAAGAAATTTGAATTCTTCTTTTCTAAAAAGTAAGCAAAGCTAAGGCAAATACTGAATAATGAGTGATGGTTCTTGTGTTTTTGTCAATAATTAAGTTCCTGCAGTGGTAAAACAAAAACCTGAGAAAACCTTGGAACACCACCATTTGCCCCCCAATCTGCACTTCCTCAACTTGACTGCCGTGTTTACCTAACAATATGTTACATAGTATAAGGATTCATTTGACAGCACAGCATATGTTACTAATATTCTCAATGAGCATTATTGAAGCACTAAGTTAACCCATTTGTGCAGGATTTTTTTTATTTAAAAAAAATGGTTTGAAACATTGAAAAATCATATATTTATAACGTATCTGGATATATTTCTTGGATATTAGCACTATAATTTTGATTCAAGTGTTTTAAATTTTGGTCAACAAAAGTAGACAACAGGCGCAAATGGGTATATGTAATATAATTCCAGAATATATGTCAAGATAACCATTTTATTGGTTCACTAGACATGTTCAAGGAGTAGAAATCCAAGAGTTTGTACAGATAATAATTATGTTGTATTATTTTGTCTACAAAAGTATACATTAGGCACAAAAGTGTACACTCTGAAATTTATGCTAAACATAAATTATTATTGTTCAGAAGACTTTCAAGTCTTTCAGGGTTTGACAGTATGAATACCTAAATACTGTGTAACACTTCAAAGCATCTTCTGTGCACTCCAACATTACATTTTGAGCATATGGTCCTGCATTTCTTTCCACACAATGAACAATGCACTTCTCTTGATGGCTCTGCATAATGATTTATTCCATCCCAGTGGATGTAATAATGAATTCTTTTTGATTGTGGTCTCATCCAGTCTCTTGGCCTTCCTGGACTTACTACAGTGGTATGACCTTAGGCAAGCAGCACAGTGACCCTAGCTGGTCTGACACCTAAAAGATCTAATGGTTGCCTAATTGCTGCCTCCGAAGCACGGTAAATGTGCCATGTTTGTTGTACCACAAGATTATACAATACATGAAAACTGGGCCCCACCACTTTTTGGATCTGATAGAGATAGGTTACTTTTAACTTTTCAACGTTGTTGTCCATTCTATCCACACCTCCCATTGTTTGGTTATAATGCCGAATAAGATATGGTTGCAGAAGGCGGACGCTAGCTCTTGCCAGCTTTGACCACCGTGTAGCTTGCTGCAGAGGCTCAACTTCATGACAATTCGACACCACGTTCACTATATTGTTGTCATTCCACCTCACCACAATGACCCCTTGTGTGTGCCATACCTTTTATCATAGCTCCCTCTTGGTGTTTTCCAAAACATCCTTAACATTTTTAACTGGGCAATCTTCTATTCAGTTTGCACGGAAGGTCCCTGTGCAAGATACTCCCATATCTGTAAGCCGGTCCACAAGTTTCAGAGAAGTAAATAGGTTATCAAAGTCAAGTGGTAGCCATCATCTTTCTGTAGCTCCGAAAGCAGGTCCATAACTACTGCTCCACGGTATGTTGTAGTGTCGCTGTCTGTCGCTGGTTGGTCTAACTGACGTCCACTTAGGTTACCTAATTCTTTGTCTTGCTTGCACTATCTTCATCTGTCAATGCATCTACAGGGAGTGGGAGAACATGCATGTCTGCCCTTTGAAAGTCACCTTCATCCTAAAGCATTGATAATATTTCATTTACCCTATATCTTCTGTAAATATCAGAGATATATAATGTTACTCAAAGCGGAAAAACGTACCAATTTGATCCTAGTGTCTACTTTTGTAGACAAAATCTAAATTAACTGTTATAAAACATTTGTTACAAATTTCTGCAAAATCTAACATGAAATTAGCAGAAATATAAATAAATGGTAAAAAACAATTATATTATATTAGTAAAAATGTATATATTATATAATTTTACATACCTTTCTCTATTAGTCATTTTCAAAAATATTTTCAAGGAACATTTTACCACATCTCCAATAAAATGACACTGCAAATACTGAAGTGGTCTGCATTTTGTCTAGAAAAACATTCCAGTTGACGCTTATCAGGACAGCAAGTATAGAATAACAATCAATATCAAATTTATGCTCCTAATTAAAAATCCCCAGTGTACTGTTAAGTTCCAATGTCTACAAAAGTAAACAACAGGCTTAAATGGGTTAAGTACAAATACATTTTGCGTAAAATACATTACTGAATTAATTTATTTATTTATTTTTTTTTTATTTTTTTTTGGCCCCGATCGCCTTCCTTGCCTATCTTTCATGTCCTTTGACTTATTCTGGCCTCTGCTGGTATGACACTGCAGCTGTATTTATCTGTAGTACTTGCATATCTTCATCCGTAGATACTTATGATTTCGGGCCATGATTCAGCATCCTAGTTGTTTCTGGTGTTGCACTGTTTTCGCTAGCAGTCCCTAGCCACAGCTCCACTTAGACTACTTATGTTTTGTCCATTTTACATCCACTTTACATGCACACTGATAACTGTACGTCACATAATTGGACATGGGAACTTTTAACTCTTTTAACACTTCCTTGTGGTCAGTATGATTTATTGTGGTATGTCATTTGGGCACATGTTTGTCATTTTTAATATTCCTGCAGCGGTCAGGATGCTTCCAGGTACTACCAGTTTATACCTCACAACAATCCGATGCAGAGTCTGGGGTTACTTTCCAGTTCACTAGCGTTTTTGTGCATATGCTTTGTAACCACTTTGATCCTATGCAGTCTGCTTGACAAACCTGGTCACAGGTCAGCAACATGTTACTCAGGAATTTAGTGCTAGGCATTTCTGACAGTCCAGGGTGTTTTATTATTGATGATAAATGTGTGTAATGATTGGTGAAGAAAGTGAAGGATGAAAGTGGGGACCAGGTTCCGGACCAGGAATTGAACCCCGGACCTTCCGCTCTCAAGTCCAGTGTTTTACCACTAGACCACAGAGGCCCCCTGAATTAATTGACATAACAATTGAAGGACATTAAAAATGCATTAGTCAGATAGGATTTTTAGTTCACCAATTTTAATGAAGTTTGGAACACCAAACAACCATATACACCTAACTATTTCATTGTGAAATATTAGCATTTTGGTGAGTTGTGTTATTTTTAACAGCGACACCTCTTTACAAGAACATTGCAATCAGTTGCCATAGTAACTTGTAAAGCAGCTTTAAATCAGTAGCCATAGTAACTTGTAAAGCAATCAGTAGCCATAGTAACTTGTAAAGCAACTTTAAATCAGTAGCCATAGTAACTTGTAAAGCAGCTTGAAATCACTAGCCATAGTAACTTGTAAAGCAGATTTAAATCAGTAGCCATAGTAACTTGTAAAGCAGCTTTAATCAGTGCCATAGTAAATTGTAAAGCAGCTTTAAATCAGTAGCCATAGTAACTTGTAAAGCAGCTTTAAATCAGTAGCCATAGTAACTTGTAAACAGCTTTAAATCAGTAGCCATAGTAACTTGTAAAGCAGCTTTAAATCAGTAGCCATAATAACTTGTAAAGCAGCTTAAAAACAGCATTTCTCTGTTTTATTAACGTGTGTATGTATGATCTTACAACAGATATAGTGGCATAAATACAGTTTACTAAACAAAGTTAATGAACATATATTTCTATTTAAAATGGAATAAAAGTTAAGAACAAACATTGCTTTTAAACGCACCATTAGCTAGTTTTTCATCAACAAATAGTTTTTGTCTGTACAAACGAAAACTCAAATACATGCATATACGTTGACTTGACGGTTGGTTTAGGTTACACAACACTAATAAACAAAACAAAAATTTGACACTATTACTTGTTGATTTATTCTGTATTGAAGTGTTTCCTTCGTCATATTTATGTTTTTCTGCTTGCTTTCAAGTTTTATTGTCACTTGTATGTGCTTTTTTTTTAGACTTTCTGGAGCTGATTATGACGGGCGTATATATACTACCATTTGCGAACTTAAAAATGTCCATTTCTGAATTGGTCCCTTGACCACAATAAAACCAGCCAAATGTTAATGAGACATTGTCAACAATCCCATTCAGACATCATTGCATGTTTCAAGTGTAAGGTAAACAAGGAGAAGTGTATGTGATTTCAGCTAGGTCGCCACAACCCACCACAACCTGCCACCAAAGTGGAATGTGTTTTATGTTATCTGCAAAGGTTTTCAGATTTCACCCCAGTGGCTCAAATCCCTTCACAATCTGCCAAAGTCTGGTTGGTATAAAGATAGGGAAAGATCTGGGATCAAAATAGGTACTGGGTGTTGCTCAATTGGAGCAGGGGCTATCACCAGGGCCCAGTTGTTTAAATATTTAACCATTGGTTAAAACTAACCATGGTTAATTTTCTGATGTACATAGATTTGATTTCCCTCAATAAATGTATCACTGTACAAAATCAGCAAAACATATTTACCTAGTTCTGCCCATTTTAGCTTTCATACTGAGGCCACTATGGTCTCCTGCCCCAAAAAATAAGGGTCGGTAGGTAGGGATTTTGTTTTTATTTTTTTATGATGGGAGAATGGTTTGTTTTGTACACGGTAACAGTCTTTTTCAGTCTGTATTATTTTTGGACCAAAAATATGTAGGGTCGGTAGCAAAAGTAAAGGGTCGGTCGGGAGACCAGAAACGGGACTATTTTGGGGGGGGGCCTGAAGATCATCGCAGTAAATGAACAGAAATTTGTCTCCAAACTTTAACCATGGTTAGATTAACTAACAGTTAAAATTTTGAACAACTGGGCCCTGGTCTATTAGATATTTGGCAAACCAGGGGTTTTCTCAATGTTAATGCTTATAATTCAGGGTTTTCAATAGTGCTCAAACGGGTACCCGAAAAAACCCGAATCCGCGGGTCCAAAAAATACCTGCGATTCCGGGTCAAAGTTTTCGCAAACGGTACCGGGTCGGGTCAATATTTTTCAAAAGAACGCCGTAAAATCAACTGGGCCGTTTTGTTCGGGCCGTTTTGACCTGTACCATCCTGACCTTCAATCACACTTCCGGAATAAATATTATATGATTTCGCGGTTGCATTAGTTCAACCAAACTCGTGTTTCTGAGTAATTGTAAGTTTTCTTTATTGATAATCAACTGAATCAAGGCAAATGAAGATAATAGACGCACCGAAGGCATTAAAATCGCCAGTATGGGAGTATTTCCCATCTTATAGACGTCTTGAATAAGTCTTGATATGGTGAGATGAGATTTTGTTTACAGTTTGATACATGCAGTTACATTCTTCCACGTTTATTGTAAACGGAGTTATGAAAGATTTGTTCTAAAACAGTCTATATTGTGCATTTTAGCCTGTTAATGTGGGTGCCTAAGTTAAAGCAAATAATATGTTAGCTTCGGGTATTACATATAGATACACCTATATTCCCATGATCTCTGATGTTCTTTAATTAGCTCTAGTCATTTTGAATCTTATAGATGCACCTACATTCTACTATAGGAAGCATATCCTAGCTTAGCTTTGTTTTTTGTTTGAAGTTTAGTTTTTATTTTTTTACTGAATTTTGTCTCTATATATCCAGTAATTGATGTTTTAGGAAGCACCATTTTAATATTTTATCATAAATTCATTTATTACTATCAAGAATGTGGTAATTCTACATAAAGGACTCATTTTTGTGCAGTAATTAGTCTAATTATTTTTGACATATCTGCCATGTTCAACTTTAAAGAAAATAAATGTTTTAATGTAGTTTACCATATTTTAGAATTAATCTTTTTAATACCCGACCCGACCCGAAATTACCCGAATTTTGAAATTTTGACCCGCCGACCCGACCCGAAGAAATTTTTCGACCCGTTGGAGCCCTAGTTTTCAACATGTTGCTACATTTTATATACCACATTTCAAGAGATACTTTCGGGGAAAGATCTCTATAGACTCAACAATTTCCCCACTTGATAAGCACCGAGGGGCTGAATGGGGGAAACCAAAAAGGGGAAAAGGTGCAACACTATGCTATTATTATAATTGCTTTCGATCTTTCTCTTTGTGACATTGCCCCCCCCAACGAGCACTAAACTTCCACTACATTTTGAGAGGAGCAATATGTTTTGTTTAAGAAATAATTTAAAATTAATAATTGTTTATCGGCCAATAAACAACGATTTAGATTTCTAATGTGTAGGAATAATACCACGAAGGTGCTAGCTGGAATAGTTTAATAGCCATGCATCAGAACGACAGAAGAGTTGTTTATTAGGTAGTTAAACAATGATTTTTGTACTCTTTGTCTACAGAAAAATCAGCGAGTATCGTGCTAGAATGAGGAAAAATCGGGCGCAAAGGCAGGTGCATGTGTTTTTTTTACTTCCCGGGATTTTATTACATACACAATAATTGGGATCTGCCTGAAGCATGCGCATGTGTGCACAGAAAATGATGCAAGTGCATCCTGTTTACATCTGATGTAGTTTATGTCATGTCCCGTTAGTTAGAGCAATAAGTCACACGTGGTAAACAATTTGCAACGAGTTACTGAAGTAAGGTTTTTCACTGCACTTGTTTTTGCATTTAAAATTAACCTTATACCGTATAGTAAACATATAATTTCATTAGATGAAAGATTTAAGCGGTAACCTTAAATCACTATCCTCTTCCTGTACAAACTGGTATAAGTCTCTAAGTAGTACTTATCATGCAACTATCCTGTTCCTGTACAAACTGGTATAAGTCTCTAAGTAGTACTTATCATGCAACTATCCTGTTCCTGTACAAACTGGTATAAGTCTCTAAGTAGTACTTATCATGCAACTATCCTCTTCCTGTACAAACTGGTATAAGTCTCTAAGTAGTACTTATCATGCTTGTAGTTTTTGAAACGAAATCAAACAATGAACATAATACAGGATATATAAGATAATGTAAGAGTACTTATATATCCTGTATTATTTTCATTGTTTGATTTTGTTTCAAAAACTACATGCATCATTCAATCACATTTTATATTATATTTATTATTCTTATTATATTTTTCTCTGAAAAGCTCAGAATTGAAAAGCTCAGAATTGAAAAAGCTCAGAATTGAAAAGCTCAAAATTGAAAAAGATTGAAAAAGCTCAGAATTGAAAAGCTCATAATTGAAAAAGCTCCGAATTGAAAAACTCAGAATTGAAAAAGCCCAGAATTGAAAAGATCAGAATTGAAAAAGCTCAGAATTGAAAAGCTCAGAATTGAAAAAGCTTGGAATTGAAACTTGCAGAATCGTCTCACTACAGGGCTTGCACTCAGGTGAAAATTTTGGAAGTTCTGACTTCTATTAGTTTTGGATATTGATCCTAAGCATTTCAAACACAAAATTAAATATACAATTTAAGATTTGTTCTTTGTCATTAGGTGTTTATATGCTAATTTATTCAGTAACAGAGTGTATAAATCAAGATTAAACATTTTAAATTTGGTTTTCTGAATTTCATCCATAAAATGTATTACGTCCGAAATAGACTTCCATGGTTCCAATTTTGGAAATCCTGTGACAAAAACTGTGAGTAAATTACCCCCAGCTTCCGTTAATTCAAGCGCTGCCATCTGGCTTTCAAAGTTATAATAAATAAGTGGTATTTCTTTTTCAATGTGTTTGAGATGTGAATAAAGTCTGGCATATTTTTTTCAAGAAGTGGTTCCAAATAAACAAGGTTAGGTAAAACATACATAGAATTTAGTCTTGAAATATAGATGTACCAATGCTTCTGACAAACAATTCGAACATTGATGTACATTTCAATTTAAAAGGACTACTAAAATAATCCATTATTATAAAACTGCACAAAGCCGTGACATGTGTCATAATCATGATCATCATCATCAACTTAACACAGAAAACAAATTGCATTGTATTTGTCCATGGACTACCATGGTCAACCATGGTCTTCTACTGCCCAGTACACCGGGATAAACCAGGACCTTTTCCCTAAACAAACATGCATTGCATTCTCACATTACCGACGGTGCCCCGATGTCTCACTGGTCTAGAAGTCAGTTTGACCCCAGAGTAGCTAGGTATATTCCGGGTTTACCACGGAGTAAATACGGTGTCGGACGAATGTTTCTCGGTTAATCCCATGTGTGTACCCATTTTGACACTAGTGGTATCCCGATGAATGCCGGGACTGCCCCATCATAAAAGGGTTGGGCGCCGGTGACAGGCAGGTGCCACGCCTCATCCACATCACACCGGAATGCTACGGTTTATCATGGTACTGGGAAGGTTGACGCCAGGTCCTTCCCCGGAATGTAACCGCATTGCCCCGAAAATACAAGGACTATGCCGGAAATTGATATCTTTCCCTGTGACTCCCAATTGTATTAAACATTATAAAACATCCAGGGATGTCAGCCGGATCACAGGCTTCATCCCGGATCATCCAGGATGTTTCCCCCGGATCACTTACAGGGGTCGTCAAACAGGGACAGTGAGAATGGTGCTTAAAGCAGCATATCTTAATAGCATTGTGAAGCAACATGTACATGTAAAATTCTCCCGGAAAGTTTGTCTAGAAAACAAACACTATTTCCAGCTCTCCTTAAAGCTGGTAGATAACATCAAATGTGACTTGATCCTGACACAGACGGGGGAAAATTATTTTGTTTTTCCTCACCTATAAACCAGTGAATACACTTAATAAAACTGTTTAGATTGTTGATACACCATCATGCCCTGAAGGCATGGCCTTTTATTGCGCAAAACATAGGCAAGATGAATTCAGAAAGCAACAAAAAGTCGAGAGCATAAAATGAAGTAATTTCTGTTTAAAATTTAGCGGGGAGCACCTTATTTAACAATCATCATTTAATTAGAAAACTTTCACTAGAGCATATCTTTCATGCAGCAATTCAAAGCACCACATCATCACCTGAAAGCCAAAAGGTCCTATCAGCATATAAGCAAAGAACGCTGATAAGCCCTTCTGGCTTTCAATGGATGATATATTCCCAAATAAACGCCCCCCACCCTAGTTAGGAGTCCGGATTTTGTAACTCTTTGAAAGAAACGTTTCCACACTAAGTTATATAGTCATATGACAATTCTTCCTACTTATATATATGACACAACACCTAGAACTGGACTCATATGAGGCGCGTCGTGATAAAACCGGACATAATGCATGTGCGTAAAGTGTCGTCCCGGATTAGCCTGTGCAGTGAATTTATGTTTAGAAGATACTTCCTTGAAACAGAAAATACCACAAAGGCGGAGTGCCATCCCGGATTAGCCTATGCGGACTGCACAGGCTAATCCGGGACGACACTTTACGCACATGCATAAAGTCCAGTTTTCCCACGACGCCCCTCATATATATTAAACGTCCCCCTATGGGAAAATGAAAAGCCTCCGGGGGCATTCATGTTAGGTACGGCTCTCACTGGCAAATATTTGTTTTTTCTCCACCAATTTCGCCATTCTGTAAAAACTATCGCCATTTAAATAAAATGGAGCTATTTTGTGGCCAATCTGCAGTTACATGGTTAAACTTTTACTGTATTTCATTATATGATCAAATCATGACACATGACGGCTGAAGCCATACTATTATCAATTATTGCATCACACAAACAAGGCCTAAAAAATTTAAACAATTTAATGGCTGCTGCAAATCTACTCAAACTATTTGTTTACTAATTAAGTATAATATAGTTGTCGCCACTAGCTTTCGCCAATTTGAATATTCTATCACCACTTTTAATAAATTGTTGCATTTGGCGACAACTGCGATAGGCCGCCAGAGCCCTGTGAGGGAATATACGGTAAGTAACCTTTCTAATCTACTATAAATGAGGCAATTGTTCAATTGGCGAATAGAAAATAACTATAAACTAGATTGCAAATTAACAATTTTCTAGGAAGCAAGCTTCTACTCTGGCACTGAATGAATGTTCCACTTGTCTCAATGAGTATTTTATGCAGCAAATGAGCATTAAAATGGTTTTCCGAAACGTTTTTTTGTTTGGGTAATTGAATTGAATACCAATTACTCTTGCAAATTCAAGATCATTTACAATTAACATGTGTAGGAGAATACGTTTTTTGTCTTTACGCCAGTTATTTTTTATTTTCTGGTTTCTAAATTTTGGGCAAGAAGTAACAATACATTTTCAGGGCTCCCTCTGCCTATCGCAATTGTCGCCAAATTCGAAAGTAATTGAAAAGTGGCGACAAGATCTTTCAGTGTGCGAAAACTAGTGGTGAAAATGTATTTTTATTTAGTTTTGGTAAACAAATGGCATAAGCGACTCTACATAAATAGACCGGAGACATGTGCCTCTGTGCGCGCATCACAGATATGTTACTAGCACATGCATTCCTTAACTGCAGTCAGTAACCGTGTAGCTCCACCCCCCCAGGCTTAGTTTTATCGCCCAGAAAAACCTTCATTATCCAATTAAAACGTAGTGTTATTTACAATTGCCAATGACGTGAACGATCGACCAATCGGCGTGAAATACATGTATGCACACATCAGTAAGTGTAAACAGGCGTCCCTTGAAAGCGAGTGCGGCTATTCCCGACCATATTACGTCAACACAATTGACTTATGCGTTTTCGTTGTTCAACATATCCAAATTTAGTTTAATTCCTAAACAAGGCACTGTTTTAAATTACTTTCCTGTAAAATTTGGTAGAATATGGTTCCAAATCCAATTACAACGACTTTGAATTTTCACATAACACATTCTTATATCCAAAATCTCGTAAACACATTTTTGTATGTCATGTAAAACCTTTGTTGTGCTAGAAAAGTGCGCGAAAGTTATGTTGACACAAAGAACGTCACATTCTACGCATGGAAAGCGTGCATGTATCGGCCATGTGCTTGTACTAAATATAGACGTATGCTCTGCGAATAAATACGTTGTCGTGAAAGAACGTTTAAATCGTTTGTTCAGATTAGGCAACACGGCTTAATGGATCAGTATTGACTGTTGTAATCGATGGAGTGTGCTTTGTGTCAACACTGTGTGATACTAGATAATTGATAAGGCGATTAACAAGTATCGCTTCATTTCTTTCATGGTATCTGCAAATTCATAAACATGCTTAAAATGTGGAAAGACCTGTATTCTACTGTACTTCATAACATGTATGTGCTGAACATGCTATGCTAGGTTTACAGTTTTATGCCCATGTGCATCTATGCATGTGTTTTGTGTTATTGGAAATAAAATTAAATAATATAACATCTTGTCAGCCTTTTTTGCTACACATGTATGTACAGCACAAGAAAGATGCCGTACTGACTGAACAGCATATGGATTAAGAATGGCTACAAATGGCTACAAATTGGCTTTTTTTTTTTAAATGGCCACAGATTTTTAAAAATGGCGAAAATGGTGGCGAAAGGTTATTTGTTTCCAGTGAGAGCCCTGATTTTAGCTTGAGATTCAATTTTCTACTCATCCACTGGTCTGAGTGTTCGCTCACTATAAGTGCTTGGTACAGCTCAAGCCTCGGTCACAATGTCACAATTTTGCTACGATTGCCCACGAATGATCGTGGACGTGTTAATCATGATGAGTCGGGATGAACAGCGCCCCGATTGCATCTTCCTACATTTACTGACGGTTGTTGAAGGACAAGACTTCGAATATCAACGAACAACACGTATAGGATTCAGCAGCCAACTCACCACGATTCCAACAAGATATGTTACGATCTGCTACAGTTCTTATACGTTAGCGTCAGGTATATGCTACGATAACAGACGATTACAGACAATTGTTTACGTTTCTCTAAAGATTGTAGTAAGATTAAGGAATCACAAAGAACCTACTAGCAGCCAACAATTCTCACGCTTCACTACGCTTCCAGGCGATTTGGACATCACGGTGTCTTGTGCATAATCGTGGAACTAACATAGGCATACGTAGTGAGTGCGTAGTATCATTACAACAAACCGTGCAAGCGATACGACCTATTGTCGCGTTGTCCTGGTCCATCGTGTATATTCGTGTGTTCAAAACTGTCGCAGCGCTTCCCCGTACAGGTACAACATCCCCCACCCTACTCTGTGCTTTATCTTAACTTCACCATGCCGGGTTTTTTAGGGGATCATGTAACACCAACTGTTTGCCGATAAACAAAATGTGATAACCTACACTGTAGGTTATCAATATTTATCTGTAGTTCTTTCAGCATACAAAGATGAACAGAAGGTTAATTCTCTGTTGTTAGCCAGTGCTATCAGTTGACAGCAATAGGTTAAAGTATTGGAAAAAAATTTGGTCACCTTGTGGGAAAGTATTGTAAGTCCTTGACCACGAAGATTGATTTACACCTTTAATGCACTACTGCAAAGATTTTAGTTTTGTAACCTGATATGTTTAATTAGGTAGAAAACTGATGGCCTTGGTTAAAAGCTATGTCAACAAAGCCAAATGAGCTGAATGTCATTAATAAAAACACACAACACTCACAAAAACGACACAAATCTTTAGAGAAAAATCAGCATTGAATACAGGTGGTTAAATAAAAAGACTCCATTAAGAAAATCCAAGAAAGCGTAGGTAATTGAATTCTGAATTGGCTCAGTTGAGACGTCATTCAACTAGAATAGTCACCTCAAATATTTAACAAAATTTTTTAAATTTTGCAGCTTATTTCTTTTAAGGAAGAACTACACACAGTTGTATTTGGAAGTTTTGAAAAAGTGACTACTGTATTGTCCGCTGACTGGATCTGATGACTTCGCATTAGGGGTCACATTCAGATGACGTTTTCCGGAGCCAATAAAATTGTTGCCTTCAAAATGTTGTGGTATAACTTTATATATAAACCAGAAAAAACAATGCTCGAAATTAATGTGAACTTTGGATGTTTCGTCGCCTAAGGTACCACTATATCCATTGTTAACCACGTAAAAATTAACTGTCAACGATTTTTCCGAGGATCAGTTGGAAATGCATCAATTTTTCAAAAACCCTGGCCAAACTTTGCTGTGCAAAAAGCAATTTCATTGGGCGCAGCAGGGCTGAGATTGTTATTGTTCGGAAGGTTATCTGAACGTGGCCTGTCATGCGATGTCTTCAGATCCTAATCATGTTATGATTCGATTTTAATGCGATTGACTGTAACCAATACATGCACACATCATGTCCCTTCAGGAAGGAAAACAAAATAAAAGAGCCCTGGAAAATGAGCACTTAGTGCTGTATTATGTGCAGTTAGAATAAGACATCAAACCTAGAATGGACATGTTGTTTATGTATGTTTGTTAAATTCTATCAGTACTTTTGGTATAATTAGCAATTTTCCATGACTTCTTCATTAAAACTGATTGTGTCTTTGATCATTTTCACTGTATTTATAAAATGTGTTCATGCACGCATGGACACAGTTCATTTTTTGTGTGAAAATTTTGTAAATACATACAAGTATACAGTTTTGTGGTAAAATAAATTTTACTGATGCAGTTACATGTATATATGCAGGTGACTGTTCTTAAATTACAAAAGGTAAACTGCATATAAAACATTGCTGTAATAAAACAGTTGATTCTATGTTTGACGTTTTATTCCAACTTCACATAATAGTGTGTTAAATTTAGTCTACATTTATACAGTTGAACACCGCTATTTCGAACACCGTTGATTCGAATTAATCGCTATTTTGAACTATTTTTTGGTTCTTTCTGGATTTAACTAAAATAGCAATCATTAATTCGAAGTTGCCTATTACGAATTCATCTCTATTTTGAACTTAAATTTCGGTCCCAACTATTTTTTCACACATAATCATCAGTGTTTATCAAAGGCTGATGACTAGGCAGTTGTCACTCGGTTAACTTTTCGTACCTTCCATTGTTCTCAGATTTACCAAGTAATGACTGACGCGTGGGTAAATAGTCAACATTAAGTGGATATACGGTAGAATATAGAATTGTAAGTGTGAGTAACAAACAATGCTGACAAAACAATCTTTACAATGTTATTCATTATACATGTCAGCATTGTATATACACACGGTGTTATTTAACCGTATGCGCAATTTTCAAAACGATAACATTTTAATTAGTACACACAATGGAGAACATCTCCAAACTCCTCGCAGCGGTCACTTGCCATATCAGTTAACAGTAACCACTGTTGTCACAAGTGAAATCCTTTCTGGTCTGAAAGTATTATGTGTTTGTAACGTTTACTTATTTAATGCAGCTCAGTGCA
This sequence comes from Congeria kusceri, assembly GCA_027627225.1. Lineage (NCBI taxonomy): Eukaryota > Metazoa > Mollusca > Bivalvia > Myida > Dreissenidae > Congeria > Congeria kusceri. The sequence continues at coordinate 17,292,338 of CM051039.1, forward strand.
AATTTGTACATAGTTGGGCTTTTTATATATCATTAGCAGTGATTTTTTTACCTCTGCGTCCTGCATCCAGGATGCAGTAATATTGCCGTAGATGCAAAGTTTCAGTTTATGTGCGTTTGTGGGATGCATGCGTTTTGAAAGTAGCGAGTCCTGTCCGGCAGTTTCGAAGCATTTTGTGTACGAGTACTGTCATAATAGAGGCTAAAATTTACCATCGCACTGTTCCATCTATTTTTGTTATGACCATTCTCATTGGATAATCGATTTGCGAATAACCAATGGCAATAGTCGGCATTTCTAAACATAATGGTGTGAAGGTAAGATAATATTTCATTTTTTGAGAATAATTTTTTTTAAAGTTCGTCTGCAACATTGGTCCGAAAAGAAAAATGGCACGACTAAACGCAATACACCTGAAGTTCAGTCGGAGCAGGTTCTACTGAAAATCGTCCGAAAAAAATATGTTAATAGAATAAACTTTGGGAGGTTGTTTAGCTGGTGAGCATATACAATGAAACTACAAAATTTAATAACATGGACTGCACTTTGTGTACGGTCGTTTAAAGGTGCAATGGTGTGGTAAAAAATGCACACTGCACAAACTTTCAACAGTCTACTCTAGCTACAATGTAGTCATGCTTCTCAAAAAACACAAAGTTAAAATTACTTGTGTTAATATATATAATAAAGCCTTACTCATCTGATTAAATGACTGCTTACATTCCAATTAGAATTAATGAAAATGTTTGAACTCACACATTTAACATTGGGACTCGTAGATTTTTAGTCCAGCGAGTCCTAGGACTCATGGCTGTACAATTGTAAAAAAATCACTGTCAATAGCCGTCTACAATGACAAAGGGAAAGAAAATAACTAATTAAAACCATAACTAATATTGTCAAAGACTTTAATCAATCATCATCACATGGTTTGTTTGGACGGCAGGGATTTGATTAGAGCTATGCTGGGAACCAGTCAAATCTCTGTACGGAAGATGGAACATCGTTATTTCGAACTTTCCTAGTCGGTCCCAACCGCTTTGAAATAGCAGTGTTCAACTGTATTAATGAGCATGTAACATGAGAAACAATTATTTTAAATGTTATTTACATACTGTGCCCTTTGTACAGATCAAGGTGTTGTGTTTCAACAGACTATACAAATAACAAAGCCAAACGACCTTCACTGAATTGTTTAACTTTTCATGAATTCTTCATCTTTTCATTGCTCTGGTGAGTCTTAATTCTCCGATGGATATCAAGAGATGAATGTTCAAAACAGTTAACACAGGTGAATGCATATTGGTCTGACCTGCCAATCTGCCAAAAATAGTATAAAGCATAAAGAAGCTACATCATTTTCATTGAGCCAAAATTTGTAGATTAAGATACAAGATTAGGTTTTCAAAAGTCCATATAGTCACTTGAGGCGTGAAATTGAATAGAGATATGAGCGTAAAACTCATTATGAGGCGTGTCGTGGGAAAACCGGACTGAATGCATGTGCGTAAAGTGTCGTCCTGGATTAGCCTGTGCAGTCTGCACAGGCTAATCCGGGACGGCACTTTCCGCCTACAGTGGATTTATGTTTAAAAGAGACCTCCTTGAAACTGAAAAGACCATAAAAGCGGAAAGTGCCGTACTGGATTAGCCTGTGCGAACTGCACAGGCTAATCCGGAACGACACTTTACGCACATGCATTAAGACCGGTTTTCTCATGACGCGCCACATAACACAGGAATTTTGTTTCTGCATATTCGTTAAATTATCTGCAAACGGTAATTTGTATTAATAAGGGTCAAAATGGTATTTTGTACTAATAAAGGTCAAGAACGTAAGAAAATTTCCATAAGACACCATAATATGAAAACAAATATTATTTTCTTGTACTTAAGGAGTTGGCAAATGGAAAACAAAGCATCATAAATGATGCAAGGCAGAGTAGTTGAAAAGAGTAAAAAATGTGTCAATTACAATTTGCATGCACCAAAGAACATAATTGAGGCGCGTTGTGGGAAAACCGGATTTAATGCATGTGCGTAAAGTGTCGTCCCGGATTACCCTGTGTAGTCCGCACAGGCTAATCCGGGATGGCACTTTCCGCCTACAGTGGATATATGTTTAGAAAAGACTTCATTGAAACAGAAAATAGCATCAAAGCGGAAAGTGCCATCCCGGATTAGCCTGTGCGGACTGCACAGGCTAATCCGGGACGACACTTTACGTACATGCATTAAGACCGGTTTTCTCACGACGCACCACAATTGATTGTGCATCTATAGAAATCCCTGCACTATCAAGTAGCAAGCTGCATACAATACTTATTTCTAAGTCCGTGTTTACATAATTCAAGGCCCGAAACTCTGAAGCACCCTGAGGCTGATTATCAAACTTGGATGAGTTATAACGCCTACAAACATTTTCATTAAGAATGTTGAAGATCGGACGAAAACTCTTGGACATAGACAACGGAAAAGACTAAAATTGCCAATTTTAGATAATTCAAGGACCATACCTCTGCACAGGGATTTCGGAAACGCAAAACCAAGCGTATTTGGACGCATACTTTTTCAAAAGGACGCTTGTCAGAACTAGACAAAGAGTCCTGGGACGCATGCATTTCTGCCTACTGCGTATACCTAAAACATTGGTACTGTTCGAGAATTGGTACCCTGAGGCTACATAAATGCCTGCAATAAACTCGGCAGTAGTGGCTATAAAATCAAATATCGGCCCCGAGTACACACTGCAGCTGTCACAGTCAAGTCACTTGGCTCCGCCCAAATCAGTCTCTAAGCTCGGCTCACACCGTTCAAGACAGTTAATGTAACTTTCATTGGTTAATTCTTATGTCACTCATCGGTAAGCTTTAATCCACAAGTCAATTAGAATGTGCGAAAATGTGACAACAGGCGTCCGCAATTAAGAACAATTAGCACATGGCTGACAACCTAAATCAAACAGAATTGTAAAAATGAGTGAAAAACAGCTCAGCACATTTAATTAACTGAAATTGCAAATCACATTTTATGAATATATCTTAAATGTCAATAATACGATAATAGCAGTTTTTGTCTCGGACAGAAATCTCATACGAAAATCTAGGGCCGAATTTTGACAGTATTATAAATGCAGGGCCTTCCCCAGGATTGTTTTCCGGCACCCCGGCCCCGATAGGGGTGGGTTAGGGAGGGGTGCCCCCTCCGAATGTGGAATTTTTTTTCGCGGCATGTGTCAAATAACGATATCTGGAGCGTTTTAGATCTTAAAATTACACAAACAGCCTTTCATTTTTTGTAAACGTTTAAACGAAATGAAATAAACGAAAAATCAACGATTAAACGGTATAACTCAAGTCTTTTAGAAGCACCGGGCATCAATTTTGTTGCGATACTGAAAGTAGCTAATAATGTTTTCCCGATATTTATGTCCAGTGTGCATCCCTTTCGCACAGTGACGTCATGTTCAAACCAACAATTATCGTCGTTCTCGATTATTTATGTTACACTCGATCTACTTATGGAGCCTTTTTTTGTTCAATCAATTATGTTCATATGGGCATGCATTTAGTGTTTTAACACTGTTTTAATCGTTACAACTGTTGAATATAGTACTGATGGGATAATTGGTGAATTGTAAAGATCTTGATTAAAATTATACATTTATATAATACATGCTTTGTTCTTGCAAAAATGGCGGGAAAAATTCCTCGTGCACATCGTGCGTACGCACGTCAAATGTTAGTAAAGCACATGGTCCGTACGCGCACGCTTTCCATGGTTGTCAGCAGACATTTCGCGGTCTTTTGTAGAAAATACGGGTTTTACATGGGATGCATGTAAAACAAGACAACTTATATTACGAAACTACAACAGTAACACTGGATAGGCTTTTCCGATTTCATATTAGCGTATTTTAGACTGATTTTCGCAGTTTATTTTTTTATTGAAGTTATTAAATTTAGCAAATAAATAAGTCAAGTGTGGATATTAGAAAATAGGAAAGGGCGAGGGTTTGTTTTGACGCGAATATGAGGTTACTTGTGTGTGGATACATGCCGATTGCACCGATTCGTCAATGATAATGTCATTCCATAGCGAAGATAATCTGAGCTTTTTTGTATTGGCTTATATCGATTTTACTGCGTAATGAAACTCCGCCTACAGGGGCGGGGCTTCACGGTGATAGATTGCCGCTTAGGAATAACTGCAAATTGTTAAAATTGTCGGCAAAGTGACACTCGCTTTTATCATTAACCGACTTGGTTGAGTGGGTGCACATGTTTCAAGAGTGAAAAACTGCCTTATGACGCAAGAGATTAGCTTTCACAGCAGGTACTGACGTTCTACTTCATTCAACATAGCTGATTTATTAATAAAATATAGGCGCCCCGGGCGATGTTTATAAGCGCAACACTAATTTAAGGCGCCACGGGAATGTTCAAGTTAAAATTAAAGTGCCCCGGGATAGGGGCGCTAAAACGGCCTGGGGAAGTCCCTGATAAATGCATTGATCAATAAACATACATTAAGGAACGTTCTAGTGTATTATATATATAACAAGACATAAATTAACAATGTTGGTGATCATGTAAGTTCAAAATTTTGCAATGTCATATTTTCTCGACCTTGCAAAAATTATCGGTGCCGATTCTACAGTACGCGCCACGTGAAACCCGCAGAATATGCGCTGTCGTGACGAGCCTTCGATCAATATTTGCGAAGCGACGTCACGAAAGTTTGCTACGATTCGCGAAAGATAAGAGGACGGCCCCATCGCAAGATTTCGCGACGAATATGTCACGAAATTACAGGTACATGTGCATCTGCTCTAGACTATCAACTTTAAGAGTTTAACAGTTTCAATGTCTTTCTACATTGTGTATTGTATAGTGTCTGTTACATGTAAATGTAAAAATGTAAATTGAATGATCTTAATATCACGTTTAATTATTTTTATATTATATATTTATTATATAATAAAGCACTATTTTTTTACAGTATTAGTCTAAGAAAAAGCATATACAGGTCACAATGACTTCATATCGTATATACGTTTAAGTTAAAACATACTATTCGGACAAAAATTATTAAACTCCACTTAAAATTATGAATCATGTATTTTTTTTAGAATTAATTGATATCGATTATCGAATATAGTCATTTAATATTCCAGTGTTAGTTAACGTTCACAACCCTGATGTAGTTACATATAGTCTACATAAGATGAAAGTTTACATCAAAATAATATAAGTCTTTTTAAAGGATGACAACGAATAACCGGTTATCCCATTATTAAGGCGGCAATCCGGTTGTAAATGTGATCTTTTGTAATTCGCGTTCAAAACGCAGTTTTCTGATAAACAAGATATAGATAAAAAAAATCTTCATGCGCTATTCGGTGTCAATGTCCAACCCGTGGGCTGATCTGCAGTAGCTCTCCTTAATTGATCAGCAGTGGTCGTGAAAATGTAGAGGGAGCAACCACCTCTTATGTTGTAACTTTCAGCTTTTGTTTGTCATTTAACGCTGTATAATTTTCCATTTAATTGCGTTTGATTTAACTGTTTATGTTGTTGGTAATGTATAGGGCACGATGAATGATTATTCTTTCTTTTAATAATTTTTGTAATTTGTGAACCAATATATTACAATATAACTTTTTTTTTTCCACAATAATGTCGTTATTGTTTTGTCATAAATGTATGTTTAAATGATACTGTAAAAAGATAATTCAGAGTATTACATGTATATAACAATTCTGGAAAGTTCTTTTAAAACGAATTATTAATTGACCGCTGAGTGAATATATTGCGTTCAGGTGTGCATTTGTACTAATTACTTTCTCGTCGCGATTCGTGGGACAAAATCGTTCGCCACGAAAGTTCGCGAATACGTGCGAATTTTCGTCGCGAGAATTAGCGAATATTCGTGACATCGCACGCGAGCGCTCTGCGCATCGCGATAAAATCGGCTCGTCGCATATCGCGAACTGTGCCGGTTTCGCGTGGCACGTACTGAACATGTCACAAACCTTTGTAAAACACATGCAAACACACACTTTGGTGTTTAATATCCCTAAAATAACTACTCCTTGTCTGGTTTTTTGTGGTTTTCACATGTTTCCAATTACAAGTTTGACAGTAACTTATGATTTTGTGCATGCCTGCTGTTCTGTACTGTAATTAACCACATCAAACATTTTTAATAACCAGGCCATTCAAAGCAGCTCACAAGGCTAGACCATCAATTACCTGCTTAAAATTTAACATTGGTAATAATATTGTTTTATTAGAAACGATCATTAAATAATTATATATAATCATTATAATTACATAACCTAATAATAATACATTAATAATAATAATTATAATTTTTAGAACTGTCATATATTGTTTAATATTAAAAAAATAATTTAATGTCATACGTCACATGCTGAACTTACATTTTTATTTCTGTTCTATTTGGGACTCCTACTTTTAAGGGGGAAGGAATGCCAGGACTCCTATTTTAAAATCCTAGTGAGATCCCTGCTACAGTTCTTGGGTTATTTGGCTTATTATCAAACTTAGACAAGATATTATATGCCCACAAACATAGAGAGCGGGAAAGAATGTGGTTTACAGTAGACTACTGCTGGACCAACCATCCCAACCAACACTTGCAAACCATTATATACACCGCCATCTTCGATGGGGGGGGCATTAATAATCACACGGCTGGGACTCATTCTCACCTCATGTCCTTGCATGTCCATGTTTGGGCAGGAAACTGCCCCGGTTGATGATCGACGCTGCAGGAAATCGTCTTGTTGTATATAGTCATCCCCGTTGGAAACGCCTTGTCTGGAAATACATCACAAGTTATATTCTTTAATATTTGAACTGATTTATAAAGAGACATTGCAAACTGTGTGATGTTGAGCCGACTGTACATGGCATACCAGGCTTAAGCCAAACAAAAAATATTGTGTTTTGGGCAATGGTCTCAAAAGGTAGGGTCCGGATTGATTAAAAAATAAAAAATTTAAGACACATTTCGTTAAAGAAAACATTGAAAATTATCTTCAATTTAAATACTTTAGGGTCAAGGGGTTTCAGGGTTTGCGCTGGCGATCGCCACTGTCGCCAAATGTGACAAAATCGCAAAAGTGGCGACAAATTTTCAAATTGGGTGATTTTTCTGGCGACCGCCTTTTTTTTTCCGAATGATTTACTATTGAAATGATGTGACATTTTAGCCTAAGCGGTCTTGCTGACTCGGTTAACCTCGACAGCTATAGTGCATGTATTGATTTTTAGTGATGCAAGCGGTACAATTGAATTAACTGAAGCATGAAACTGAATGCTTATCAATAAGGTGATAACATGCGACTAATTATATGGCCTAAGGCAATTGAATTGCATGTGGAACAGACAACTTTCTTTAATCGTCAATACCGGCAATTAATAGAAGTGTGCCATGTTTGTAATAGATTACGGACGAGATCAAATGGTAATTAGAAATCAAAACATAGTAAGTATGCAGTTTTTCAACAAATACATTCATGTTTAAACAAGCAAAAGTCCGTAATTAAACAGTTTGTTACGACAGTCGATATAAAATGTTGAATTTGAAAATGCCAATTCGCTCGTCAAAATGGCCAGTTCCGTCGTAAATACTCCTTGTAAAAAACGTTTGTTATATTCTGATGACGTCTCTTCTCCATATAAAATGCTCAAACTTTCAAAATTCTCCAATGAACAGAAATTTTAAGGACTGTTGGAAGTAGGAATTCCCATTTATTAAATATGAACCTAAAACAAAATCTATGCTCTGTGAAGTCTGTCTGGCCTCCAAGATAAACAATTCGTTCACAACTGGTGTACAGTCATGAAAAAGGAGAACATTACTACATGTCTTCTGTATATTTTCAGTTTTCCTTTCCATGTATATATATATATGTATGTCTATATTTATGTATTAATATGTATCATATTTATAAGTAAAATAGCAACTTTTATGCATTGTTAAATGCCTATTAAAAAAAAATATTGATGATGTTAATACTCATATTAATAGTGTATTGCTTAAATATTTCTAGTAGCAACTATTATGAACCAAGGACATGTATATGGAATATGCTATGTGTTGGTACTTCATAAATTGAATGTTATTGAAATAAATTAATTAAAGAGATATATGGTGCTTTGTTTATTTATTGTATTCTTCATTAGGAATAATTATTAATGCATTACAATCACTATTATATGTACAAATCGAGGGTTGAGCATGAAACTGTTGTATCTGCTTAACAATTCTATATAAGATACAATAGTTTCACGCTCAACCCTCGAAATATAAGTTATATATAGTATAGTTATATATAGGATGCCACGCGAACGTCTCTAACATGCGACACCTTAGTGGTTTTCAAATTTGGCGAAAGAAAAGTGGCGACAACTTTTCAAAAGCCAGAGCCAACCCTGGGGTTTTCGCTACATGAAGGTAGGGTCGGGTTGACCAAAACACATATATTTATTTTTTGGCCTTTGTGCTACATTGAAATACGTTAAAATTTAATTAAAATTTTAATTTGAATTAAAACGACAGCAGCAAATAATACACCTTAAGAGCAGGCAGGGCTTTTTTACATGCTTATATTAGACTTCACTTGTAGTGGCTTTTTTATATGGCAGAGGCCAAAATGTAGACATCATCCATTATAGCAAAACTGCACTTTTCCCCATAAGTTGACTTTAAACCTTGATAATTTTAGTTCCCCTTCACCAAATTGAATTCATTAATTCCCACTAACACTTTTAGGATCTGAGCCCCATTCCCAACTTCTGAAACAAGAGGGCAATGTTGGCCCAAAGCGCTCACCCGAGAACTGGTACTGATGAAGACCATACTGTTGTAACAGGTTTGAAAATTAAGGTACCTGAACAATACGCAGAGGGGGATAGGATCAATTTGATTTAAAACATCGTTTAGTGCAATGGGCTAACTAAATTACTAGTTGGGTAGTGGATGTGCGATGTGTGTGTTTGCTAATGGTTCTCAAATCATTTTTCTCGATATTCTTACCTGACCCTTTTTCAGTGGGTCAGTGACAATTTTGGAAAAAGCAGAAACAGTAGATTTTGATGTCTTTTTTGCAGACAGTTTTAAAAAAACTAGTTGCAATGTGATAATTGCGATGGCTGTGCTATAAGGTAAAGTTTTGCTTTTTCTTTGATAATTTTCTGCCCAATGATGATAAATGATGTTAATGCAGGCACTGAAGACATCGATGTTGCATGTACAAATAACTGTATGCAAGGTTTGCAACTGTTGGAAATCTTATTTTATCAATCAATTTTTATGGTCATACGCAAACTGTGTAAGTTTGGTCAACATTGAATTAAAAATTGTGTGTGCAAGCAGGGATCTCACTATGATTTTAAAATAGGAGTCCTGGGACTCCTTCCCCCTAAGAAGTAGGAGTCCCAAATAGAAAAGAAATAAAGGTTAAGTATGTGACACGCGAGAGGGAATGGAATTGTAACAATTTATACATTTATACAATATATGACAGTTATAAATAAAATAATCATCATTATTATTATTATTATTGGGTTATGTAATTCTAATGATAATACATAATATTTAATCATGTCTTATAAAACAATATTTTGGTACCAATAATTAATTTTAAAACAGGTAAATTCTGAGCGATTAGCAATTGATGCCAGATGGTCTAAACTTGTTAACTGATTTGTAGGCCTAGTAAAGTCATGATGCGTCGATTACAGTACATCAGACAGGTACCAAAGCGTAAACTTGTCACTGTCAAGTAGTGTAATTGTGAAACAGGTTTTACAACACAAACAACTTGAGAAAGGAGCAATTATTGGTGATATTAAACACCAAATTATGTGTTTGCATGTGTTTTACAAATGTTTGTGATCTGTAAAGTCGGCGACAAAAAATTTCGGGGTCGCGAAAATATGTGACATTGCCAAATTTTGTACTTAAATTACCGCCAGTATTGTTAACTTATGTCTTGTCATCAGTGTTATATACTAGAAAGTCCCTTAATATCTTATTATTAAACGATGCTTTTATATACCTGTCAAAATTCAGCCCTAGATTTTCGTATAAAATTTCTGTCAAAACAAAAACTATCACTGCATTACTCAATTTACTGAGTTGTTATTCATGAAATTTGATTGGCAATATAAATTAATGAAATCAGCTGAAGCTGTTTTTCACGCATTTTAACAATGTTGTTTGTTTTAAGTTGTCGAATATGTTGTAATTGTTCTTAATTGGGTACGCCTTTTGTCACATTTCGGCGATTTTGCACATTCTGATTGACTTACGGATTAAAGCACAGCAATGTAATTTATCAATGAAAATTACCAGTAACTGTCTTGAATGGTGTGGGTGGAGCTAAGGGACTGCTGTGGGCAGAGCTAAAGGACTAGATTTTGACAGCTGCAGCGTGTACTGGGGCCGATATTGATTTTATCGCGACTACTGCCGATTTTACTGCAGGCACTCATGTATGTTTTAAGTAACAGGGTATACACAGTAAGCGAAAAAGCATGCGTCCCAAGGACTCTTGGCAGGGGTTTGACGTGCGTCCTTTTGAAAAAATATGCGTCCAAATACGCTTGATTTGCGTTTCCGAGATCCCTGTGCAAGCCAAACATTGATAACTTGTTGATGTTTTTTTGCAAATAAAAGTGGCAATAACTCGGGTGTTTCTGGCCTGATCATCGTTATATTTGACTTCACCTGCAGTTTTACATTTATAGACAAACTGTGCAGGATTGGTGAAGATTGTATGAAAAATGAAGTCTCTATCCTGAATTAAATGTCCATTTTCGTATATTTTTTTAATACACAAAGGGCAATAACTCTGGTGTTTGAAACACGATCTGGCATCTACTGAGATCTGATTGTCGTACACAAACTATGAAAGTCTACCAGTTAAGATTGGATGGAAAATAATGTCTATAAATTATGTTGGAGAAAGGCATGTTTGCACTTTTTTGCATGAAAAAGGGGCAATAACTCTAATGCTACTGGTATGATCTGAACAAATAACAATCCGATCCAAGATTTTATGGTCATACACAAACTGTGCAAGGTTGGTTAAGATTAGATAAAAAGTGGTCTCCAGCGTGAATACAAACCCAATTGTTGACGGCACACGGACGACAGACGACGCAAGAGAGGTCCCCTATACCAATAGCTCACCAGAGCACAAAAACCGAGCACTTCGTGCTCAGGTGAGCTAAAAACCCAAAGGAAGTTATAATTTAAAAATATTGCCTTGAAGGTTCATCATTTTCATTATTTTCATTCTAATTTGGGAAAAATAACCTTTTTTGGACTGGGAATAGGTCTTTTTACAGGACCCGACCCTGTCGAAGAAGGAAAGTATTCACTGGTAAGGCAACCCAACCCTACCAGGCGAAAAAAAAACTGACCGTAAAGTCGTTAGCAACAATTGTCATCAGTGAAATCCATATTCGTCAGATTTTAGATAATTTTTAATGTTTTATACCAAAAGGTGTCATTAAAAACGGGTATAAAAGAAACACCTCAATCCCGACACTACCTAACTTTTTTGAGACCACTGCCCGAAATACATTATTTATTTTTTTGGCGTAATGGTTTTCATCCACTAAATTGAAAGCACTATGTAATGAGCTCTAATCTCTGTACCAGATGACCAGGTTTTATTGACATACCAATTAGAAGTGGGGATATAAATAACAGCAGAGCAATTTATATTTCTGATAACATGAATGGTCTTCGGTTGTGCTGACCTTTGATAGAATGATTATGTTAAAACATGGCAGCCAGAGATGTAGTAAAACTAATAAGGCTTGTTGTGGGGAAAAACGGCACTTTCTGCTTTTATGGTATTTAGTTTTGAGGAAGTCTCTACTAAACATAAATCCACTGTAGGTGGAAAGTGCACAGGCTGATCTGGGACGACACTTTAGGCACATGCATTAAGCCCGGTTTTCCCACGACACACGTCATAATGTAACTTGTAAGTGAATGTGTTAGCCATAAAGACAAAGTGGCACTGGCTTTGGTTCAGGCGTGGAATAATCCCTGATAGACAGTGACAAGATTTCTGTGGTCAGTGTTTTTCCTCACTACTTTTGGAATGGTACCGGTACCGGTCAAATAGGGAAAATTACCATTATTTTCAGCCAAATTGGGAATTTTATCACTTTCAGAAAAACTATAAATTACAATAAATAAACTCTAAAACTACTTTTTCATTGATTTACATGTACTTATGTCCCCAGAAGGTAATTTTTTTTTTTAGAAAAGCATTATTACATGTTTATATTCTACTTTTTTATAAAACATTAATCAATTGTTTTGCTACAAATGATAACTTCAGATTATGCAGTAACTTGTTTGGATGAAAAATTGCTATGTTTGTTTACGAACATTCCTGTATCTTAGTCAATATTTGTTCGATTTTGGTATTTTTTTTCAAAATAAAGCTTACATTCTGAGGGGAATTTGAGGTAAATATTGGGGGAAAAAATATTCATTTTTATCTGGCCCTAAAAAAACACTGAATTGCAACCTTGAGAAGAAAACAAGTTTCCTTCCTTATTGTCATCAAACAAGAACTGTGACTTCATTTCCCAGTAGAGCAGTATTAACATCACTTTTCAAGTTATATCATATGGTTGTCTAAACATCTTAAGAAACTGGATAATGGCTCCAAGAACATGAAAGAGATCTTTGTGAGTTCCTCAGACTGTAACTGTACAGGCAATAAGTCCCCAGCAAGCTAGCACTTCCACACACAGAAAAGCCATTTTGTTCTACTTGAAGGCTCTTACAAACACCACAAGGCCAGATAATGGAGATCACATGGCATGTGCCATGATAAATATGGCAGGAAAAACAACCATGAACAAATTCATTTTTTGCTGGGCCGGCTAGCTCAGTTGGTAGAGGGCTGGACTACAAATCCGAGGATCGCGGGTTAGATTGCCAGCCCCGCTACATAACTTGTGTGGGGATTGATCATGAAATTATTTCTACGGCCATTCTCCCCCTACCTCTGATTCAAGTAGGGCAGTTGTCAGTTACTGACATAAGTATGTGCACTTAGTACTGGTAAACCAGCTAACCCAGGAAAAATGTGAGTAGGTTAGCTGACCGCCGTTATATGACTGAAATACTGTTGAATACGGCGAAAAATCCAAATAAACAAACAAACAAACAAGAACAATTTACGTAGGGTGGCAGTGAAAGTTGATATAAGATATTTTTAGGAAATTCTAAAAACTGCTTTTAAAGGAAGGTTTCTAAACAAGCTTGTATTGTTTAGAACTTTCAAAAAGGAACATTTGACAGGGATTTGAATTGATGCAAAATTTTGACCAATTGGGAAAAAAGAAAAAAAAAATTATATTATCATGTAACGTTTTGTTACAAAAAGTACATAGAGAAATTAAGAATAATTAAGAATAATTCACCCCTCAGACACAAAATATTAAAATTTTGACAGTGTTTTCACTTAACTATTCTTTTTAAATGGACTATGTCAACAAAAAATTGGTTTCCTATTGCACTATAAATGATATTAGATTATATAATTGCGCTACAGTTGTATACTAAGACATGAACATTAAATAAATAACAAATAATATAACAAATAGTCAGATATTAGACAGAAACAAATCAGCAAAATTAAAAGTCCAAGCGGGTATAGAACTCACGACTTAGGAGACATACTAAGAAATGACAGTAGACAGCGCATTACCCAACTGTGCTTTTCTGTTTCGTAAATAAATGCGTGCACATTATGGTTATAGAAAATACTCAAAATTCTGACGTCAAAATGTAAACATGAAAAAGGGCCAAACAAACGTGACCCATATTATAAATTGATTTTTATCTCAGAATTCGAAAACTCATTTCCCTTTGTATAGACCTTATTTTAACCGTTATTATATGCCATTATTAATATCTCAATTTGAGATTTTTGAAAGAAATTTCCCCCTTGTGGCCCTTTTCGTTGACATAGTCCCTTTAACAACCAATAATCAGGGGTGTAGAAATACCAGAATAGTTTACTTGGACGTGGAAAAGTTCATTGCAAAAATCTACTTGTCCGCAAGCAACAGTCACTTGTCCAAATAAAAATATATACTTTATTCCAGGCATTCCTGATATATTTGTTCATTAGATAAAAAATATAACACAATATTTTATTCAAATGTAAAGGTATATCATAATGTGATAATTTACTTAAAAGTTTTACATCATTTTCACACCCTGAAATTGTACTTGTCCATTAAAAAGTAGACAGGAAAAATTAACTTGTCCAACAGTAAAATTACCCGCGTTGGACAAGTCGGGCATAGGATTTCCACACCCCTGCAATACATAATTAATACCATGAAAGGGTTTAAGTTTACTAACCCAGCTACATGTAAGACAGATACCAATATACAGGATCACCAGAATTAATAAAATGTGTTGAGATTTGTTAATTAATTAACATACTTTAAATAATTATGCTGACAAATTACTGCGCACTTTACTAGAGCAGTAAAGCAATGAAATAATGATCATGAATACAATATTATAGTAAAAACTTTCAAAAATGCAATAGGTTTATTATCGGGTTATACATGTAGATACCATTGTATCTGTCATTACAGAGCTTTTTTTTTCTTCAGAGTTGGGCTGAGAACAAATAATTGGTGGATTATGAGCAGTCCAAATATGTGTATTCTGGACAGACCAAATAAATGGTTTATTCTGAGCAGTCCAAATAATAGGTGGATTATGGCCAGTCCAAATAAGTAGATTCTGATCAGTCCAACAAGGTGAATTCCTAGTAGTCCAAATAATAGGTGGAATCTGAGCAGTCCAAATAACAGGTGGATCCTGAGCAGTCAAATTATACGTAATTCAATATGTGGATTATGGCTAGTCCAAATAATATGCAAATAGTCGGATAGTTTGATTCTGAGCAGTCAAAATAACGAGTGGAGTCTGTGCGGACGAAATAAAAGGTGAATTCTGGGATGCCACTTTCCGCTTTTATGGTATTTTCTGTTTCAAAGAAGTCTCTTCTAACAATAATCCACTGTAGGCTGAAAGTGCTGTCCCAGATCAGCCTGTGCAGACTGCACAGACTGTTCCAGGACGACACTTAACGCACTTGCATTAAGCCCGGTTTTCTCACGACATGCCTCATTTAATCAATTATTGTATCGTACTGGTTTATTCGGCTTTTGTCAAGGTGGAACAAAAACTGGTTGAGATCTATCAGGACACCAGTTGTAAACGTATCGGTACACATTCAATACAGTGCTCATTATTTGATATCATCAATACAAACAGACGTATAACGTTCACAAAGGTATCGGTCAAGGTTCCATTCAAAAAATTAACAATAGCAATATATGACTACGAGCAGGGTTGAAGTTGAAACGTTCAAGAGGTCAAATGTCGGTCACAATGATTATATTAAAATAATGGCTGTTATTAATAACAAATGCATGGACGTCAAGAAATTACAGCGCAAAAAGACGCGAAAATATATGATGGTGAATAGTTCGACATCACTACTTCCGCCTAATCAAAGAGACGCTGACAACCGCGACGTTGATTTTCTTACCAGCAAATCGCTGTTCAAATTCTTCAGTTTTATCGCTGCAGATCGTGTTAATATAAAACAACAATATTATTCCGATATTAAACGCAACACACACACAGTTTAGCTCCATTTTTAATCCAAATATCGCGTGCACACGCTAAGAAAAAACGTCGGTTTAATCCAATTAGAGCATCCTTAGCCCTTACATTCGGCGCGTGCTATTTTGATGTTTACACAACCACGATGTGTCGCGGACCGCTGAGCACTAACCAATGAAATCGCAGTATTCGACTTGTTCACGATACGGCGCGTGAATCTATAGTATTTTTCTATACAACAGATAACTGATGTGTACGACGAAACGCAAATTTTGCATTTGTTGTTCCCCTTTTTTCCTTGGGCAAGTGTTTCTAAAGCTTTGATATGTAGTATCTCTCAATTTATTTCATTGTTTACGGAAATTCACAGCAAGTCGACAATATCGTAGGTACACAGTTGTAATACTATTTAAATCGTATCCGAGTAAGACTAACCATTACTTGAACAAATACCAACATTTAAAGATGTCCCTCTTCTTAAAGTTATGTTAGTCGTATATTATTCAAATAAATAATGATGGTTTTTATTCTTTGGTTTGAAGAGCACATTACTGTTATAATATGAATTAAAGTAACCTCAGCAAAATTAAACAATAAATATAAGCAAAATTATGTTCGGCGTAGCTGTCTAATATCACGTTTGACCTAGATTTCTTGCGATAATTATGCAGCGGGACAATTGAATGCCAATAGAATTGGGCAAATTTTATAATTTTAGGGAATGCAAACTTCAAACAATGGTTTAACGTATACCAATAACTGTTGCATACTGTTGGGGATTAAACATTTACATAATTGTTTACATAAGCGGTAAAATTAAAGTTATAAACATATCTTCGACATTCCAGAAATGAACATAATTATGAACAATTTTACTCATTGTATGTCATGATCAGAATTTTATATTCATTCACATAATAAAATAACTATATTGTTTAGCCTACTTAATCGGCGCGCTCTATAAATAGCACATTACCATGCTACAATTCACGGGGACGACAGTCGGTCACAACTTACAATGTTGCGTGTTGAGCTCGCAAGCACAAAATATAAAGTGGTACATTTCTGGTATTTTTCTGATAAATAAGCAAAACAAATATTAGCAAATTTGATTGAGCTTATATTTCCATTTTTTATCATTGTGTAAAAGTATTATTATACGTTGTAAACGACTGTCGTCCCCCTGAATTTATTCTAGCGAGTACAACTCCAGCTGGAGAATCATTCTAAAAATAGCACGCGGTAAAGCTGTGTCAATGCACACGCATCAGTTAGCGTCTGGAGAATCCTAAATCCGAGAATTGCAATAAATGGGGAATTCATAAACTTACTGCTCATTCATTCCCGCTATTGTTTTCTGACAATGTTAATTTGTTAAAATTTTCCTGACAAATTCATGTATCAATTATGTTTACGTAAATTACTAGTATTTAGCTTATTCATGTATCACTGGTGAAAACATGGGGCGATATATGATCGGTTTATTAACGGTACAGATATAAATAATTATTGAGTTTGTCTCAAATTAATTTTGGGGGCCGATACGTTTTCGTATAGTGTCCGAACAATCTAGTGTCCGAGAAGTCTCCTTAGTAGGGACCGAAAAATCTGGGGTCCGAGAAGTCTCCTTGGTAGGGAACGAAAAATATGTGGTCCGTGCAGTCAAAGCTTGGTCCTCTTGTATTATATTTAGGGCAAAAAAATGACATCTCAATATTAATTTCTACGCCGATTGTCTTCTTTAAAGACATTTCTTGTTTTTCATTTTCACATATTTTAACGTGAGATATTTGAATGCTCAATAAAAAGAAACAATACTAAATGGGGGTCACCGAATTAGATTTTGTGAAAAATACATGTAAGTTTGCAATTATTTTGTTATTCTTATTTCAGCAAAAAATGTTATATTGCTTTTATGCAGCATGAGCGTTTCACATGGCTTATTTTAAGACATTGTCGGGCTGGACTTTGATCTTAAACAAGCATTCAAGGGCCGGCGGGTCACTTCTAAAAGTAAATCTCATTAAAATCAAATCTTAACATTGTTAGGATCTGAAGACCTCGTATAGGAGAGATTTACAACTACGTCACTGATATCTGTTATGTACGGAATCCAGTTAGTGCCATATGAAATATCGTGCTTTTTACGGCAAGGGCGAGACACGAGAATTGCGCGAAACACGAAGCGAGACACGATATTTCCGCGAGACACGAAGTGAGGCACAATATTGTTATACGAGATATCGCACTGTCGCAGTATCCCATACCACGAAATCTCGCGGCAAAATATCGTGTCTCGCTTCGTGTTTCGCGCAATTCTCGTGTCTCACTTCGTATCTCGCGGTAAAACATCGTGCATCGCTTCGTGTCTCGCGCAATTCTCGTGCCTCGCGTTCAAAGGTCGAGACACGAGATGCGAAGCGAGACACGAAACGATACACGATATTCAGGCGAGACGCGAAGCGAGGCACGATATTATATCGTTCAAATATCACCCGAATCTCGAGTCTCGCTGTAGATTTTCAAACCACGATACACGAAGCGAGACGCGAGAATCCGGCGACACACGAAGCGAGACACGATATTGTATCGTTCAAATATCGCCCAGATATTTCTCTATTATACTATCTAAGGAGATATCTAAGAATAATGTTGATGTTTTTGGCTTTAAAATTTGGGCAGCTTTGCACCCGTCTTAAACGTTTAAAATTTTCTAAGACATTAATTATAAAGATTTCATTTGTTATTTTAATTAAAAACCTATAAACATGATAAATTGGTGAACATGCGATTCAAATATTTTTTATATTTTGTATTTATTATTTTGTACACTTTCATCAATTTATCTAACTGAAAGTCGACAACTAGTTTTAACTGGCGTCAAATGCATACTCTAACACAGAACTTGAAAAATATTTACTGACAATTTTCATATTTTTTGAAAAATGTCCAAAAATAGGAAAATTTGTCAGTAAATCTTTTTAAAGTTCTGTATCAGATTTTGACGCCAGTTAATACTAGTTGTCGACGTTAGTATATTCAGTTAAATCAATTGATGAAATTATACAAAATAATAAATACAAAATATCAGCCTGAAATATTTGAATCGCATGCAAGTGTATGTTCACCAATTTATCATGTTTATAAGTTTTTAATTAAAATTTCAAATGAAATCTTAATTATTAATGTCTTAGAAATTTTTAACTTTTAAGACGGGTGCAAAGCTGTACAAAAAACAACAACATTATTCTTAGATCAATCCGTATATAGTATTATACTTAAACAAGAAATGTCTTTAAAAAAGGCAATCTGCGTTGACATTACTATTTGAGATATCATTTTTACCCTAAACATAATACAAGAGGGCCAAGATGATCGATTACGTGGTTTCTCGGACACCAGATTTGTCGGTCCCCACCTATATAAGGAGATCTCTCGGTCCCCAAATTTTTCGGATTCCATAAAAATACCTCTCGGATCCCAAAATTATTTTGTGATTAATTCAATAATTATTAATATTTGTACCTTGAATTAACCGATCATACCGCTCCATGTTTTTCACCAGTGATACATGAATAACTTTGCAAACCTTTCGACGGAACAATTGAACGTTAAATACTGCACAAAAAGCGGAATCTAAACAAGAAATGTCTTTAAAGAAGACAATCGGCGTTGACATTAATATTGAGATATGATTTTTACCCTAAACATAATACAAGAGGGCCAAGATGATCGGTTACATGGCTTCTCGGACCCCAGATTTTTCGGTCCCAACCTATACAAGAAGACTTCTCGGACTACAGCTATTTCGGACACCATACGAAAACTCGGATCCCCAAATTAATTTGTGATTCATTCAATAATTATTAACTTGGTAGCATTACACATTATAAATGACGTATGTATATACATGCATCTAATGTACTTTTGTACGGTGTGGAGGGGGATGCCCTCGACCCCCACACACCTATTGACGAGGAAAATAAAATATACGGAAAAAAAAAAAAAAAAAAAAAAAAATTATTAATATTTGTACCGTGAATAAACCGATCATACCGCCCCATGTTTTCACCAGTGATACATGAATAACCTAAATAATTTACATTAACATCATTATTATATAAATGTGTCAGCCGAATATAACACATTAACAATGTACGAAAATAATTGCGGGAATGATTGAAAAGTATTTAGTGTCAGACGCGTCTAGTTATTCTTAAGTAATATGCCCTACCTTCATCTTGGAAGTTATCTATGCATAATACATACACATTTCGAAGTCAGTGAATCATTTATACTGTTTATCCTCAGGAAAAGCAATCTTCAGAAAACATTCAGCCTATTTGAAATAATGATGACTTCCATTTTGTATAGCACAAATATTACAGTAGACTATGGCGATTTAAAATAATATTCGGTAGGAATATTATGTATCAAGGGTTTCTGTGTATAAATGGCATTGCAAATAATGTATTAATGCTACACAAATGAAGTAAAAGTAGCATGAATATCATTTCGACATATTCCGGGCAAGACTTATTTCACAACATGTTATTTATTGAAATGTAGCTTTTTATAGATTGATTAACATCTACTGGAGAAGTTGATAGAAATGTACAATTATCATTGTTTCTTTATAGAACACAGCGCAATTCAATTTCAAATTAACATGCACAGTATGTTTATAAACATAAATTCCCCATTTCTTGAAATATTCGCTCTTATGTTTCACTGTACGCTAATTGATGCATGTATATTATAACAACTATACACCGGCAGCTCAACGCACGCTATTTTTGCATGATCGTGTGTTGAACTCGCTTTCTAGAATCGATTGTTATTAACAGAGCGGGCCGCTAGGCTAAACAAAATAGTGGATTAATTCTGGGAATTAATATAATATTCTATTCATGACATACAATAAGAAAATACGTTCATATTTATGCTCAGTTCTAGAATATATGTTGAAGATCTGTTTATTACTTCATTTTAACTGCTTATGTAAACAATTATGTAAATTTTTTATCCCCAAAAGTATGCAACAGTTATTGGTATACGTTAAACCATTGTTTGAAGTTTGCATTCCATAGAATTAGAAAATTTGCCCAATTCTATTGGCATTCAATTTTCCCGCTGCATAATTATCGCAAGAAAATCTGGGTCAAAAGTGATCTTAGACAGCTACGCCGAAAAAGCGCGGAACTTTGCAAATCTTCCGAAAAATTGAGCATTGAACACTGCACAAAAAGCGGGTTGCCATGGGTTACCCGCGAAAATGATTTGATTGGTTCCGATACCTAGAAACAACCAATCAGAAACGTTGAAAAAAAATACATCTAGAAGCTATATTTAAACATGGTAGACGTCGGTTGTGTACACAGAGTGGAATTAATCAAGGGTAAGTGATTTAAATATATTCATGGCTTCCCTTTGACCCGAGCTCCCGGGTTTTGACGCGTGGAGATTTCAAAATACGCTTGTTTGAGTCGCGAGGTAATTACTTCATGCGTCACTTTTGACCCGGGGCAATTTCCGGACTTGCGTCATACAGTATAATTCGGCTGGCTGATTATCCCAATCAGTCGAACAGCCATGTCAAAGCTGATAAAACGCTTAGCGATTATTGGTTGGAGGCGGAGTCAATCTTTAAAAAGACGCTGTCGATCAGCGGTCAAGTTATCGTGTAGCCCCGCGAAATTTGTAGCGCGCGAAAGTTATGCTGACACCAACGAAGTTATGGAAAGCGTGCATGTATCGACCATGTGCTTTACCAAATATATACATGTCATCGAGGAATAAAAAATTCGTAGTGCAAGAACTTTGAAATCTTTTCTTTTTGTATGAAACTTTCGTAGTGCAAAAACTTTGCGATCTTTCGAATTTGAATAACTATTTTATTGCAGTGTATTAATTAAACTTTTTAACAGCGAAACAGTATTTGCGGACCGTAACTACGCATATTTTTTTGGGAAGTAAAGCCTACGTTTTATTGTTGTACATGATATGCGATTTCTATAAAAAAAAAATCATTGGTATTTTTAGTATGTAAAGAATATGCTAAAATCGTCTTAATAATTATAATAATAGAATCTAAATAATAATAATAATAATAATAATAATAGATCTAATAATAATAATAATAGATCTAATTATAAAAATACTGGATCTAACAATAATAATATAATAATAATAAGAAGAAGAAACTAAAATTAAATAAATTAAAAAGAAAATAATAAGTTAACAAAGAATAATAATTAATAAATTTAAATAATATTATTAAATTATAATATAATTAATACATTAATATAAGTAATAATAAATTAGAAGGAAAACGAATGGAAACTACCTACAAATCATCGACTCTTGAGGGTTTAAATCTGACTCTTGGCAAATTTGATTTTGACTCTTGAAAATTTGACCCACAGAGTCATTTACTCTTGAAGTTCAAAATCTAAGGAAAGCCCTGATATTACTTATTATAGTGTCATGAATGTGCATTTGGTTGGAATTCATTGAGGCAAATGGAGTTTGATTTGCAAACATGCACACTTATAAATAAAGGGGAAGAGGGATTTACGAGTAACGATTCGCCAAATAACGGTTCGCACCTGCCTAAATAACTACCCACTAATCCAAATTTTTATCCATAGTTCTACGCAGAATAATATGATGTCATTATAAATGTATGAATCAGTGTATGTAGGACCATATTTGTACAAATCATATTGTTCACACAAATAGGATCTCATTCTTCACATGTGATGATGTATGGAAATGATTCTTCACACATCACATGCACAGTCTCATTCTTCACATTTTCTGTCCATTTTGATCTACAGTCTGGTATTTTATATGCAATGAACTCATATTCTTCACACATGAAAACAAGTGTGCCAATTGTCTGAGAGATGATGATGATTTTGATTACAGCTATAAACAAAATCAATTTGAAATGGTAAATGGAATGTCTATTTCCATTATCTAGTATGGTAACTAATGATTCCAAAATAAGTGCTATTTCACATGGATTGGATACTTTGGGCACTACAATAAAACTAGAAAACCAGCTTTTACATTCTTTTCAGATGATGTTTCGCAAAGATAGAAGACGCTGACAGCAATACTTACAAAAACGATGGTATGTTTACTAGGTTAAGGAATGATTGTAATCATTTTATACTTGGTTGTTGGGAAAGTGAAATCTTTTTAGCTCGACCATTCACCGAATAGTTCGAGCTATACTACTCACCCATTCGTCGGCGTCGCAGTAATGCTCTGGTTAAAGTTTGCGTGCAACACGTGCATATCTCTCTAACTACTGCAGATATTCTATTGAAATTTCACACATGTCTTCGGGGTCATTATGTAAGGTCACTGATCAATGCCCATAACTCTGACCTGCAATTTAGCAGAATTATGCCCCTTTTTATACTTTTTCAGATTAGAGTTTGCGACCAACAACTCAATATCTCTATACCTACTACAGATATTCAATTGAAACTTCACACATGTCTTCTGAGGGTCATTATAGAAGGTCACTGACCAAGGCCCATAACTCTGGCTTGCAATTTAGTAGAATTATGCCCCTTTTTGAACTTGGAAATTTCAGGTTAAAGTTTGCATGCAACAACTTCATATCTCTATATCTGCTACAGATATTCAAATAAAACTTCACATATGTTTTCAAGGTCATAATATAAGGTCACTGGCCAAGGCACATAACTGTGACTACCATTTTTTAGCAGAATTATGCCTTTTTTGTAATGATAAAGGCCAATAACTCTGACAAAGTGGTTGAATAGTCGAGCGCGCTGTCCTGAGACAGCTCTTGTTTTATTTCTTTATTGACCAAAACCATAGTTACAGAGACAAACTTGTATGTTGCTTGAGAAAAGAAAACACAGTACTGTAGGTAACCAGTAATTTAAAATACCGTGCACAATTCATTTTGAAAGTGCCCAAAAGTGCAATGTACAATTACTGGGCAGATTTTTAAAATGGCCAGGTATGTTTGTCAATAATTGATTAGAAAAATCATCCTAAGGTGGACTCCTGTTATTGGAAAGGCTTTTTGGAATATTTTTGTAATGTAATTTATATGTAAGTTTAGATTGATATGTTAACATTACAT
Organism: Congeria kusceri; assembly: GCA_027627225.1. NCBI lineage: Eukaryota > Metazoa > Mollusca > Bivalvia > Myida > Dreissenidae > Congeria > Congeria kusceri. The sequence continues at coordinate 17,316,195 of CM051039.1, forward strand.
TCTGATGTTATGCACTTATAAACATCGAGTGTTCTTATTGTAGGACCTGCATGACTGTGTGTTGAAGTGCCCTGTATGACACTTGGCCGCAAGAGGAATATCACCTTGGATCCAGTACTAGTAAGAGGATGATGGACATTCCTCCCGTATTATTGGTTAATGAAGAGGTAAGTTCACATTTTTAAACAAACGGATGACACTTGTTTATTGTTCAATACTAGCAACTTGAGTCACAACAGTGTAATGGTATTGGTGTCCACCTTGCGATGAGGGATCATGAGTTTGATCTCTACTTAGGACTCTCAAAACGACATTGGTTCTGGTTCTTCCAAGAAAAAGATTTGCAAGTGTCGCAATAAGTATCGAGCGTTCGAGGAATGCAGACTAAAATACATAGGTTTAAACTAAATACTAGTCACTTCAATAAAATATTTGTAGTTGCTGTTGTAAACAAATTAGTAAACAGTCTATTTTACTTGATTATCTGTGACAAGTAAATATATACCGGTACATGCTGGCAACTTTTTACTTTATCTGTGATTACGCTGATCATAATTTATATTATTTATCTTTTTACCTAAAGCGTTTAAAGTATTCAATAGATGCAAACAGTCTGATAGTCCAAAGCTTGCTTTAAGCCTTATTTAGCATGCTTCAACAATTATATGCTACAGCATTTAAAAATAATTGACTGGTGATTACTGACACAGTTGTTGCGATTTCTAGAAATACAATGTAGGTCATGTGTTGTATATAATTAAAAAAAATAATGGATGTGTTGAAAATGTTCAGTATTGATTGTGTACTTTGTTCTGTGTTTTTCAGACCCACGATGATGGATCTTCTTGTTGAATGGTTAAACATGCAAGGACACATTATTATCTTTGAAGATTTGTTAGCTATCTGTTAGACATTGAAGAGCAGTGTGTTGCAGTTTCTTTAAAGAGACACTATATGTATATATGTGTGTTTTACTTTTGCATGCAAAATCAGCTTGTTGGTGTTGTGAACTCACATGTGTATGAGCATGCATATTTAATTACTCTCACTTTATGACAAAACTGATGCAGTTATTGCCTGGATTTCATTTAAAAAGTTTATGTGTGCCTTCAAGCACATTTAGCCTGTTCTAAACATAATTTTGTTAATTTTTTTTATTCATTCATTTTAAGAGTCAATTCTGTAATGTTTCTTATTAGTGGATCCGTTTTAATCTCCATATTTCTCATAATATTCCTAAATTTCTTTTAACATTTAGACTATTTACTTGTCTGATGTGCAAATAATTTTGAACTTGAGTATTTACAATTGTGTGAAAATGTGATATTGTAATCATATTGTTATTGATATTCTGGTTAAAATTGCTTTAATAAATATTAGGATAGTATCGACTGTGTTGCTTCACAATATACGCGAACTAATTCCTAAATATGACAAGTGTCCAACCACACAAAAAAGCTTCGTGAGAACAAAATCTCGTACCCTGTTTTACATGAAAAAATCTCATAAAAGGTGCATGCTACACAGTCAATATGCTAATGTAACAGATTGTTTTCTTTGCAAATTATTTCCGAATATTGTTTCTTGGTGTTTGCACATCATATAATTATGAGAACTTGACTAATTGCTCAGTAGACAAGATACTAATAAACAAGAGCTGTTTGTAAAACAGGCATGCCTCTTTGGGTCCAAAACAGCCTCTGTAGAAAATTGCAAGGATGAAAGTAAAATGAAACAATTTTTTTTGGTCAACTTTTGGTCATTTGACCAAATGACAAAAAATCAATAGGGATCTACTTGGTAGTCATAACCCGCCTATCTACTAAATTTTACAAACCCATGCCAAAGGGTACCATGGACAATGTTTTACAACTATTGGTCAATTTGACATTTGACCCAAGGACTCCATTATTAAGAGGGATCCTTAACTAGTCATGAACAACCTAACTACCAAGTTTGACGAGCCTAGACCCAAGGGCTACAAAGTTATTGCCTGAACAAGCTTTTATTGAACTTAGAATTATTGTGCGTTTTCTTCAATCATATTTTATAGTCACAGGGCTTTCATTAACTTTTAAAAACTGTAAGTTTGAACTTCCTGGCCTCGAATTTTGGAAGTTTTGCTCATAATATTTGGAAGGTATGACAGTATTGCGCTACAGAAGTCCTGAGCATTTCAGAAATGTGTATATTAAGTATAAATTCAAGGTTTTTTAAGGCCAGTTCTTTTTCATCATGTGCTTATATGCCAATTTATTCAGTGAAAAAGGTATACATTTAGGAAAATTTCTTAATTGTTCTTCTAACTTGTTCATCCTTACATGATGGAACTTCCTTGGCTGCAATTTTGGAAGTTCTGCAACTTCCATGGCTGCAATTTGGAAGTTCTGTGACAAAAACTGGGAGTAAATTACTCCCAAACTTCCCTTAATGGAAGCCCTGTAGTCAGTTTGACATTGACCTTTCACCCAAGGATCCAAAGCTTTAAGAACCTAGACCAAAGGGTTGTGAAGTTATTGCCTGATTATTGGGCATTCTTTGTTAATCTTTTGGTCAGTTTGATCCACAGACTCCAAAATAAATAGGGATCCTCGACTAATCATAACCAACCTAGCAACCAAGTTTCAAGAACCCTGGTCTAAGGTTTTGTCTACTGACATACAGACGGACACACGGACCGACATTTGCAAAATAATATACCCCTGCTTTTCAAAGGGGAGCATAATTAATAATAACGACATCTTAATAGATATGTTTATTTTTATTGACAAAAGACAACTGTCATAAGAATGTTCATTTACTTAAAAGTGTGTGCAGAGTATTAACAAGTAATAATTGTGCCAGGGCCCATATCGCTAAAGCTCCTTAGTTTAAAGTTGAGTTATAATTCTAAAACCTGCATTAAAATCCATAAGTTTATGTCTGTTTGCTATGAAATTTATTTTTGTAAGGAACTAGGAAATTATATAGGAAAGTACCAGTTTCAAATTGAGAATACTGATTTTGAAACATACATTTTAAATTTTACTAATTTCAGTTAAAATTGTTCTTAGGATCTGTATTAGAAATGGATACCGAACGGTGGAAGAAACAATTCGTACATTAACAAACATAAAGTTCTTTGTTTCCAATTTCTAACAAACTGTGTAAGTTAATAGATTTTGGCCAATTAATCCATAAGCATTTGAACAAAATTGATCATAAACGTAAATATTGAATAACTGTTCTTTTTTTTTGGAAAAAATGGCATAAATGCCCTGCACAAAATGTCTATTCCTGAAATCAATAAGCATAAACTTAATTTTTTGTCAACATTAATATCTAGCAGCTAGTTTCACAATTCTATATGCCCGAGGTAACTAGGTAATGTTGATTTTAAAGAGACTTGTTCACAGATGTTTGCATATTTGAAGTAGGCCATTAAATGTCTTAATTTTCACAGATTTAAGCATCGGAACTAAATAGCTCAAGTGTAATAACAAGAAAAGTATTTTTTTTAAAGAAAAGAAAAAAAGGTCCCACCGGGGTTTGAACCCGGGACCTCCGGATTAAAAGACTGTCGCCGTAACCACTTGGCCAGTCCAATGTCTATATTTAACCCTAAATTATTTACTTTATGTAAGTGCCCCACGTGTTGTCAACAATTTTAACGAAAACAGCACAAACACTGAAAAATTATTCATCGTTCAGCATTACAAACGCTTTATAATTTTATCAATTTCAACTGATGATTACTCATAAACAAAACGCTATTTACAGTATATTTTTATGTCCAAAGTGTAATTTCGCTCCCGTATATACACTGTTCTTTTATTTTTGGAATCTGTAACAAAAAGTTGAAAAAAATGTCAATTGCCAATCTGTGAACAGGTCCCTTTAACAACTTAGTTTAGAAACTACATAGAACAATATATCTATAAAGCTGCTTTTTCTTAAATTAACATTTTTTTGTAAATGTAATGTGTCTTAAATCGAAATTGAATCAAAACAATCAAATCAAAAACAAATCAAAACAGCAACAACATTATTCTCATTGATATACACGGAATAGTCGATATAGTCGATATATATACATGTACATAAGTTGAAGTGCACACAGTTCATTAATATGAAAGTAAAAATGTAATACATAGACAACTTTATATATTTGGTCAAAAACAATATGGAAAGTAATAAATACATTAAACAATAAACTACAAGTTGGTACATTAATAATATCACGGTGAAATTGGTTGCATATGAAACAAAAGTAGCAAAAACCGTCAAAATTTTATTTAATAGAACTCGTATAAGAAATAGATTGGATTACAACTAGAAAAAGTATATTTCGCACATATAATGTAGTAAATTTCATTCTACAATATTCTCTCGTATTACATGTGCACATCTATACATAATTGTTTTGCGTAGTATGCCTTCTTCATAAGCTCTAATAATTTCATCATATTAAGAACATGCTCTGACAATGGTACTTCATCATTGTGTAAGTAATTTCTTTATTGAACCCTGTTGTAAGTTTATCATTATTACTGCTGCACAAATTATTGACGGCTGGAAAAATTGGTTATTGATATTAAGAAGGACCTATACAAGAGGGCTGGGCCTAATGGACCTCGGTCGCTGACCTGAGTTTAATAAATAATACTCGATAAACCTTTAAAAAAATTAAAAGCATGTTCATACATGTTTAAAGGAAAATGTTGGACCAATGGCAACCATGTTTTAGCAATACAAATTATTTGAAAGGAATTTTGTAGACAGTCACCCAACAAACTGTTCCGTGGAAAAATTTTGAAATACAATAAGTTTTTCAAGTTTTCAATATAGCCATTTAAGGAAAACGTTTACAGGCCTGGCCGCCATGTCAAAATAATTTGAAGGAATTTTGTAGAGGGTCATGCATGGAACATTAATTACCTTGAAATCCAGTCAGCATTTACAAAAAATATCAAGTTAATAGCTTTCATGCTTTTGAAGATATGAAGGAAAAACATGAAAATGTGGACAGAAGGACAGACAGACAGGGTAGATTACTATAGGGTACCCGCAAAAACTTGTGGGGCCCCAATTGAAATGTGTTAAATGCTGTAGCGAAAGCAAATCATGTCTTGAATAATGGATCCAGTCAGTTGAAGATGTCCATCTAAGGTGCTGAAGTCATTCAAGTTTGCACAGTACTTTTGAAGTAGAAGCATCCACTGCATACTCTGACACTGGTGTTACTGTAGCATAGTTGTTGTGCTGAAATAATCATCAAGAAGGAAAATACATAACTAACTTGTCTTAGGAATAATATTTAAGCTGAATCTTGATCTTTGTTGCCTCACCACTGTAATGAACATCTTCAATGTTTGCCTTTTACTAGGTAAGTATTTGAAAGAATTTTTTTTAATGTAAACATGGACTAAGCTAAATATACAGTTTAACAACCAATACAGTTCTTAGCATGGACCAGGCATAATTTTCTCATGCAGTAATAACATAAATATGCATACTCCAAAAAGACAACCTTAAATCTATAAAAATTTCTCCACATGAATAATTTATCATAATCCGTTAGCCTGATGTACATTCTGTCAACAATCAAGACGTCTTTGTTGGAAAATATTTATCAACATTATGTCACTAAAGTGTCTGAATGTTTGTTGTCATCAAGACAAGCAAATTCATGTCCATTAAAATGATTTAACACTGCTTAATGGACCTTTAAATAATTAAGAAAATAACTACTGAATCATATGATTTATGTCAGTAAGATCTTGTTTACTTCCTATTTGAGAAGTTTCATGCAATGCTTTCAGACATGAAATTATTTTAGCAATAAACTCATTGTACACATGGTGGCCACTGAAATTCTGAAGAAGTTCTGTAGATTGGAGAATCGGAATCGGAAATTCGAATGTCCAATATCCAAAACAAATGTAGATTGGAGATTCGGAATTGTAAATTCAAATTTCCAATATCCGATATCCAAAAAATGTACATTGCAGATTCAGAATTACTTATTCAAAGAACGACATTTGGCTTGGTGGTGGCGATTTACTACCAGTAACACTGCCGTTTTTTATGCATAGTATATCATCTCAGCGGGACTGACACCACCCAGTGGCGATACACTACCAGTAACACTTAGCCGTTTTTTAATATAACAGTTTACCTCTTCAGCGGGACCGACACCCCGGGTACCCGGTAGGTACGAGTAGTCTCCCTTAGACCACTGCCAGACCACGATCACATTCATGACATTAGCGTATATATATCCACAGCGGGGATGACACTCCCCAGTGTCCTCTCGCAGCCCCGTTCCCGAGAGTTCGGCTGGCTGCAAGAGGCCTAGCGCGAATGACGGACAGTGGATGCGATTTGCTACCAGTAGCACTTAGCCTTTTTTATGCAATTGTAGTGCATCTCTTCAGCGGGACTGACTCCGCCCCACTGGCGCTTCAAACGGCACCTCGTTCAGCCCGATCGCAGCCCGCGCGGCGGAGATACGGGCCCAATAATTTCTTCTACGGGTCGGGACGCGAGCAAACTAATCGCTTGCAAAAAGGCATGGTGATTCCAGCCGACACTTTGCTTGGCAGTGTTCGAGTAAACGCCAATGGTATGTTCGAATCTCCAATATCCAATATCCCCCCAAAAATGTAGATTGGAGATTTAGAATTTTTCGAATGTCCAATCTCCAATATCCAAAAAAAATTAGATTGGAGATTCGGAGTCGGAAATTCGAATGTCCAATATCCAATATCCAAAACAAATGTACATTGGAGCTTCAGAACTGTAAATTCGAATGTCCAATCTCCAATATCTAAAAAATGTATGTTGGAGATTCGGTATCGGAAAATCAATTGTCCAATATCCAATATCCAAAACAAAATGTATATTGGATATTCGGAATTGTAAAATCAAATTTCCAATATCCAATATCCAAAAATGTAGATTGCAGGTTCAGAATTACTTATTCAAAGAACGACGTTCGGCTTGGTGGTGGCGATTTACTACCAATTACACTTTTTCGTTTTTATGCAAAGTAGATCATCTCCTCATCGGGACTGACACCCTCCCAGTGGCGATACACTACCAGTAACACTTCGCCCTTTTTGCATATAACAGTTTACCTCTTCAGCGGTACCGACACCCCGGGTACCTAGTACGTACGAGTAGTCTCCCTTAGACCACTACCAGACCATGATCACATTCATGCGCGAATGACGGACAGTGGTGGTGATTTGCTACCAGTAACACCTAGCCGTTTTTATGCAATTGTAGTGCATCTCTTCAGCGGGACTGACACCGCCCACACTGGCCCTGACCTTTCAAACGGCACCTCGTTCAGCCCGATCGTAGTCCGCGCGGCGGAGATACAGGCCCAAACATTTCTTCCACGGCTCTGGACTCGAGCAAACTAATGGCTTGCAAAAAAGGTATGGTGATTCCGGTCGACACTTCGCTAGGCACAGTTCGAGTAAACGCCAATGGTATATTCGAATGTTTAACATCCAATATCCCCCAAAAATGTAGATTGGAGAATCAGAACTTGAAATTCGAATGTCCAATCTCCAATATCCCAAAAAAATGTAGATTTGAGGTTCGGATTCGGAAATTCGTATGTCTAATATCCAATATCCAATAAATGTATATTGGAGATTCGGAATTGCTTATTCAAAGAATCGTATATTTAGGGTAGCAAATTTAATGTCTGAACCACGGTCAGTTGTTTACAACCGTCGAAATAATCTGAGGCTACCGAGCAAACATTGGGGATCGGACTTACTCTTACCTTTCAAACGACATCTCGTTCAGCCCAATCGTAGCCCGCACTAATTTCTTCCACGGGTCTGGACGAGAGCAAACTAATGGGTTGAAAAAAAGGAGTTGATCTGATACGCATGAAAACGACCAAGTGTTACTGGTATGAAATCGCCACCAACAAGGGTTAGTGGTAGGATTAGGGAAAAGTCATGAATGTAATCTTGGTCTGGCGGTGGTCCAATGGGAGACTACTCGTACAAACCTGGTACCCGGGGTACCGGTCCCGCTGAAGAGATAAAGTGTTTCATGCAAAACGGCCAATTGTGTTAAATTGTAGTAAATCGCCACTGTCAGTCTCGCTGAGAAGATTAATTACTATGCATAAAAACGACAGTGTTACTGGTAGTATATCGCGACCACCAAGCCGAACGTGGGGACTGGTCCCGTACTGCCCGTCATTCGCGCTAGGCCTCTCGCAGCCAGCCGAGGTCTCTTGAAAAGGGCTGCGGGCAGACACTGGGAGCTGTCGGTCCCGCTGAAGAGATGCACTACTGCACATAAAAACGACAAAGTGTTACTGGTAGAAAATCGACACCACCTACCTGAACTGGTCCCGAGCTGCCACTCGCGCTAGGCGACAGGCCTCTCGAAGACGGTCCCGCTGAAGAAATGATCTGCTATGCATACGAGCGACCAAGTGTTACTGGTAGTGAATAGCCACTTTGGGGTGTCAGTCCCGCTGTGGAGTTTATCCGCTCTGAATGAAACGACTGTGTTTCTGGTATGAAATCGCCACCACCAAGCCGAACTTCAGGCCTGGTCCCGTACTACCCGTAATTCGCGCTAGGCCTCTCACAGCAGGCCGAGGTCTCGGTGACGGGGCAGCGGGAGGACACTGGGGGGTGTCGGTCCCACTGAAGACATGCACTACAGCACATAAAAACGACAAAGTGTTACTGGTATGAAATCGCCACCACCAAGGGTTAGAGTTAGGGTAAAGTCATGAATGTAATCGTGGTCTAAGTTAGACTACTCGTACAAACCTGGTACCCGGAATACCGGTCCCGCTGAAAAGATAACGTGTTACATGCAAAAACGGCCAGTTGTGTCACTGGTAGTAAATCGACACTGTCAGTCCCGCGGAGGAGATTAACTACTATGCATAGAAACGACAGTGTTACTGGTAGCATATCGCCACCACCAAGCCGAACGTCGGGACTGGTCCCGTACTGCCCGTCATTCGCGCTAGGCCTCTCGCAGCCAGCCGAGGTCTCTTGCACGGGGCTGCGTCAGGACACTGATGTGTGTCGGTCCCGCTGAAGATGATCTGCTGTGCATAAAAACGACTGTTATTGGTAGAAAATCGCCACCAAATGTCCCAGTTTGGTCCCGTACTGTCTGCCTTGGGGATGTCAGTCCCGCTGAGGAGATGCACAGCTGCACACGCCAAAGTGTTACTGGCCCCGTACTGTCCGCCATTCGCGCTAAGCCTCTCGCAGTCCGCCGAATTCTCGGGGATCGGGCTGCGTGAGGACATTGTGGGTGTGTCCGTCCCGCTGAAGAGAGAATCATTCCTATATATGTAAGGGGTACAGCATGCGACTAGATCTCTGTCGGGGACGGGGCGTCAGTCCCGCTGTTGAGATAGATACCATAATGTCAGGCATCTTGGTCTGGCAGTGGTCTAAGGGAGACTACTCGTACATACCTGGTAACCTGGGTGTCGGTCCCGCTGAAGAGATTAACTCTTACATGCAAAAACGGCTTAGTGCGTTACTGGTAGAAAATCGCCACTGTCAGTCCCGCTGAGATGAACTACTATGCATAAAAACGACAGTGCTACTGGTAGCATATCGCCATTACCAACCCGAACGTCGGGACTGGTCCCGTGCTGCAATTCGCACTAGGCGCCGGGCCTCTCGGAGCCAGTCTGGCGGAAGAGATATCTACTAGATAACGATGTCTGTCGTTCGCGCTAGGCCTCTCGCAGCCAGCCGTGGTTGCGGGGACCGGGCTACGGGTGGACACTGGGGTGTGTCAGTCCCACGGAGGAGATGCACTACTACACAGACAAACGACAGTGTTACTGGTACGCAATCGCCACCACCAACCCGAGCATCGGGACTGGTCCCGTACTGGTTGTCATTCGCGCTAGGCCTCTCGCAGCCAGCCGAGTACTCGGGGACCGGGTTGCGGGAGGACATTTGGGGGTGTCCGTCCCGCTTAAGAGATATACTTTCTTTCGCAAAAACGGCTATTCAAGTGTTACTGGTAGTAAATCGCCACCACTACACTTAAAAACGACAGTGGTACTGGTAGGCAATCGCCACCACCTATCGGAACTTGTCCCGTACTGTCTCTCATTCGCGCTAGGCGTCTCGCATCCAGCCAAGGTCTCGGGGACCGGGCTGATAGAACCGCCGGGTTGTCCGTCCCGCTGAAGAGAGAATCATTCCTACATATGTAAGTGGGGCAGTGTGCGACGAGCTCTCGCGGACAGACAGGGCCGACAGCCGGAGTGTCAGTCTTGCTGTGGAGATAGGTACCCCAAAGTCATGAATGTGATCTTGCTCTTGCAGTGGTCTAAGGGAGACTACTCGTACGTTCCTGGTACCTGGGTTGTCGGTCCCGCTGAAGAGGTAAACTGTTATATGCAAAAAAAGTGTTACTGGTAGGGTTTCGCTACTCCGTCAGTCCCGCTGAAGAGATGATCTACAATGAATAAAAACGACAAAGTGTTACTGGTAGAAAATCGCCACCACCAAGTCGAACGTCGGGACTGGTCCCGTACTGCCCGCCATTCGCGCTAGGCCTCTCGCTGCCAGCCGAGGTCTCGTGGACTAGGCTGTGGGCGGACACTGAGGGCTGTCAGTCCCGCTGAGGAGATGATCTACTATGCATAAGAACGGCAAAGTGTTACTGCTACAAAATCGCCACCACCTACCCGAACGATGGGACTGATCCCGTGCTGCCCGTCATTCGCGATAGGGCCTCGCGCAGCCAGCTGACGCCTCGGAGACGGGGCTGCGGTAGGACACAGTAGGTAGGATACGCCACGCGGGCTACTATCAGGTTGAACGAGATGTCGTTTGAAATGTCAGCGAAAGTCCGATCCCCAATGCTCGCTTGGTAACCTCAGATTATTCCGACGGTCGCAAAGAACTGACCGTGGATCAGACATTGAACATGCTACCCTAAATATACGTTTCTTTCAATAAGCAATTCTGAATATCCAATCTACATTTTGTTTGTACATTGGATATTGGACATTCGAATGTCCAATTCCGAACATCCAATCTACATATTTTTTGGATATTGGAGATTTGACATTCGAATTTCCAATTCTGAATATCCAATCTACATTTTGGTGGGATATTGGATATTGGAGATTCGAATATACCATTGTCATTTACTCGTACACTGATAAGCAATGTGTCGGCCGGAATCACCGTGCATTTTTGCAAGCCATTAGTTTGCTCGCGTCCAGACCCGGGGAAGAAATTCTCGGGCCCGTATCTCCGCCACGCGGGCTTCTATCGCGCTGAACGAGGTGTCGTTTGAAACTGCATCGCAAGTTCGATCCCCAGTGGCCTCAGATCAATCCGACGGTTGCAGACACATTACCGTGGATCAGACATTGAATTTGTTACCCTAAATATACGATTGTTTTTCAATAAGCAATTCTGAATCTCCAATATGCATTTTCTGGATATTGGATATTGGACATTCGAATTTTCCAATTCCGAATCTCCTATCTACATATTGTTTGGATATTGGAGATTGGACATTCGAATTTCCAGTTCTGAATCTCCAGTCTACATTTTGGTGGGATATTGGATTTTGGAAAATGGAATATATGCCATTGTCATTTACTCGTACACTGGTAAGCAAAGTGTCGACCGGAATCACCATGCATTTTGCAAGAAATTAGTTTGCTCGCTTCCAGACCCGGGGAAGAAATTATCGGGCCCGTATCTCCGCTTCGCGGGCTACGATCGCGCTGAACGAGGTGTCGTTTGAAAGGTCATCGCAAGTTCAATCCCCAGTGGCCTCAGATCAGTCCGACGGTTGCAGACATATGACCGTGGATCAGACATTGAATTTGTTTTCCTAAATATACGATTTTTTTCAATAAGCAAATCTGAATCTCCAATATACATTTCTTGGATATGGATATTGGACATTCGACATTGGATATGTCGTTTGAATGGTCATCGCAAGTTCGATCCCCAGTGGCCTCAGTTCAGTCCGACGGTTGCAGACACTTGACTGCGGATCAGACATTGAATGTGTACCCTAAATATACGATTCTTTTCAATCGTATCCAGACCCGAGGAAGACATTCGCGGGCTCGTATCTCCACCGCGCGAGATACAATTGGCTTGAACGAGGTGTCGTTTGAAAGGTCATCGCAAGTCCAATCCCCAGTGGCCTCAGATTAGTCTGACGGTTGCAGAGACATGACCGTGTATCAGACATTGAATTTGCTACCATAACTATACGATTCTTTGAATAAGCAATTCTGAATCTCCAATATACATTTTTTGGATTTTGGATGTTGGAAATTCGATTTTCCAATTTCGAATCTCCAATCTACATTTGTTTTAGAGATTGGAAATTGGACATTCGATTTTCCGATTTCGAATCTCCATTCTACATTTTTGGGATATTGGAGATTGGACATTCGAATTTCCAGTTCTGAATCTCCAATCTACATGTTTGGGGGATATTGGATATTCGAGATTCGAATATATCATTGGCAATTACTCCAACACTGCCAAGCAAAATGTCGGCCAGAATCACCATGCCTTTTTGCAACCCATTAGTTTACTTGCGTCCAGACCCGTGGAAGAAAATGAAGGGCCCGTATCTCCGCCGCACGGGCTACGATCGGGCTGCACGAGATGTCGTTTGAAAGGTCATCGCAAGTCCGATCCCCAATGCGCCCTCAGCAGTCTCAGATCAGTCCGATGGTTGGAGAGATATGACCGTGGATCAGACATGGAATTTGCTACCCTAAATATGCGATTCTTTGAATAAGCAATTCTGAATCTCCAATATACATTTTTTGGATATTAGATATTGGAAATTCGAATTTCCATTTTCGAATCTCCAATCTACATGTTTTTGGATATTGGATATTGGACATTCGAATTTCTAATTTCAAATCTCCAATCTACATTTTTTGTTGTTGGATATTGTAGATTGGACATTCGAATTTCTAGTTTTGAATCTCCAATCTACATGTGTGAGGAATATTGGATATTGGACATTCGAATATACCATTGGCATGTACTCGAACACTTGGGCCCGTATCCCGCCGCGCGGGCTACGATCGGGCTGAACGAGGTGCCGTTTGAAAGGTCAGGCCAGTCCGATCCCCAATGTTCGCTTGGTAGCTTTCGATCAGTCAGACGTTTGCAGAGACAGGGTCGTGGATCAGACATTGACTTTATTACTGTAAATATACGCTTAAAAAAAAAAGTTTTTTGGATATTGGAGATTGGACATTCACATTTACAATTTTCAATTTCCAATATACATTTTCTTTGAATATTGGAGATTGGAGATTCGAAATAATAATTTCGATTCTCCAATCTACATCATTTTTGGATATTGAAGATTAGAGTTTTGAATATACCACTGTAATTAACTCGTACACTCTGCATGCAAATGTCGGCCGGTGTAACCGGGCATTTTTACAAGCCATTAGTTTGCTTGCGCCTAGGCCCGGGGAAGAACTTCTCGGTCCCGTATTTTCGCCAATCGGGGTACGATCTGGCTGAACAAGGTGTCGTTAGAAAGGTCAGCGCAAGTCCGATCCCCAATGTTGGCTTGGTAGCCTTTGATCAGTCCGACGGTTGCAGAGACACGGTCGTGGATCAGACATTCACTTTGTTCCCCTAAATATATGATTTTGAATAAACAATTTTGAAACTTCAATATATATTTTTGGATATTGGAGATTGGACATTTGAATTTACAATTCTGAATCTCCAATATACATTTTGTTCGGATGTTGGATATTCGAAGTAACAATATTTAATCTCCAATCTACACCATTTTTGGATATTGGAGATTGGAATATTCCACTATCACTAACTCACACATTCTGCATGCAAATGCCGGCCGTTGTAACCGGGCATTTTTTGCAAGCCATTATTTTGCTCGCGTCCAGGCCCGAGGAAGAACTTTTCGGGCCCGTATCTTCACCGCCCAGGCTATGATCGGGCTCAACGAGGTATCGTTTGAAAGGGTCAGCGAAAGTCCGATCCCCAATGTTTGCTTGGTAACTTCAGATAAATCTGACGATTGCATGGACACGGTCGTGGATCAGACATTGAATATACTACTCTAAATCTCCAATCTACATCAAATATACGATTTGGAATAAATAATTTTTAAACTTCAATATACATTTTGGGGACAATTGAAGACTGGATGTTCTAATATAACATTCTTAATGTCCAAGCTACCTGCAGGTCACGGAATTGTGACATTTGTCGGCTTGGCGCAATGAAAATTCTTGAGAAAAAGCAAGGCCAGACGCACTGAAAACTTATAATTCGCGCGAGCAAGTTAGTTCCACACACTGGCCAGTAGGCATCGTAGAGTGTGTGGTTTGTATTCATGTAGACTGCACAGGCTGATCAGGGACGACACTTTACGCACAAGCATTAAGCCCGGTTTTCCCACGACACGCCAAATATAATAATAATAATTTATTACGCTTGAGCTGTGCAGTACCGCTATAATATGTATTATTATCAGTTGTACACGCACTCGGAGTGAATACGTCATGTGGCGGGCATTAGCTATCGCTCCGCGTAACTCCGTGTCGAATCGCAGAGAAACTAGTGAGCCATGGAATATTATCTGATATTCACTGGATACATCTTTACCGAGGTGCAGTCAATATCAGATCATATTCAATGGTTTTCTTATCAACAAATATTTTATTAAATGACATTCTATATTAACTTTTACTGACGTTAAACGCAATTTTCGTTTAAAGAGGTGGAAAGCGCGCCAAACATACTGACTCCGTGTAGAAATGCAGAGAAATTACCCAAATGGACGGCGAGTAAAATATTTGTTGAGCTTAAGCTGTAGTGTAGCTGCCAGTGCTCTTTTCAGATGAGCTTACGAAAGACAAGCTAGTGGAGGCTTTGGTTCGTGCTGTTGAAAACACGGACGTAGTGATAAGCACGGAAGTAAATTCAACTTTTAACTTTATGTTTATATTTTTTATATTTATATTTAAACTTACGCCATTATTGTGCAAACGATACGCGACATTTTACATTTGAAATATTTGATTTTGGTATGCAATTCTTATTCACTCTAAACAATGTTACAATTAACTCCAATAAATATTTATAAACAAGAGGAGTCATTTTCTTCCATCGTATTAATGAAGATAATGTTTTGATATATAAATACAAATCTGGTGGTGTACTTTTTTAAATACATATTTCAAATTTTCATTTACGTAGGCAACTGTTCACTAGCCTGAAATAAATTATATAAATAAATAAGTACTTTCCTATCTCTGATCTAACTTGATACACTTGGGAAATGGATCATTATCTTTTAAATCTACAAACTATAATCTGCTTTTATATTACATGACTGTTAAAGGGAACGACGGACATGGAAGACACTTGTGAGAAGCTTTGTTCAGAAGATGTGGGTGATGTGGATGAATGCATGGCCTACTGTATCATCGAGATGAAAGAGGCGACGGTCGACCCGGAGTAAGTGAAAACACAATAGCAGTCATTGCTGTTGGTGGGCTTATAATGAATATAAATTATCTTACTAAAAGCACTTGAACACTTAACTTCCGCATCCAGGCAGCCAATTGTACTTAACCCCCAATAATAAAAATCGCCCCACCCTCTAAGTCCATATCCACAAAGCTCCTTAGCCCATATCCACAAATCTCGTAATAAAAATTTAGGTAAATTTCTTAATTTAATGCATTTCCTTTAGTCTGGGAACGGTTAATTTCATAGTTATTTTGTCTTTACTGGTTTTAAGCTAGTCAAGACTCAGCGTATTTCAAGTACAACATATAGATTTCCACAACGCATTCTTTATTTGAATTTTTCATTTAAATATGTCCTAAGTTAAAATGTTCCTTACTTAGGATCTGTATGGGACCCCCTTCTTGCCCCTTGTTCCTTGTTAAATTTGTCCTAAGTTAAAATGTTCCTTACTTAGGATCTGTATGGGACTGCCCTTCTTGCCCCTTGTTCCTTGTTAAATTTGTCCTAAGTTAAAATGTTCCTTACTTAGGATCTGTATGGGACCGCCCTTCTTGCCCCTTGTTCGTTGTTAAATATGTCCTAAGTTAAAATGTTCCTTACTTAGGATCTGTATGGGACCGCCCTTCTTGCCCGTTGTTCCTTGTTAAATATGTCCTATGTTAAAATGTTCCTTACTTAGGATCTATATGGGACCGCCCTTCTTGCCCCTTGTTCATCTAGCTCCTTAGGATTAACTAAAGTAAATTTGTTATATTCGTAAAATTCCTTACGTCTGTGGAAGTTTCATATATATAACATGGTTATGAAAAATTGCGTATACATTTATGAAATATATATGTTTCAAGGTATTAAATGTTACTTAGATGTTTCATATTTTACCCGTAAGTAAAGGATCAAGATCTGTTTTAGCTGATTGTCATCGATTCGCTCAGCTGAGTAGAATCGCAGACATAATTGTTATATATAACGTTTTGTCTATATAAAAAAACACGAATTGCTGTGAGGTTTTTTTTCTGTATGAATATTACATAATAAATAAGAATATAATAAAACATATAAATGATAGCATATGTTCATTGAGGGTAGTCAAAATTATATATAAAATGTATTTAACCAACAATTAAAACTAGATTTAAGTGAAGGCCAGTTTTGAGCCTGATCCTGAAATATCTGGCTTCAACATGAAATCAACTTGTTTTGTTTGTTTCGATTGTTTGCCGTTTTTAACAGTATTTCAGTCATATCACGGCGGTCTTAACTTCTCACACTTTTCATGGGCAAGCTTCGCCGATCAAAGCGTTTTACCAGTACTAAGTGCACATACTTATGCCAGAAACTGATATCTGCTCTACTTGAATTAGAGGTAGTGGGAGAATGGTCGTAGAAATAATGTCATGACGAATCCACACACGTCATGTAGCCGCGCTGGGGAGTGAACTCAAGAACTCCAGATTGACAGTCCAGCGCTTTACCAACTGAGCTAGCCAGGCCCGGCTAAAATTTGTTTTGCTAACATAGGGCCTGGTTTTATCTGCATATGTCATCCCACTTTAATTGCCCAGATCGTCCATTATGTGCCCAGTGTCACGAAGTAGCGAACAACGTCAGTGCCTTCAGCGCTTTGATTTTATTGCAGTGTGATCGACGAAGGCCACGCTGAAGGAGCAGACATCGGGTCGCCACGTAAACACTGGTGGTGGTGGGATTCCGGAAATCAGAAAAGCAAGACAAGATACAGAAAGAGGCAGCGATACCGACGAACCAGTTCATGAACAACTACAACAACAACCATAATGCAGGCACGTTGCTTTAAAACAGACTGCAGCAACTATTCTTCGTTCAACAAAAATGTAAATCAAACACTTCAAATTTATCGATAGACGGAACATTCGTTTAATAAATATATTTGTTCTATTTCAATATATCGAGTGTAATATTATGTTTTTACACACTGTTATCAAAGAACAAGGTCCTGAACTACAACAAAAACTGCGTACACATTGGTTTAAAGCCGACGGTAGCAGCTACTCTTTGTTCAACAAAAATGTAAAAAAGACCGCTTTAAATTCTCTTTGGTAAATACATCTGTAGAGCTTTTTCTAGCTTTTTAACATGTTATGCTTGCTTTATTTTAATTGCAATTATACCAAATTAATTTCCCTGTTTAACGATAGACAGGACGTATGTTTAATACATATATATTTTCTATTTCAATATATTGATTTAATATTGTGTTGACACACTGTCATCAAAGAGCCAGGTTATGAACAAAAACAAAATCTGCGTACACGTTGCTTTAAAACCGACGATAGCAACTATTCTTCGTTCAACAAACATTTAAAGAAAACACTTAATTTCTCTTAGGCTAAAACATTTTGAGTCTTTTCTTTAATCTTTTAAAAAATATTATGCTTGCTTTTTAAATTGCAATAATACACATTTCTTACCATGTTAAACGATAAACAGGAAATGTGTTTAATAAATATATATTTTCCATTTACACACAGTCATCATAGAACAGTAATGTATAAATAAAACAAATCTCAGAAGTATTTAGTGTCGCTTTTGCTAACTATGAAGTGTAAGTATGATATACATGAATTGTCTAATAAACAGCTTTACAATATTGAATATTTGGTTTTAAATGTCAAACCTGTGGTATTATCGATAAATGTCGCTTTGAATAATGTAATGATATGGCAGGCAATACAGAATACAACACAACAATACATTTGCATTGTTTTATTGTTTTTTAATAACATTTTGACTTGTTTATAACACCCATTACTAAGTATGCACTATAGAATGTACTCCCTAACGCTAAAAGCCATACGGATATCAATTAAGCCCCTTTCTTATTGCTGTCTTTCAACAAAAGCAAACCGCTTGCCCGTGATACCTTTCATTTCAGGTAAACAACTAACATATTTATATAATATCCGATAATTTTGAATGTAGAAACTATTTATACACAGACCTAGACAAATGCAGCATGAACGTGCTTTTTAAAAACATTTTTTTCTTATATAACTATATAAGCTGAGATATTAATCAAAGAGCAAAGATGAGCTCTGCAAAGTGCTTCACATATGGTACTAAAATAATTATATTACCCGAGTCTTTCAGCAAAAGTACATTGTACAAAGTGATGAACACCTATCACTAAAAGAGCCAAAGTAGCCGAGTCTTTTAGCAATGGTACATTGTACTAAGTGTTTTACACCTGGTATTAAAATAAACCATAGAAGCCAGCCGAGGCTTTAATCCAAGTTGCAGTGTACAAAGTGATGAGCATCTGGTACTAAATATAACCATATTAGCTGCGTTGTAAAGCTGACATGCATGGTCCAAAGTGCAGTTAAAAGAACAATAGAAGCTGAGTTTTGATGCTTAGATGCACTGTACCAATTGCTTCGAACTTGCACAAAAAAGAACCAACGTAACTGTGCCTTTAAGCAAAAGCTCATTGTACAAAGTGATTGAACACCTTGTAACACATTGTAAAAAGAAACAAAAGGCACTGCGTCTTTAAGCAAACGTACATTGTCCAAAGAGTGCCAAACCTGTCACTAAAACGAACTATGGTATCTGGGACCTTTAGCCAAGATACATTGTACAAAGAGCGCCAAACCTGTCACTAAAACGAACTATGGCATCTGGGACCTTTAGCCAAGATACATGGTACAAAGAGCGCCAAACCTGTCACTAAACCAAACCATGGTATCTGGGACCTTTAGCCAAGATACATTGTACAAAGAGCGCCAAACCTGTCACTAAAACGAACTATGGTATCTGGGACCTTTAGCCAAGATACATTGTACAAAGAGCGCCAAACCTGTCACTAAAACGAATCATGGTATCTGGGACCTTTAGCCAAGATACATGGTACAAAGAGCGCCAAACCTGTCACTAAAACGAACTATGGTATCTGGGACCTTTAGCCAAGATACATTGTACAAAGAGCGCCAAACCTGTCACTAAAACGAACTATGGTATCTGGGACCTTTAGCCAAGATACATTGTACAAAGAGCGCCAAACCTGTCACTAAAACGAACCATGGTATCTGGGACCTTTAGCCAAGATACATTGTACAAAGAGTGCCAAACCTGTCACTAAAACGAACTATGGTATCTGGGACCTTTAGCCAATGTACAAAGAGTGCCAAACCTGTCACTAAAACGAACCATGGTATCTGGGACCTTTAGCCAAGATACATTGTCCAAAGAGCGCCAAACCTGTCACTAAAACGAACCATGGTATCTGGGACCTTTAGCCAAGATACATTGTACAAAGAGCGCCAAACCTGTCACTAAAACGAACTATGGTATTGGGACCTTTAGCCAAGATACATTGTACAAAGAGCGCCAAATCTGTCACTAAAACGAACCATGGTATCTGGGACCTTTAGCCAAGATACATTGTACAAAGAGCGCCAAACCTGTCACTAAAACGAACCATGGTATCTGGGACCTTTAGCCAAGATACATTGTACAAAGAGTGCCAAACCTGTCACTAAAACGAACTATGGTATCTGGGACCTTTAGCCAAGATACATTGTACAAAGAGTGCCAAACCTGTCACTAAAACGAACCATGGTATCTGGGACCTTTAGCCAAGATACATTGTACAAAGAGCGCCAAACCTGTCACTAAAACGAACCATAGTATCTGGGACCTTTAGCCAAGATACATTGTCTAAAGAGCGCCAAACCTGTCACTAAAACGAACCATGGTATCTGGGACCTTTAGCCAAGATACATTGTCCAAAGAGCGCCAAACCTGTCACTAAAACGAACCATGGTATCTGGGACCTTTAGCCAAGATACATTGTACAAAGAGCGCCAAACCTGTCACTAAAACGAACTATGGTATTGGGACCTTTAGCCAAGATACATTGTACAAAGCGCGCCAAATCTGTCACTAAAACGAACCATGGTATCTGGGACCTTTAGCCAAGATACATTGTACAAAGAGCGCCAAACCTGTCACTAAAACGAACCATGGTATCTGGGACCTTTAGCCAAGATACATTGTACAAAGAGTGCCAAACCTGTCACTAAAACGAACTAT
This sequence comes from Congeria kusceri, assembly GCA_027627225.1. Classification (NCBI taxonomy): domain Eukaryota; kingdom Metazoa; phylum Mollusca; class Bivalvia; order Myida; family Dreissenidae; genus Congeria; species Congeria kusceri. The sequence continues at coordinate 17,336,789 of CM051039.1, forward strand.
GGTATCTGGGACCTTTAGCCAAGATACATTGTACAAAGAGTGCCAAACCTGTCACTAAAACGAACCATGGTATCTGGGACCTTTAGCCAAGATACATTGTACAAAGAGCGCCAAACCTGTCACTAAAACGAACCATAGTATCTGGGACCTTTAGCCAAGATACATTGTCTAAAGAGCGCCAAACCTGTCACTAAAACGAACCATGGTATCTGGGACCTTTAGCCAAGATACATTGTCCAAAGAGCGCCAAACCTGTCACTAAAACGAACCATGGTATCTGGGACCTTTAGCCAAGATACATTGTACAAAGAGCGCCAAACCTGTCACTAAAACGAACTATGGTATTGGGACCTTTAGCCAAGATACCTTAGAATCTTTGCAATTGTACACTCCCTGGCACCTGTGTGACCACGTTGCCGCCATATATTATATTTGAAATGACATTGCGCAGAGTTCACTCGCAAATAAATAGCGCACAGGTACATTGATTGTAACAAGAAGGAGATTAAGGGTGTTCGATTCTGTATTAGATTTCTTGCACAAGACTGTGGCGGGGGCTAAATGCAGTTTGTCCTGCCCACAAACCAAATCTGCCTTATGTTTTGGATATAAGTTAGTTTGGAAATTAATATAGGGCAGTCAAAGCGTTTGAAATAAAGACACTATTCAAAACGACGCAGATGGAGTGATGATCTTTTTGCGGATAACTAATCATTACTTGAAGCCATCTTTATGTAGAATAAAATACAAACGGCGACGAAAATATCAAATGTTAAATTATGAGATGACTGATGAGAAAGTATTATAAAAATTGTAAGTGAAAACTCGCACGCAAGGGACTGACGGTATAAGGACCGAATTCAAACAAATTAAAATGTTATGATATATTATCAAACCAAACTGGGTGACTTATTTAACCAGATTCAAATTACAGAGCATTTCGAAGATATTTTTGCGAGATAGTATCATCATCCTGGTGCATAAGTATGGTTCTAAAAGCGACCCTTCTCATTATCTGGGTATACCTATCTTTAGTGTATTAAATGTAAAAAAAAATATTTTGTATTATATACAACAGGTGCTAAATGGTCAGATTTATACGACAAAATCGAAGAATCAGAAGCTGCTTTTCACACCACATATTCTTTCTACAACAGTGTTTATTATTATTTACACTTCAAAGAATGGTTAAAATATAAATGTGCAGACTAGGGGACAGAATTTTGTTCCATACGTAGATTTTTAAAATGCCTTTGATGGTTTGATTCTCCATAAATAATGTACAACTATGTTTAAAAAGGGGTCACGCGAGAGTTACTCAGGTACTCAATTCTACCGTCGGATTTGTGCGAGGTCATTACTAGTATATTTTTGTCACATAGAACTTTAATTTAACATTGGGACTAGGCAAGGACATGTAACTAGCACTTTAATCTTCAATCTGTACATGTATGAACGAGTTGTCTCCCTATATAAGATCGAAGGAGTAGAATTATTCATAACCGAGGAAATTTTGGACATATGTATTCTGTTTGCAGACGACGTTGCGAGCTGCGCCTTCTATTTAGTTGCAGTCATAAGTGACCTCCGTTTCTGAATTCTACACTTGTATGATCATTAACCGAAAGAAAACTGAAGAAATCGTATTTAGCGGCGGATGGCTTGGATCATACGAACGCTGGTTTATGATGACAGGCCGAAGAATGTCACATCAGTTTATAAATATATGGGTCTTCTTTTTACAACATAATTTAAATGCATTTATTTAAAAATAGTATAATGATTTTGAAAGGTAATGCCTATTTCAACAATGACAAGCCAGTTTTGAAACAGTTTAATACTGTTTCAACGACAAGTAACGCCGATATTGAGCTGTTAATAAGATTCTGTCCTTCTGATGCAGCTGTGATTTCACGTTGTTTATATTTTAACGACAGATTTTACCGTGTTTATACGAATTACTTAAATTTCATGCTACATCAGCAGGTTTCAGTTACACTACATGTAACATAAATTTGCATAACTGTACTGCAAGTTTTAGTTACACACGACACACATCTGCATCGAATCTGGTTGTTTATCAGTGTATTTGTGCGAGGTCGTTATAATTTTATCACACACACCTTTAATCGGGACTAGGCAAAAGGACGCAGCTGAAATAAAAAAAAGACAAACTTTCATAGCACGAGACCTCGTATTGTATAAAGTATAGCATATTCATTCAATTTGACCACTACAGAATCTTTCTATAGACCTTTGAAGTTCTTCAAATCCGTCTTTGATTACCTATTCCACGTTAAACTTTGTGTTTTAACATTGGGTTATTTTGTTTAATTTATAATGAATCCTTATGCTTTTCAAAACGTATAGTTTGTTCGGTGTTTACATTTTAATACTTGCAATAATATCATCTATTAGTCCCTTTACCAAAATATTATCCAGTTATACTTAAATATGTTTGTGTCAGGTATGACAGCGAAAATCCCATAATCTGTTAATTTGAATTCTGAATAAAAAATGCTAATCTTATTTCCTATTTTAAAAACAAATTGACACGTTTAGAAGAGTAAAATAATTCCAACCGTTATACTTGAAAATATCTGGGTATGACAGCGAATGTCCCATAATTTGTTAATCTGATAAATACTACTTCTTTCTCCCCCCCCCCCCCCCCCCATTAAAATCAGTATAAGCATCATGTTCATATTTATTTAGAACAGTTCAGCAATTGCCATACACAATGTTAAAACGTCATGTTTAATTTGTGCAGTTGTGGTATAAAATAAATTTTTATGTAACTTTTCTGTCAGTGTATCATGTCTACTATTGCTTCACACTTACACCCACTTTCTTTATTAGGCCCACCTCTTTTTATAGTTTGAATCGCGTTTTCGTGATAAAAAAAGGATGAATATATGTAGCCGACTCGACTCATGGGCTGATTCACGGTTAGGAGACTCCCCGGACCACGTTCCCAGGTGGTCCTGTGGTGCAAAAATATTGTAAAAAGTACGTATAACTTTCAAATATTGTATTATTTTCTGATGATAAAGGTGCTTTTTAAGAAATCGGCCAATGTCATTACCAGTAGGAATGATAAAAGAACACTCGTTCGTAATTTCGTTAAATAATGTACACAGATAAAGGCCGTGTGATTTTTATAGGTTGACGTCTTTGAAAGAATATGTCTATGATACTATATCTACTGACACGTTTAGCCGTCTGAGATCTTACTACAACCCATTATGAAGTATATGATGACTGACGGTTGTCACAAATATAAAGGTCTTCACAGACGCATTACATGTTTTGCAATAATTTGTCATTTTGGTTAGTTTTCTGGGAATTTGTTGCAATCAAGTGGTCCGGTGGTGCTGAGGTGGTCCGGTGTAGTTGAATTAGCTGATGTTCATGACACCGAAAGTAGAATTTATAGACACAATCAAAGCTTGTCAAAAACTCAGAAGTCACCACCGGACATCTTCTTAACACCTCGAAATGAAGCGGTCCAGTGAGTCTCCTAACCGTGTGATTGGGGGATTCGTTACTTAAACGTAGACAACTATAACGTGTGTTCGCCTACACAACAAGTATTATCCGGTTTTATTCACAACTAGTCGGCAAGTGTGTCTATCTTGTTTATTGTATTTGAAAATATACAAAGCAAATCAAAATTAGATATATCCTCGCATCACCAACTGTCGATTCGCTCTGTTTAATAAAATAGTCTGTAAAAACTGCTTAGAGTGTTTAGAAGTAAGATCCAAAGTTGCATACGTGTTCGATTGAGCATCCTATATTATGCGGGTTTTATCGTCAGTTACTCAATGAACGTCTATCACCTGAAGGGTAAGTTAATTATTTTGTTACCATTGATAGATATAAACTCGGGATAGTATTCATTGCTTGTTTCAACATGTTAAAGCGTTGTTTATTTCTCTTTTAATGTTACATTTATTAAATGTATGCTATCATTATCAGACCCTTCCTATTCAACTATTAATGGTATTGATTTAAGAGTAAGAACTGTGATAGTTCGAAATGAAGATTGATTGCCCACGACGACTTTGTGTTTTTTGTCCCCGGCATCTTGATGCGGGACAAAATGATTGCCCTATCCGTCCGTCCGTCCATCCATCCTTGATTCCGTACGAGGTTAACTAGATTTTACCGTTTCGTCTAGCACCAACACCGCTTACAACAACACTTTGATACTTACACAGTTGTGGCTTATGACCATTTCTATTCCACCCATATCACCCAGCCTCACTTTGAAATTGACGTAGACATAATTTGGACTTAGAATAATTCAAATTGGCTATTTTTTGGTTAACTAGGTTTTACCGTTTCGTCTAGCACGAACACCGCTTACTACAACACTTGGATATTTCCACAGTTGTTGCTTATGACCATTCTCAATCCACCCATATCACCTAACCCCACTTTGACCTTGACCGTGGCACCTAATTTGGAATTAGAATAATTCAAATAGTCTATTTATTGGTGCACCAACGACGCTTACTACAACACTTGAATACTTATACACTCTTTGCTTATGACCATTCCCAATCCACCTATATGACCCAACCTCACTTTCACCTTGACCTTGACCTAATTTGGAATTAGAATAATTCAAATGGGCTGTCCGGCACTAACCCGGGGCATGTGTGTTTATTGAACACAGCGTCTTGTTAGTTTCTAATTACGTGTTCAAAGTATAAATTAGTATACTGCCAAAAATGTGAATACTTGCACACGAGCACGTTTATTTTGTTTCAGGGTACTTATTATTACTTATATATAGGGGTAAAACGATATATCGGTATACGGTATATCGCGGTATCAGATCCCGTGGTAGTATATCGCGATATGCAAATTACATACCGGTTTTTCACGATATGTACTGTGTGTGCGTTTACAATGTCTTTTAATGAAATAATCGTAATTTATTGGTGTTTTGTCGCGTCACTGTTGTGGTGATTTTGCATTTTTTTACGTATTGGCTTCAAGTTATAATGCTGGTAATGACGAAACTGAATCATTGATTTTGAAAATGTTATATGTGAATATATTGCATTTGGGTAGACTAAAACGTTAATAGTGTTGAAATTGTACCAAATCATCTGTTCATTATTTACTGAATTAAAGAATGCTTTTTGGATAATTGATAGAATGTTTCTTTCTAATGCACAAATAAAAAATACATACAAAACGCGAAAATGTGTCAAAATATTTTAACAAATTTATGTTGTTTAAAACTTGGTTTCAATTTGATTAAATGGTGTTGAAAATGCATACATGAAAACCTAAATGTTAAGTTTAACAATGAACAGAGCGTACTGACAAATTGATCGTCAAAAACCTAGGTTATTTTAATGAGGCAGGGAAAAGAAACTCTGCATTTGTATTTGGGAAATATATTGCGGTATATATCGCGATATATTATAAAATATTGCGATATATCGCGATAGTGGTCAGTAATACCGTTACACCCCTACGTATATTCTGATGGTATGTTGTTAAGGTAAAGACTTCTTATTTATCACACCTTTCTCATGTTTCTTTTCTTGGAATATATTGCAGTTTCCGTTCCAAATCGGTGATTACAGTTTTTGCCATGCTTTGTTTATGTTATGTGTGGCCTTATTGTATATTTGGGTGTATTGTCAATCCATCACAAGACTGAAAAGTTCGAAAATAATAAGCTCAATGTATTCGGACAGGAATCTAACTGAGATAGTCGTCCATGCATTACCTTACTGTAAAACAAATGTTAGGTATACACGCAGTTTTCATGTAGAAAAAAAAGTGATAACAGTTTTTAGGTTCGAACAGAAGCTTTTTGAACACAATTCATACATTATAGAAACAGAATGCCTGATATACGAAAACGTGTAGTACCTTGTCTTGACAATGGCCAGTTGTCGAAACGAGGACATACTACAAAATGGCCCAGTCATAGTGTCACGTTATTACGCGCCGTGTTAGTTCGTATTTGACACTCACGTTCTACGAAGTGGTAATCTATTTTTAATACGCTGCGCCTCCATGTACTATGTAGTTACTACACTAACGCTACGCTACGTTACATTTCACAACGTCTCAGAACGTGTCATTACGAAGCGTAAAAGAAGGCAGTAGATAGCGCAGCTAGGCGTAATAATAACGAGATTTACTCGTGGTGTATCGTAGTTTAAACGTAGAGAATATCGCAGTATAACGTAAAATTTACAGGACTCTCGTTATGTTTACGTTGTGCTACGTTGTTCTACGTGTACCACTACGTATAAGTACGTTGTGATATAACGTATCAGTAGTTTGAACATGTTTAAATTTCAAATTTGTCGTTTACGTTGAACTACGTACCTGCAAACTTGTGCCACGTTAAGGCGCGTTACGGCCACGTTGAACTACGTACCTGCAACGTTTCTCAACGTAGCTAAACACGGCGACGAAAACGTGACACTAAGACTGCGGTATAAAGGCCTTGAATCATTTATGCGAAAACGCAGCAAACGCAAAACTTTATGTCCTAAAATCTAAACAAATCTGTGTTAATATGACCGGTCCAGTATGCATCGGTATGCATCTAACATGTGTATTCTAGTAACGAGTATACCGATGTTCTTTATGTACATCATGTTCTTTATGTACATCATGGTTAATATAAACATATGATACCAGATTTCAAAGTTCAGTTTGAAAGGCTCTCTTAAGTCGGATTCTTATTATTTTCTTATATAAGGGCTTTATGAATACGGGACCATATATTATATAATTATTGTCATGTAAATGTAATAAAAAAACATTGATTTTAATACTGAATGAATTCAGTCTGCAGCTGCATCCTGTTACTCTAATTTGACTACGATAACTTCTCCGTCAAAAGATAGTACATTTTCATCGATGCATCATGCACAAGTTAACAATAAGGTTTTAACGGAGGCGTATGCTGTTAAACTTATTCAAATACACATTTATGGAACAAATGTAATCTGGGCCCGTATTCATCAACCTATGCTTAGACTTAAGTTATTCTTCAAACTGCTCTGTTCTAAAAGCGCTGTAAATTTGAATCTTCCATGGTATTTACCCACTCTAATTACATACTTCTTTATTTCAAACGATTTGTTAATGACATAAGCAATATTGGTACCCAGCATATTTGCAAACGCAAAAGTATTTTTCTTGAGTCTATGTTTATTCTTGGTTCTTGAGTCTAAGAATGGGTTGGCAAATACGGGCCCTGATAACTGATCCAACCAAATAAAAAGATGCTCCGTTTGCCACAGTTTGTTTAAAGGGACCTTTTCACAGACTGACGAATCGACAATTATTTCTTAACATTGTTGCACATATTCTAAAATATTTAAAAAAAATTGTATATAAAGGAGAGAAATAGCACTACTGAAATGGAAAATGTATAGGGAATAACGTCTCGCTGTTGAGTAATCATGAGTAACCATCGTGATTTATGGATAAAATAATAAAGCGTTTGTATCGCGAATCGATTAAATATTTAGGAGTACTCTTTTTGGTTTCGTTGAAATTTTGGAAAACACGTGAAAAACATGTGAACTATTTACATGAAGTCAAACTTACACGGATAAAATGTATAAAAAGCCGATCGACGGTTTGCGTATCTTTTGATCCGGAAATGGTAGGTTCATCTCAACCGAACAGTTTTTAGACTGTTGGTAATTTCCAGAACCAGTAATCGTGGGACTACTTCTCTGCAGACTATGTGTCATTAACTCGAAACCAGAAAGCATCATTTTTTTTTTTTTTTTTTTTTTTGTTAAGATAATTTATGCCATTTTTAGCTCGACTATTCGAAGAATAGGTGAGCTTTCCTACTACCCCCGCCGTCGGCGTCGGTGTTGGCGTCCGCGTCCGCGTCTGAATTTGGTTAAAGTTTTTATTCAAAAGTCTTGTAACTTCAAAACAACATAAGTTATTCACTTGAAACTTGGAATATACCTTTGTCATCAACTCCAGTGTCAGGGGCAACATTCCCCATAACTCTGTTTTGTATTTTGACAGATTTATGCCCCTTGTTCACTTAGATTTTCTGGTGAAAGTTTATATTCAAAAGATTTGTTACTTCAAAACTACATAAGTTATTCACTTGAAACTTGGAACTTACCTTTGTCATCAACTCCAGTATCAAGGGAAGCATTCCCCATAACTCTGTTTTGTATTTGACACAGTTATGCCCCTTTTTCACATAGATTTTCTGGTTGAAGTTGATGTTCAAAAGTTTTGTAACTTCAATACTACAAAAGCTATTCACTTGAAACTTGGAATATACCTTTTTCATCAACTCCAGTATCAGCCAGAACATTTCCCATAATTCTACTTTGTATTTTGATAGAGTTATGTCCCTTTTTCGCATAGATTTTCTATTAAAAGTTTATATTCAAAAGTTGTGTAACTTAAAAACTACGCATTTTATTCACTTGAAACTTTGAACTAACCTTTATCTTCAACTCTAGTACCAGGGGCAACATTACAAATAAATCTATTTTGTATTTTTACAGAGTTATGCCCCCTTTTCACTTAGATGTACTGGTTAAAGTTTATATTCAAAAGTTTTGTAACTTCAAAACTACATAAGTTATTTACTTGAAACTTGGAACTTACCTTTGTTATCAACTCTAGTATCAGGGGCAACATTACCCATAACTATGTTTTGTATTTCGACAGAGTTATGCCCCTTTTTCACATAGATGTTCTGGTTAAAGTTTTTATTCAAAAGCTTGTTACTTCAAAACTACATAAGTTATTCACTTGACACTTGGACCTTACCTTTGTCATCAATTCTAGTATCAGGGGCAACATTTCCCATAACTCTGTTTTGTATTTTGAAAATTTATGCCCCTTTTTCACTTAGATTTTCTGGTTAAAGATAATATTCTAAAATTTTGTAACTTCAAAACTACATCAGTTATTTGCTTGAAACTTGGAACTAAACTTTGTCATCAACTATAGTATCAAGGGCAACATTCTCCATAACTCTGATTTGTATTTTGACAGATTTATGCCCCTTGCTCACTTAGGTTTTCTGGTTAAAGATAATAATCAAAAGTTTTGTTACTTCAAAACTACATAAGTTATTCACTTGAAACTTGAAACTTACCTTTGTCATCAACTCCAGTATCAATTGCAACATTCCCCATAACTATGTTTTGTATTTGACACAGTTATGCCCCTTTTTCACATAAATGTTCTGGTTAAAGTTTATATTCAAAAGTTTTGTAACTTCAATACTACAAAAGCTATTCACTTGAAACTTGGAATATACCTTTGTCATCAATTCCAGTATCAGCGGGAACATTCTCCATAACGCTACTTTGTATTTTGGTAGAGTTATGTCCCTTTTTCGCATATATTTTCTGTTTAAAGTTTATATTGAAAAGTTATCTAACTTCAAAAGTACCCTAGTTATTCACTTCAAACTTGCAACTTACCTTTATCATCAACTCTAGTATCATGGGCAACATTCCCCACAACAGTCTGTTTTGTATTTTGACAGTTTTATGCCCCTTTTTCACTTAGATTGTCTGGTTAAAGATAATATTCAAAAGTTGTGTTCCTTCAAAACTACATAAGTTATTCACTTGAAACTTGGAACTTACCTTTGTCATCAACTTCAGTATCAAGGGCAACATTCCCCATAACTCTGTTTTGTATTTGACACAGGTATGCCCCTTTTTCACATAGATTTTCTGGTTTAAGTTAATATTCAAAAGTTTTGTAACTTCAATACTACAAAAGCTATTCACTTGAAACTTGGAATATACCTTTGTCATCAACTCCAGTATCAGTGGGAACCTTCCCCATAGACTGTTTTGTATTTTGAAAATTTATGCCCCTTTTTCACTTAGATTTTCAGGTTAAAGATAATATTCTAAAGTTTTGTAACTTCAAAACTGCATAAGTTATTTACTTGAAACTTGGAACTAAACGTTGTCATCAACTATAGTATCAAGGGCAAAATTCCCCATAACTCTGTTTTGTATTTTGACATATTTATGCCCCTTGTTCACTTAGGTTTTCTGGTTAAAGATAATAATCAAAAGTTTTGTTACTTCAATAGAATAAGAAGCTACATTATCAAGTTTGAAGGTAGGAAATGCACCCATAATTCGCATGTCTTTAGTTTCTTTTCTCGCCAAAAATTTTTATACGCTGTCAGCGTTTTGATTTTCTTTTTTGATGCTTTTCTTGTTGAAGAGACCTGTTTACAGATATTGGCAAATTGCCATTTTTCTTTTTTTTTCATTTATCCCAAAAAGAAATATACATTACATATAAACAAGCAAAATAACAATTCTGACAAAGAAATAAATACATGCATGTAAAATATAGTTTCGTTTATTGATAATCATCAGTTGAAATGAATAAAGTCATAAAGCGTGTGTAACAATTCATCGGAATTATGGAAGACACATGTATCACCTACATAGCGTTAAAATACACTGTTTGTTAGTAAGTCAGAATGGACGAGTGGTAGAGCGTCAGATTTTTATACCCGAAGATCGAAGGATCGAGCCCCGGCGAAAGGCAGGTTTTGTATTTACTTCTTTCGCGTATTTAATATATATTATTTGTTAGTCCAGATGCTTTAGTGTTTGCAGTTAAGACATTTAATGGCTTTAAAAAAAAGAATAGTAACCGTATAATCAGGGAACAAGTCCCGTTAAAATACTTGAGTTCTTTAGTGCGGATGCTTGGGTGTTTCCAGTTTATACATTAAATATAATATTTTTAAAAAATCCAAAATCTGAGAACAAGTCCCTTTAATATCGATATTTGAGTATCCTATTTCACAGTTCAGTTGAAAAATTTGACGTCAGTCTAACTTAAAGATTTTTAGTTTTGGGGTTTATGAATACGGTGTCTACTGTCATGTAAAAATACACTATACATCCTGTTACTCCGCATATAAATAGGGCATGTCCCATTAATATGCTAGTATTTTGTTCGTAAATGCTAACAGCGTTGTATTGCAGTACTTATTTTATATTATTTGCTACCCAGCAATCTTAAACCTCTAATCGGTTACACAACATTTTATCCCCCCCCCCCCCCAGAGGGATCACATGCAACCACGCAACGATGCGAATTCTTGCAGGTTCTTTGCAGCAACTTTGCCTCTGCGAAATTTTGCAGGTTCCTCTTCAAGCAACGCGTTTTTATCGACATGTACTAGTTAACAGTAAGATTTTGCAACGATGCGAATTGTTGCAGGTTCCTCTTCAAGCAACGCCTTTCTATCGACATGTACAAAATAACAGCACGATTTTGCAACGATGCGAATTGTTGCAGGTTCTTCTGCAAACATCGCATTTTTAACGACATGCACCAGTTAACCGCAAAACTTTGCAACGATGCGAACTGTTGCAGGTTCTTTGCAGCAACTTTGCTTCTGCAAGCAACGCGTCTTTATCGACATGCACAAGTTAACAGCACTATTTTGCATTGATGCGAATTGTTGCAGGTTCTTCTGCAAGCATGGCGTTTTTATCGACATGCACAAGTTAACGGCAAGATTTTGCAACGCTGCGCATTGTTGCAGGTTCTTTGCAGTAACTTTGCTTATGCAAGCAAATCAATGTTATCGACAGGCACAAGTAAACAGCAAGATTTTAACTTAGGTGAATACTGTTTAACGTACAATTTGATTTGTATGAAAACAGGATACCCGGTAACTGATGCAACCCAATAAGTAAATCACTTTCAATGTTGATATAAATCGGAGAGAATCAACCGAGCATGCTGTATACACCTACGTGAGCTGTAGGTATTTGCTAAAATCTTTGTATGTGTGTTATTAAATGATTTCGATAAAAACTAAATGGTGTAGTTAATGCTCCTTAAAGCTTCAAACATTCAAGCAGCAACAATATTGTGCGTGACAATTCGGGCGTGACAATATTGTGCGTGACAATATTGTGTTGGTATGCAGGCTCAAATGTCTGACTGAAATTTGGTCGATGTTTATGCTCGTTAGTAAGACTACAACTGAGTCCGAGTTATGTAGCTCAACTGTTTTGTGTGAATATTTTATTGCAGTGAATCATATGCAATATTGTTTTTACTAGGTTTGTAAAAGCATTGCACATCTGCTCACAATTAATTGAGAATATTATTTAATTGTTCTACCTGGTTTTCGTCCAATTTACTAAAATAAACGCATGTATATGACACATGTGCTGAAGTATTTAACTGGCAGCCGATTAGGAAAGATTATAAAATATATTTTAATTTGATCTTACTGTTACGACGTTCTGCCAAATTATCGTTTCATTATAAATGTAACTGTATGAAGAAAGATCACGAAAGTGCTGATACTGAATTCCTGCTTCGTAACAATGGCTTCAGAGTAAAACCCTGTTTGAAATTATGTCAAAGCAGTTTAATAGTGGCCGTGACCTTAGTTTTTAGACTCTTGGCGGTCTTTAGTAGCGCTATTTCGAGAGATTGAATTGAATGGCCTACTTTTTACTTTGCAGGCTCAATACACTAACAAGCGATACCCCCATATTTATATGCACCATCGGCTAATTACGTTCAGGAATAGTCGACACTGTTATGCATATGATTGCGTTTGCATTACGTAGTTTGAATACAAACCTATACATTTACCAAGATGTCGAAATTATTAAATATAACAAAGAGCAGTTCGATTTGTCTTATGTAAACATGGCATTGCAGAAATTCAAATTCATTCAAACCAAATGTGTATTTTTCTTTTAGAAATTTTTTGCACTCTTTCCATTCATTTTGGTGACTTTCCTTTTCTCGCCAATAGTCTTTTTTACACTAAAAGTGTTTTTATTGTACATGTTTGTGTTTTGTGTTTGCTAAGTGTTTTTGTAGACAATGCTGTGTAGGAAACTGGTCACTGGCGTTCAAATAGCAACCTTTTAAATAAAGGTTTCTGTACTACTGAAATTACTGGAGTTTTACTGCATTTTATTCCATTTGTTTAACGGCACTTTTTTTTAGTAATGGCATTTTTTTAAGCTGTTAAATATGTTTTTGTTCAGTTATATCCAACCTTTGCGCCTTTAATATCTACCAGTTAGTCAACACATAGGCAGGTAATGTAGAAAGCATGAATCTAATTATAATGGGAAAATATTTTATCGTGTACCCGTGGGCGCGGAGATGCGTAAACGAGCCATTTGTGTGAAGTGTATAAAGGTATAAAGTGGATACGTTTAAGTTATATAGCTATATTATACCTTTCTCCATGGATGCTTTAAGTAAATAGTTTGTTTACGTTCACAAAACAATCCGTATGGAAAGGAAAAAGGGTGAATACATTCTTGTTGCAATTTAGACGTGTCTACTCAATAATTATAGTTGAACTCTGCAGAAAACGTGCGGTTTATAGAGTATAGAGGTTTCACGTGGATACGTTTAATATCTATCCATACTTAACCGGTCCAGACAAGTCCTTACATTAAATCGTTTCTTTTCGGTCACATACATAACCGTCCTCGTCGAATTGAATATTGATGAACATTTGCAATTTTATAGTTTTAATGGAATTGAAGATTTATTTAAAAACTACCGCCCGTAGGCGTTCATTTTTAAATAAGAAATCGTTAGCGTATCCACAAATCATTTGCTGCCAAATTGTGTTGCGTGATGACTGTCATTATACATTTCCACCGCAAAATAATGCTGTTTGACACGCTTATCAAAGTTGACTTAAGTAAAAATAAATGTATGCTTCAGTATATGCCTTAGCCTAAAACATTGAACACTTAAATGCGTCCTTAATCCATGACACCTCCGCGCACAGATTTAACTGTGTTCCAGCATAGCTGGTTTAAATCCCAGCCGTCACGAAGTTCCACGTGACCATAGGCAAACACTTGGCGAGAAATAAAATCGTGGACATTCACATGATAAAAACGTGGACAACGTGAAATCCTTGCGTTGCTATGTTTACTTATTTATTTATTGTTTTTCATTTTAACTCTTAATTTATATATATGTATTACCTTGACCAATAATGCAACATGTCTATGTCATTGTTATACAAAAAATAATGATACAATTAAAATCGTCTTTCCTGAAAACTTCAACATCTGTAAGTTCGTGGTTGCAGTGGTAACTGAGAAGAGTACCAATGGGGAAGAAACCACTGCGTGGAGTTTGTAATTCATGGCGTATAAGCCCACCATATTAGATAGGATAAAGCCGACTTAGCAGATGGATGATCGAACACCCTGGCAGACAAATGCACAAGGAAGTGCATGCACGATTTTAACATATTTCATAATATCTTGGTATCTAAAGATATGGACATTAATATGATGGATAACGCCGAAGGAAACTGGTCATGCATATGCTATGCAATGCAATAAAAGCTTAGTTGAAACATTTAAGGCTAAGTGAATATTTTTTTGTATTTCGTAAACATTTATGCACAAAATCTTCATGAATCTCCAAACTGTTTTATTGGACTAACTGAGAATTAACAGACAGCGCAATATCGTGGCTTTGAAAGTTCATAGTGAAAGTTGTATGATAATAAAAAGAATAATATATGTTTCAGTGTTGGGTTGACACAACATACCGGGTATATAAATAATTATTGTTACAGAAAAAGCAGTTACATAACATCAATATCAGCTTGAAGAAATATATGTCGGTATGCCAAATGCCAAATAGTGACCTGACCCCCCAAAATAGTACGCACAAAATGTTTTGGCATAAAATGGTTCTTTAACATGTCTCTTCTAAGAATTTTGTAAAACCATTACCTTCATGATTACCTCCGTTAGCAGTTATTTTATAAAATATTGTCAAGGGTTATGTTTTGCAGAGTATGTGTTTCCTGCATTATAACAACTATAACATGACAATTCCTAGCATATTTTGAAGGCAATTACCAATTACTATTTTATCTGCACCTAGAATGATTAAAGGTGCTAACTCTGGAGGTATGTTGTTATTTTAAAATAATGGCAATGGAGTTAACACATACAATTGACTTCCAAAATTTCGTATCACAAATTCAGTCGGAATTACTAGAAAATCAGATGTAGTAATACTTGATAGATGTGGCATCCTCTGGTCGGTGTATATTCTGACCTTCAAATGGTACTGTACAATATGTCATGGGCAACTACTGGCGGTATGTCTTCGACCAACATTACCAATACAACATTAAGAGTAGCACACGAACACACTCTAGGAAGTCAGAAGACTGCAATCACTCATAAACTGAATCCTACGACACCACTACCGTCTCAACATACTGTCCTGACAAAAACAGCCATCAATGTTCAGCTGAAAAACATGTTTTTTTAACATCAAAAAGACAGAACCGTGGGGTTACCCATTTCCCTTAGCCACATTTTGATAATCACTAGTTTTTCCTGGTATCTACATTTTGGTATGTTTTGAAGGGCTCCTAGTTTGTTCCGGTTTCGTAAAATGCATCTTGTATTCCAAATTTGAAGCGGCTGTGGTATATGGTACTTATTGTCCTGTGTTCTCCATTCTATATGTGTTAAATTGAAATGAGGTCATGCTACAAATTATCGTCACCCAGTTGCATAAAATCAGTGAATTTTTATATGAATATAATAATTTTAAAACTCCAGAGATATCAGCAGGAGAGGAGTCTCAGTACTAAGAGATCTATAAGAATACTGTTAGGACAGTTCATTTAAAACATATTTTCTTGTGGTTATAGGCCTATAATAAAAGTTATAGTAAAATACATAACGGTTGTCAGGGTTATTTCTCAGCAACAGCTGGAAGTATTTTGGTCAAACTTTATACAAAGCCTGTGGACCTTCTGTTTGATGTTTTTGTTGGTATTGTGCACGTTTGAATATAGTTTTGATTAATACACTAAAAGTCTTATATTAACTCGCCTGCTTGATTAATTGTCGCATATGATATTTTGACACACCATTGCTTACCAAACAAGGATATTAGTAAAACTGATACTTGCCAAATAAATTGAATGAAGTGAGGAGGTCAGATATATATTTCAAAACTAAAATTCTAAAAACAACGGTAAAATTATTTATCCTGAACCTCTCCAATTATGTTCTTTGTCAATAGTTACTAGTACAATGAAAATAACATCTTAAGATCTCTAGAATTGTTAAACGTATTCAACTGTCAACCCTGTAAATGAACATTACATTAAAATACCACACCAACGTGCAGAAGATGCAAAATTGCCACAGAAAGAACAGCGGCATCTGTAAAACTAAAACAATTAAACAATTGGTTACATATAAATATCCATGACAAAAATGCTACACAAATACTGTTTGAAAATATAATCACAAAAACATAACCCGGTGAAAACTCATCAAAAGGAACATCTTGCAATATGTTCATTTTCTCTTTGTATGAAAGACACGAACAGTTGTCATTGAATTTCTACCAGTAGTTGCACTGCATATTAGGGACACATACAAAATCAAAGGCCAATAGCACATAGAGGCAAAATATCATAACATGGTGCTCATTTTCTTTAGGTACGTTCACAATGTATTGTATTGAAATCTAGCAATTCGTTCTTGAGAAATAGCTCTGACCAGGATACTGCACTAACTCTCTTGATTTACGGTGACTTTAGAGCAATCCTGATATATACTGGTTGCTGTTTATTGTGTACGAAATATGAATTTGCAGAAGAACACAAGGGGACATTTATGTTAGTTATCAAAATCCTTTGCATAAACTGAGGTCTGTTGATTTGGCATCTCAAGCAAACATGCAGTCTCAATATTCCTACTTACATCTGCCTAAACTACAAGCTGGTGTTTGCTGTATGCTAAACACAATGACAGAAACACGGAACCAGTTACTTAATGATTCGTGTTCCTTGCAATAAATATGGCTTTCAGCTTTAAATACATAAATACAAATATAACATGATTTATTAATTAATGCCTAGTTTTTACTTTTGACTTCCTAGTTTTATACTAGTTTTCTATTATTTCAACTACTAGGTTTTGTACAGATTGTTGACAAGCCTGTGACATTCAGACATGCATTTGGAGGACAGCATTTTACCTAGCTCCACCTAACACAGATCCTATCAGCCTTAGACGGAGCAAGAATCCAATGTCAAAGATTTTCATTCCAACAACAAATCTTGATGACAAATCCCCAGCCCCAATTTTGTCAAGCAGTGTAATTTTGCGTTGTGGTTGTTACTTGGCTCGCCGCAATATTTCGCAACTGTTATGAGACAATCAACTGTCCAAACAGGTTGACAAAAAAGCAAGTCAACAATTAAGGACGAGTATAGTTCTAGTGATACTGAATGCGAAAACAAAAATTTAATTGGTTAAGATGGTTTTGTAAGATTTTGTCAAAGGTGACGGGGTATATTGGTTTGCTAATGTAGGTCGGTCTGTTAGGTAATTCTGCCCAATAAGCCCATCAGTTTTCAACTGATCATCACCAAACTTCATACAATTGTTTCTGGGCATTCTTTCTTAGTCAAATTCAATAAGCCATCAAATCGCCAGATTAAGTGTGGAGTTGTGGCCCTTGAAATATCTAAAATTGGCATTTAGCCATTTCAGCATTTAAGTGCGACAGTTTTGATACGATGTCTATCAAATTTTATGAACATGTTTTAGGTTGCAATATTTTATCCCAGTTAGATGATTAACCCAATCACCCTCAGGACCTTGATTTATATAAAACTGGATTCTATTAGCAGTTTACACCCTCTGTATCCAACTTAATATTTAAACCTAGAGGAGGCAAACTCTTTTAAAAAACAGCTCTTGTTCAATTAAAAAACATTCAAGCATATTTTACATAACTTTTAATAGTATTGTGGCAAATATGGTGTATTTAAAATATATCCTTCTATTAATGTAAAAATCAGTTGCACGTTTGTCAATGCATTTTCTAACAACACATGCATTACATACATTCAGAAAATTATAGTTACGCTACATATTGAAAGATATATGCCAATTTTAAATTTGTGGCGGCCATCTTGGTGGTCATCATGGCGGCCATATTGAACATTTCAAAATGCTCAATGATGACAAAGTTGCATCATGCAGTTTGTAAGTAGGGACATGGTGTAGAATCATTTTATGCAGAGACAATTTGTGCGTACTACCGTTTCGGGTTTATCGACCGGCATACTGACTATATGGGGAGAATTGTCGAATCATTGGTTTAATAAATCCTTTAATTATTCCGTCACACCTTCTGTTTTGTTTCTTTTAAAGTTATTTCAAGTACACTGTTTACCATGTCCTGAACGTTTTTATACATTTGGTTAAAGACAGTCGTAAAAGTCGTAAATTCGTGTCCTGAATACACGTTGTTTTTAGGGCCCATATCTACAATGCTCCTTAATGAAAACTTAAGTAAAGATCTTAAAAACATACTATTCCATATGTCTGCGGATGGTTGATTTAAGATTTATTTGGTCTTAAATATTTTTTTATCTGTCAAAGAATCATCAGATGCTTCTTTTTTATAGTGTTAATGTAAAATATTGACTTCCACTTAAATAATGTCTTAAGATAACATTTTCCTTAGGAGCTTTGCGGGTACGGCACCAGGACCGCCTCATAAGAAAGGCTGAATATAGAGACACATGATCAAACAAAAAGACTTTTTGACAGTTAGAAAACGGAGTGCATGGACGTTTTCAAACATGTTTCATAACACCTTAGTGTATATCTATTTATTTGCGCATAAATATTATTACAGATAAGCAGTGCGCATTGAGACGTGACAATAATCTAAACTAATGTTTTTTCCCGACAATAGGTAAATCATATAAACGGCAGGTAACTGCACTGAAATGTTAACTCGCTGCATTTGTACAGTGAAATATTATATTCGTACATATACACTTCTATCGATATGAATAAATGGCTCAGGTGGTAAAATAGCGGCGGGTTGTTTTTGCACCAATGGTCATGAGTTCGAGTCCTGGTGGTGACACTTTTTATTTTATTTATAAAGATAGAATATACTAGTAAATTTTATGACTCTAAGACGGACATAGGAAGTAAAGGGGATGCTGATAACACTGAGACCGTCACATCATGTGAAGGGCGTGATTGTTTTGATTTTGTCAGTGCTATTACTGTCGTACAACTAATGAAAAATTAAAATAAAATGAAAAAAAAAAACAACACTTTGAACACAGAGTATATATAAATAATATCACTTCGTAAATTGCAATTAAAAATCTTTTTACTGAAATGTTTTCAGACCAGATTCGAACACGGTTCGCCGTCAGCAAAATCTTCAGCGCATACCACTCGACCATATTTCTTTTACTTATAGTTGTCTGTTTATATTTATATGAATGCTATATGTGAAATTAATGACAAATTGAACTGATACTAAATTAGCAATTACATTGATACCCCTATTAAATGGACTGCGGTGATATGTGGTGTCTCAGAGGTCGCTGTCGGACTATAGTTATGTCAAAAGAAACTATCAGGGCATATGAAAATCTGCATTGTGTTATAAACTACGTTAAATACACTAAGATTTGTGTGGTTGGTAAACATTTATATACATTCGTACATTAACTTCATACATCACCAACCGCGTTGATGGGAAAGACTCTGAATCAACGCGCAGTATTTTGGCTTTTAAACATAATAAAATCATTTAGAAAGTTTTATGACACAAAATGAAAATGTATATTTCAGGGTTCACCTACTAAAAAAAAGATAACGATTGTTATAAATTACGCAAATGTATTTTAATAGCAATAAAATATCAGTGGCGTAGCTTGGGTACGAAATGTGTATTGGCACAATAGGCACAACTGACTTTTAATAACAGAACTGTTTATATATGGTTACAAAACACTAATTAAAGTTAATTCCATTTGTTAAAGGAAAATTAAATAAGCGTGTATTTTTATTTATGACATGCATTTAATATTGATGTAATCGTTAACAAATGAAATATCAACACAATCTACACAGATTGCCCCTCACCCCTACAACCTCTTCTTTTTATTGCATTTTTTGCGGTTTTATATTTTTCTAGAAAATAAATGTATATGCACGTGCCTACAGAGCCTAAAGGAACGTCATTA
Organism: Congeria kusceri; assembly: GCA_027627225.1. Taxonomy (NCBI): domain Eukaryota; kingdom Metazoa; phylum Mollusca; class Bivalvia; order Myida; family Dreissenidae; genus Congeria; species Congeria kusceri. The sequence continues at coordinate 17,356,887 of CM051039.1, forward strand.
TCCCAATTGAAGAAGTAGTTAGAAATTTACATATTTGTATCTAGCAAATGCTTCAACTATTTTGTAAGATGTCTTATTTTTGGGCGTTTGAAGCCACTCCACTACACCTTTGTCAACGGAATATTTATATATGTATGGTTTACAGCAGCTATAAACTTCGCTTGTTCAGGTCAGCCGCAAATTTAAACAACTGATTTGCGAGTTGTTTAATGCGTAACATACGCTTCTTGGGCAGTATTTCAGAAACATCTTAAATAAATTCGTATCCTAAACTTTAAATCTTACTTTTTTGGATATTAAGCTAAGTGTTCATTAATTATTAATTATAGTATTTAAAGGTTTTCCCTGACAGTACTCGGGATTCGCAAATGTGTAGGTAGTTTAAGAAAATAACATTACACATTTTAAACTGAAGTTAATTTATGTTTTGAATAACTTAAAAAGTTTCTGTAAAGTAATAAAAGACACTGAATAAGAAGTGGAAGTGTATCTAAATATAAACAAATCGAAACCCCAGTTGCGACAGCAGGAGATAAACACTTATTAGCAGTCCGAGGTCCTTTATTTATTGGAAGTGACCAATTGCCAAAAAACAACACAACTCATCACGAAAACACATAACAAACACAAAACACACATGAATAAAACTGGCGCCTTGGAACGGTCAATGCAAAGCATTGTCGGTTAAAACCGGTTTCATGGGCGCCAAACCTCACACTTAGCCCAGAATTGTTCACTTAAAATGCACATGTACACAACTGACAACATGGAAACAGAAAACAGACACAAATGCACCAAAATGAAAAAATGAATAACACTGAGGTGACCGCCTTGGAATGCAAAACTACATTGGGGACTTAAACCGGTTTACCGGCGCCCGAACCTCATACTTGGCTCTGAATTATTCACAAAACATGTTAGTGTAAATAACAATTAACCTCATAGCATCGCAGTTCAAATTAAACAGCAACAAAAGAGAATACTATTCAATTTAATCACCATCACTCAATGGCTAGATGCAAACCAGAGCAGCAGAATTGCAACTTTCTGAGGCACGATAAAATGAAACTAAAAAACAAGTATCAGCTACATCTCGTCTTTTCATAAAAAGCTTTAAAAACATGTCATTATATAGTTCTAATCTGAAGAGTCTTTATCTTTGCATTTAACACTGGCAAGTTTGTAAAAGAAGTAAACAACGGTGGTTTGGGTTCCCAAACTTTGTAGCATTTTTAAGAAGTCTGAAGCAATACAGTGTATGTTCGGTCAGCAGTTAAGCATTTATCGATTTTGTTTTAGACATCACTGAAGTAGGCTTGCAACAAATTATAGTCCACACCATGGAAAGTCGGTTTGTGACGCAACTCGTTTCTGTTTCATGCCAATACGGTCCCTTGATAGTGTCTTTGTGACTCCACTCGTTTCGGTTTCATGTGAATTTATGTGAATACGGTCCCTTGTTAGTATCTTTGTGGCTCCACGTGTTTCTGTTTCATGTGAATTCATGTAAATACGGTCCGTTGATAGTGTCTTTGTGGCTCTACTCGTTTCTGTTTCATGTGAATTCATGTAAATACGGTCCGTTGATAGTGTCTTTGTGGCTCCACTCGTTTCTATTTCATTTCAATTTATGTCAATACGGTCCTTAATAGTGTCTTTGGGGCTCCACTCGTTTTTGTTTCATGAGAATTTACGTCAAAACGGTCCCTCGATAGTGTCTTTGAGGCTCCAGTCGTTTCTGTTTCATGTGAATTCATGTAAATACGGTCCGTTGATAGTGTCTTTGTGGCATCACTCGTTTCTGTTTCATTTCAATTTATGTCAATACGGTCCCTTGATAGTGTCTTTGTGGCTCCACTCGTTTTTGTTTCAGGTTAATTTGCGTCAATACGGTCCCTTGATAGTGTCTTTGTGGCTCTACTCGTTTCTTTTTCATGTAAATTCATGTAAATACGGCCCCTTGATAGTGTGTTTGTGGCTCCATTTGTTCCTGTTTCATGTAAATGTATGTCATTACGGTCCCTAGATAATGTCTTTGTGGCTTCATTTTTTTCCTGTTTCATGTGAATTCATGTAAATACGGCCCCTAGATAGTGTCTTTGTGGCTCCATTCGTTCTGTTTTGTTTCATGTGAATTCATGTGAATACGGCCCCTTTATAGTGTCTTTGTGACTCCACTCGTTTTTCTTTCAGGTGAATACGGTCCATTGATAGTGTGTTTGTGACGTCACATGTTTCTCTTTCATGCCAATACAGTCCCTTGATAGTGTCTTTGTGACTCCACTCGTTACTGCTTCATGTGAATACGGTCCCTGGATAATGTGTTTGTGACTCCACTCGTTACTGTTTTATGTAAATACGGTTCCTGGTTAGTGTGTAAGTGACGTCACATGTTTCTGTTTCATGGAAATACGGTGTCTGGATAGTGTCCTTGTTACGCTAGACATTTATGTTACAGGACAAGACAATTCTGGTCAAAATGGTGCGTGATCTGGCGCTGTTTTCCGTTCTGCTGGTTTCGGTGACATCTCTACCGACACTGCATGAGCAGTACAAGTAAGTCCATGTTTGAAAATTCACGAAATGGTTTATCAGATCATTGGATTTATAATTGGAAACGTAATTTAAAATCAGTTCATACTGTACAGCGTTATTCTAGTTAATATGCAGTAGATTACTTTCCAAAAAGCTCATTCACAATAACAATACCGTTTGTTTTTCAGGCAAAGTTAGTTTATGCATACATTTAATTTTTACTGGGAGATACAGCTCAATCCAGTTGTAGTCGCAGTTTTTGTCTTTTAAAGATTTCTCTACTGCTAATTTCTCTGGAGTTCTAGTATCATTGATATTTTCTTTAGACGAAAAGGCCTCGCCGAGGGTATTTTGGCGGGTCTGAAGTTACAACAGCACGAAGTGGCGACCAATGGGGCTATTAAAGCGAAACTGGACGAATTGGGTAGGTGGCTAGGTGCATAGCAGTAGGAAGTGATTTGACACTCGGCAGTGTATAAGCTTCACTCGGCAGTGTGTAAGCTTCAGGCCAAACGGCGATGCGATGATAATGATGATGATGATAATGACGATGATGAGCATGATAGTTAATTTTAAGATAATGATGATGATAATGGCAATGTTGATAATGTCTTTGATAATCGCGATGTCGATGCGATGATAATGATAATCATGATACAAATGATTGTCAATGATGATAGTGGTAATAATGAGACGATGTTGATGATTATGATAATAATAATGCTTAATGTATTGAAGACTATAATAATTATAGGTGTTATTTGTATTAAGATAATGGTGGTGATAATGAAAATTGGGATAATAGAAAGGAGGACAACGACGAAAATGATGATGCTTATAATCATACAGATTATGACGATGACGATGATGATTTTGTTTTCACAGCATTGATCAATGAGGCTTCCCTTAGCAAAACCGGTGATGCAGGCGATGATGTAGGCGGTGATACAGGTGGTGATGCAGGCGGTGATGCAGGCGGTGATGCAGGCGGTGATGCAGGCGGTGATGCAGGCGGTGATGCAGGCGGTGATGCAGGCGGTGATGCAGGCGGTGATGCAGGCGATGATGTAGGCGGTGATACAGGTGGTGATGCAGGCGGTGATGCAGGCGGTGATGCAGGCGATGATGCAGGCGGTGATGCAGGCGATGATGGAGACGCAGGCGGTGAAACAGGTGGTGGTGCAGGCGGTGATGCAGGCGGTGATGCAGGCGTTGATGCAGGCGATGATGCAGGCGGTGATGGAGACGCAGGCGGTGATACAGGTGGTGATGCAGGCGGTGATGCAGGCGATGATGCAGGCGGTGATGCAGGCGGTGATGCAGCCGATGATGGAGATGCAGGCGGTGAAACAGGTGGTGGTGCAGGCGGTGATGCAGGCGGTGATGCAGGCGGTGATGCAGGTGGTGATGCAGGCGGTGATGCAGGCGGTGATGCAGGCGGTGATGCAGACGATGATGCAGGTGGTGATGCAGGCGGTGATGCAGGCGGTGATACAGGTGGTTATGCAGGCGGTGATGCAGGCGGTGATGCAGGCGATGATGCAGGCGGTGATGCAGGCGATGATGCAGGCGGTGATGCAGGCGATGATGGAGACGCAGGCGGTGAAACAGGTGGTGGTGCAGGCGGTGATGCAGGCGGTGATGCAGGCGTTGATGCAGGCGATGATGCAGGCGGTGATGGAGACGCAGGCGGTGATACAGGTGGTGATGCAGGCGGTGATGCAGGCGATGATGCAGGCGGTGATGCAGGCGGTGATGCAGGCGGTGATGCAGCCGATGATGGAGACGCAGGCGGTGAAACAGGTGGTGGTGCAGGCGGTGATGCAGGCGGTGATGCAGGCGGTGATGCAGGCGGTGATGCAGGCGGTGATGCAGGCGGTGATGCAGGCGGTGATGCAGGCGGTGATGCAGGCGGTGATGCAGACGATGATGCAGGTGGTGATGCAGGCGGTGATGCAGGCGGTGATGCAGGCGGTGATGCAGGCGATGATGCAGGCGGTGATGCAGGCGATGATGCAGGCGGTGATGGAGACGCAGGCGGTGATACAGGTGGTGATGCAGGCAGTGATGCAGGCGATGATGCAGGCGGTGATGCAGGCGATGATGCAGGTGGTGATGCAGGCGGTGATGCAGGCGGTGATGCAGACGATGATGCAGGTGGTGATGCAGGCGGTGATGCAGGCGGTGATGCAGGCGGGGATGCAGGCGGTGATGCAGGCGGTGATGCAGGCGGTGATGCAGGCGATGATGCAGGCGGTGATGGAGACGTAGGCGGTGATACAGGTGGTGATGCAGGCAGTGATGCAGGCGATGATGCAGGCGGTGATGCAGGCGATGATGGGGACGCAGGCGGTGAAACAGGTGGTGGTGCAGGCGGTGATGCAGGTGGTGATGCAGGCGGTGATGCAGGCGGTGATGCAGGCGGTGATGCAGGCGGCGATGCAGGCGGTGATGCAGGCGGTGATGGAGACGCAGGCGGTGATGCAGGCGGTGATACAGGTGGTGATGCAGGCGGTGATGCAGGTGGTGATGCAGGCGGTGATACAGGCGGTGATGCAGGCGGTGATACAGGCGGTGATGCAGGCGGTGAAGCAGGTGTTGATGGTGGAGAAGGTGGTGATGCAAATGATGGCGGTGATGCTAATGAGAGCCAGAAAGGAAATATGAACAAGAGAATCGATCTATTGCAGAAAATGGTTGAGACAAAGTTGACTGAACGACTATTGGATCTGCTGAAGAAGAAACGCAGCTATGAATAAAAACTTGAACCGTTTCTATCCCATATAGATAATGGTTTAAATTAAGATACGAACAACACGTATGAATGAAATAACTACGTCCATCCGTTTTTAAACTATCAAACTATTAAAATGAACTGATACAACAATAATATCTGTTCACGCGTATAATGCGATATCTTGAAACACTTGCAAATCACTATGGCTTAAATTGCAATAAAATAAATTTATAACATGTGTTGTCGTCATACGTTTAAAGCGTTGAATCAATACTATTACGCTGCTTCAATATTACGTTCGATGTTTGTTGTTATGTTTAACGTGTCCAACAAGGTCTTGTTAACAATAGTTAGGGAAAGATCCAGATAGAAACATTAGAGTGCCGCATCCAGGTCCTTTTCGGGTGCTCCGTCCGCTGCTGCCTCTTTTGGGACGGTCAACAGAAGAATGTAGAACATCTTAAGAGAATGTATAACATATTTGCAAATGTTGACAAACTATGACAAATGAAGGGACCATACTCATTTGAATACCTTAATTGCGTTAAGCAGAACTAGATTTATCAAATTAATACAAACTATCGAAGACCTGATGCGGCTCACCACTGCTCCTTTTGAGCACACATCGTTACCTTTTCTTATCCTAGATCTTTCCCGAATCGATGATATAACACAGCGCCTTGTAAGTTGTTAAGGCGTGTACATTATGATTAGTTTTATATCAACTAATTGTACTTCTCATTGTTCACCATCATTAGAGGATGTGTCGAGCGAAAGATCGAGTTCCGAACATCCAAGTTCAAGGTAACGCTCAGAGGTCTTAGGTAAAAAATGGGGACCGTTTTTCGTGTCCGGTCGATTTCTCTGTCATTTCTGGATGGATTTTGAAATTATTTCGCAGAAGATCCAGGTTCGTACCTCCAAGGTAGAGGTTACACTTAGAGGTCAAAGGTCGAAAATGTTATCTGTTTTTCATGTCCCATCAATATATATGTCATGTCTAGGTGGATTTTGAAATTACTTGGCGGAAATGTTCACCATCATGAGACGATATCTATGTGTGTATTTTTATTACTTAGGTTTGTTCTTTATGTCTGGCTGTAATTGTTGGAATTGTGTTTTCAATTCTGTACATTATTGAATTTATTCTCTTTTTGCCTTCATCATAACTATCCATCCTAAATGCATATAAATTAATATGTGTGTCTGAACGCATGATAATGCACACAAAATATATCCCCGCACAGGCTAATCCGGGACGAAACTCCGCCTACAGTGCATTTATGTTTTGAAGAGACTTCCTTCAAACAGAAAAAAACAACATAAAAGCGGAAAGTGCCGTCCTGGATTAGCCTGTTAACACGCCATTGTTTGATTCGTAATTACAAAAGGTCAATGTGGTATTGCAATTTAAGGTTCACTCGCCAGTATTGTGTCTTATACCCGTTATAGGTCAATGTAATATGGCAATTTAAGGTTCACTCTACATTGTTGTGGCTTATACCCGGTATAGGTCAATGTGGTATGACAAGCCATTGGTTTGGTTCATAATTACAAAAGTTCAATGAGGTATAAACCTTTAAGGTTCACACGCCATTGTGTTGATTCGCAAATGCTACAGGTCAATGTGGTATGGCAATTTAAGGTTCACTCGCCATTGTTGTGAATTATACCCGCAATAGGTCAATGTGGTATGGCAATATAAGGTTCACACGAGATTGTTTTGTCGTAGAGTGGCTATGCCCTATCTTCGAGATCTTAGGACCGGCCGTAGACTGGCTGTGATCTGTGTTCGAGATCTTAGTACCGGCCGTAGAGTGGCTGTGCCCTATCTGGAGGTCTTAGGACCGGCCGTAGAGTGGCTGTGAAGCCTTTGTCAATGTAGCGGTCTTTAAAGTGTGTATGTACGATCTTACAACAGATATAATGGCATAAATACAGTTAATAAAATTAATTTAATTAACATACAGTTCTATTTAAATGGAATAAAAGTTGAGAACAAACATTGCTTTTAAACCCACAATAAGCTGGTTTTAAACACCAAATAGTTTTCGTCTGTACAAAAGGAAACTGAAATGCATGTGTATACGCTGACTTGACAGTTAGTTTAGGTTACACAACACTAAAAAGCGATGCAAAAGTCGATACAAGTACTTGTTGACTTATTCATATTGATGAGTTCCATTCGTCATTATTGCGTTTTTCTGTTTTCTTTCCAGTTTTGTTATCACTTTCATCTGCTTATATTATAAATAATGGATATGAACGATCGTACGTACACTTTAAAGTTTGCAGAATGTCCACATGTTGTGGAGTTGAAATAGTTGTTATCTTTACTTTTTAAATGTAAGCATTGTTCAATAATCATGTACTCAATACAGTATGGTTGTTACGGCAAAAGGGTGTAGAAGTCGTGTGTTTAAATCTAGGTCGCCGCATCAACACTGTAAACACATATCCAGTGGGTAAATATTTACCAATGGAAATGAATTTATATAAGTTTCTTATTTAATTTTGCGACATCACATGCTTTGTTCTCATTAGTAAATACTGTTTAAACCAAAGGCACGTGTTTGGTGTGCGGTTGCAGAAGAAATGTATTTTGTATTCGGGCCATATAACTGTCTGCTAGTAACGTTAATATTATATAAATATCATAGGCAGTTGAGGGGTATAGTAAATATTGCCCCCGCCCACCCCCACCCCCCTCGAAGAGTAATGACATCACTCTCCTCTGGGTGTAACATTTACTATACCACTCAACATGCCTGTGATATTTATTCTATTATACCAAACAAAAATACTGTAATTCAAAGAACACAGTAGTTGTACATTGTAAACTAAACTTTATTGTTGGAAAATCAATTGCTCATCGTTATCGATTTGTTAAAATACATTTCAATAAGCGCCTACTGATCATAAGGTAATACAGATTACTCGGAAAACCCGAAGTGCTATTTTTAAGCCCACGCGCGAGGTATATTTAGTCATGAGCGGGGTATAATAAAAAGTATACCCCACTCGGTGTATATTACTTTCCAGCGCCATGGCATTATGCAGGGATGAGTATATGGGATTTTACAATGTGAAAACAAAATGATGGCATAATAAAACACATTAGTTAATGTATTCTCTGTCACTGATCGAACGTGTAACTAGTGTAACTAACTGTTTGAATGAAATTTACATTGTAATAGCAGTGTTTTTGTAGCCAGTATTTATAATTTATAGTTAAAATAATAATTGAACAATTAAATCAGAAATGGAGTTTACAAGCATTTTGCGTGTACATATATCCATCTATTTGTCGATATTTAAACGTTACTAGAACAAAAATTAGTTTCAGACTTGTGCGAAGTATGGGTTGTTGAACCATACTTGTTGTAATTTTGGAATAGAACAGAAAGTCTGAGCGCAATACATAGTGTCTGCTTTATACAGAAAACTCCTTTTCAAAATGCAATATATACGAACACAAAACATATTTGATGATATTGTTGGGTATGTTTATTTCGGAATGTTCTTGATAATTGAGATGTGTGTTAACAAATATAAATAATGCATTATCAGTTCAAATGTTGTTACAATAATATGACAAAGATAAGTTTGCAATAATATATGTGTTGATTATCATTACAATAGAACAATTCAATGCAGTATGTGTATTCTACATAATTCAGAGTTAGGCATTAGGCGATTTGGTCGGCGGTTCGATCGCCGTTTAGCCGAGCGTTTTGATCTTCAATAGTTACTATAATAGTTCGATAATAAGAGGGAGAACTTCAACGAGAACCTTGTACACTTGAGGGCCATACTTTAGCAGTTTAGGGCCCAACTTTTTCAGTACAGTGGCCACCTTGGTCATCACGGACAACGAAAATCGTTTGTGCGCCATCCCAGTTTGTATTTCTCTAGATCTGAAACGGAATTTATTGTGTATGACAAAATGATACAAACATATTTCCGGTAAAGACAAAACTGAAATGGGACAATTACTCCAAAATATTGCAAGAGCGATGCATCTTGTGTACGACATGTCTGCTCATTGTCTGATAAGCACATGTGAAGAATATTGCTTAAAATATCGATGTGAGAGTTATAGACATTGTGCAAGATGCACAACAGACATTTCTATCATGCGCTTTCAACGTATGAAGTTTTACTTCAATAGCTTTAGAAGAAAAATAAATACGTTTCGGTATAGTTACAACGAAAAGTCGAAATAACCCTCAAAGTACAAAATTGGATTGGGTTTGGGGAATTAAATTGTTTTACTTGTGTAATTTCCACATGTGAAGTTTCAATGTAATAGTAGTAGTAGTAGAACACGTGTTATTTAATAATAACGAAAATAGGAATAACTTAAAATAACATTGTCATCAACCTTGTGCAACCTTGTACATGACAAACTATATACCCCTTATAATTTATGACGTAGGCATGAACATCAATAAAGTTTCCAATTCTTCTTTTGAAAAATTAAAAAAAATAAAATAAAATAGTCATGCTAAAAACGCATATTTGACAATATTTTAATTTGTAAATACTGTTGTACGGTCATAAACTCCAATACGACCAACTCCTTAATGTCTAAAAGCTGAATCTATAGTTGATTTAGGTAACAATAAATGAAAAATGTTGGCAAAAATGGTTGTTAAGTAATTCGATATCTGATTTCACGACATTTCAACACACTAAGATTGTTTATATGAACAATCGTAATTTACATTGTGTGCATGTGTTGTCACTGTCTATGATTTAACTTGATGGACCAAAAATCTTCTACATCATGTACTTAGTGACTCCGAACCTTGTATACTAATTTTGGCAGATCATTTTATTAAGCCACAAGCTCTACATTTTCGCGTTCAAAGGAAAAGCTGTGAACTTACTTTGGGTCGTTCATTACAATCATCCAACACGACTTAAGGCAATCGTCCATGTCATTTTCCCCGGCGTCAGCACAAACTTCTTCACAAATATCTTGCACACCATTGGATTTCTGTAACAAAAAAAGAAGGATAAAAAACAAGACATTTTAAAGATCAAGTTTGTTAGTATAATGTGTTAATACAAATATTTATATATTTCCATTTTTTCGTTGTTAAAGAAATGACATAGGCAATGTATAATTTAATTAATTAGAAACGAAATAAAACGTGACAATATAGTTCTAAATAAGTAATGTAAAACGTCCAATAGACGGGTTATTGATTCCAAGACATGCAGCTGTATTTGTTGAATAAATGACAAACGATATCAACACGTAAATCAGGGCCCATATGCACAAAGCTCCTGAGTGAATACTTAAGGAAATTTCTTAAAATTGTGAAATTCCTTAAGTCCGTGGCTGGTTTTTGTCAAGTTTATTTTGTCTTAAATTGTTTTAAAATAGTAAAAAATCAACAGGTGCTTCTTATTTTACCATATTTCAGATGTAAAATATTTATTCTCACAAGGAAAAATGTATTTGAAATTTTCCCTTAAATATGACTTAAGTTAAGATTTTCCTAAGGAGCTTCGTGGATACGGCCCCAGTAAATATTCATGTAAACTTTGGAAAATACTCATTAAATTAATAATATCGCTACCAGTAAGTATCCAACATCTTGACATCTTGATTTTCAGGCGAAACATAAGTGAATATGAAAATGAGTTTCTCACAATACTTTCAGTCGTCAAATTCTAGACAAATACATGTATAACAAAATCCGTAATTGAAAATTACAAATGCAAAAACAAATTTGATACAGGTATATTAGAAAAAAATTAATAACTAACAGCAACAAGGCATTTCGCCTTTAATAGCTGTTCTGTGTTGTAATCGTTCAAATATTACTGAACAATTTCTAAACGAAACTGAAATGCATGTAGTAATTTTGAAAATATATTATACATTTATTTTATAAACTATGTTTATTCAGCAATTACATATACTTCTCTATCTCTTCTCTTACCTTGTCTACTGCACTAGCTAGTGCATTTGCGACCTCTTCGTCAAGGAAGTCAACTGAAAATGGACAAGAACAAATATTTATATTTATAAATATAATCTTCAATTTATCGTTGTTTGTTGGCTACTAACAACGATTTGGAGTTCTGATGCGCATGCATTAAATCATGACGTGTTTACTAACCTTGTTCAGAATGTTGTTTATTTACACATTTTAAACAAAAATTCGAACAACACTCGATTGTAACTTGATCTGACAATCTTTTCTGCAAATTATAATGCAGTTTCGGAATATGTTATCGCGATGTTTATTGGAGATTTCATAACGCCAAATTGTGTGTTTTGTCTTTAGAAAAGTATGCGTGTGTCATGTAAGAATTGCGAATAAAACGTACTTTAAAATATACAAACAATCATCTAATACAGATACAATGATATCTAGAAATCGGAGAGCCCAGACCTCCGTCAAGATGACGATTGAATTTTTCCGTGATAGGATATATCCCTTGTCCTAAGTTCCCCTAACTACAAATAACGAAGACACTTAAGACGAGTCCAGGGCATTTATTCACAAAGCTCCTTAGGGAAATCTTAAGTAAATTTCTTAAAATCATAAAACTCTTTAAGTCTGTGGCTGTTTCAGGTATGGGTCGTTTTACATTAAGATGTTTCAAACTTGTAAATGTTTTATATGTTACCCTTTTGTAAACAGAAATTATTGAATTCACATATACAATTTGATCTGAAAATTACACTTAAGATTTTCCTTAGCAGCTTTGTGAATACCGGTCCAGGATCCAGACGGTGATCCGGATCCCCACTAAAATTAATTCTCACTATTAAAGGCATTGAATCCGCATCAATTGAATTCACACTATTTCGAAAATAATAAAATTCTTATTATATTCAGAACAAAAGCATATCCGAATATGTTGATTGTTAAATCTAGTGTTTTATGATTTATCACATTAATGAGTTGTATTATTTATTCAAGTGTTTACTCTGCACAATGTGAAATAGCTTATGTCTAACGCAGATATGGATGCTATAACTGTACAACTCTTTGTTGAATAGTGTAGGCGTGGAATCGAGTCCTACTGGAACCCAACATTTTTCTGAACGATTTCGTAAATAATAATTGATACTCGAAAAATATATTCGAGAAAAATGAGGATAAGACTTGTTTTAATATGTATCTATATTTATGGAAAATACCGTCGATATGCCATTTAAAAATCAAAAGCAAAAAAGTAGTTCACGCATTGGGAAAAATATAAGCAAATGAAATATAAAACATAGAAACATAGGTACTTACCATCCGATTTGGCGAAGGATGCACAGACCAGCAAAACTGCCAAAGATCCCAGAAGAAACAGCTTCATCTTAAAGACGTTTCCAAGATGGATTGCCTCTACCTTGCTAACAAGGGGTCTTATATAGTGCTAATCCCACCCACACAGATGGGACTAACACGTTGTGTTGGTGTACCCCGGAGTCTCGTACATTTACTTTTTGCGTGGAAATCTTGTTAAATCTTTCATTCCAATCGCGTTATATATGAGAAATTACTTTTTTATGATCAAATACCAGTGTTGAGTGATACCGTTTCAGAGAAATTTGGTAAATAATTTCCAGAAATCCTCTGTACGAACAGGATATTGTCGATGAATAGACGAGTTTCACATTCCGATTTTTATTATTACAAAATCATTATTAATTGGCGAATGAAAAGGACGCTCGGGGTCGCGATGTATTGATACTGGTTAATACTGGTTTCATAGTGGTTATTTAAAGTTTATTAATTATAAAAATTAATGTTATATGTATTCACTAATTTTATTTCTTAATAAGCAGAAATGACCTTCTATATCATTTAGAATAGCACAGAACAATTCTTTATTTGTTACATAATTTAGACTGAGAAACTTTCTCTGAGACTTACAGAATTCTCATTGTTCAAACATGGCCTAATAAATTATTAGATCATAATCTTGTATAAATACTTTACCATATAATTATCTAACCAGAATGTGTATATTCTGGTCCCAATCTTAACATAACACGTGGCACAATTACTTAATCAACATGCGTACCAATTAGTAAAGTAAAACACGGGTCATTGTCTCGGCAGCTATGACATTGACTTCAGTAATGTACTTGATAACCAGTGAAATAACTTCATCATTTAAAAAAATAAAATTATTATACTTCGTCAGATAGTATTTGCAGATAACATTTTAGAAAAATGCTACTCAATGAACAAGCTAACAAGCAGTTTAACAGGTTAACGTGAAAAGGACCATTCCCTTCGTTTTGGATACAGGATATATAACAATAGTATTTCAGAAATAGCCCGGCTATTTATGGTTTATACATTCTAAAAAGGGACCTGTTTGCAGAATGGCGAATTGACACTTGCCAAATTTTATCACAGATTCCAAAAGCAAAAGAAAACTGTATATACAGGAGCGAACGAGCACTAATAACCTAGAAATATACTGTAAATACAGTGTGTTTAATGAGTAAGCATTAGTAAAAATGGACAAAATTTGTAAGCGTTTTGAACGCGATACGATGGAATAATTCGGAGTATTTCTATTGTTTTCGTTGAAATTGTTGAAAACTCGTGAATCACTTAGAAACAAACAATTACATTACCTAGTTTGTAAGACGAAATGGCCAAGATGTAACGCATAAGACTTTGATCCGAGGTCCGAACCCAGGTGGGATTTTTTTTCTGTTCTTGTTAAAGCACGTGGACTATATATTGGAGATGCAACAATTATGATCATTTTTCAACATGAAACATTTGTTAGTGACGTTTCATAAATAATGTAAGGTAATTTATATATAGATGTACTTGATAATTACAAAAATATCGACTATTACTTTTATGAAATACGAAGTCATATAAAGGCAATTACAAAATTTGACTCTACAATTTCTTTTCAGAGAAACAATTATATCAGCCACAGTAATCACATTTACAAGGGGACAATCCTGACTGGTAAAATATTCGGCTCTAAGTTGCTTACTAACATTATACAATATGTAATCTATCAATCGAGTGAAAAGGCCTTGGGCAATAAAACCAATTGGTAAAGGCATAGTTTAGGCCTAAATTAAAACATCTTTTTTTTTTGCCCTTTACCGACCCGAAATTTTAGAGGTGGGTCGGTAGGTAGGAAAAATATTTTATTTTATTCCGAGAATTTAATCTTTGTCATACATGAATTTTGTCATTTAAGTAGCAATACATTATAATTGTATCTTTGTTTGAAAATCACATTTACTTTCTTCATCTTGATTGTTACAACCAAGATTATACATAGTCAAACAGGCTTTAATAAGGGACATAACATAACATATAATACGCAATGCTTTAAAAACAATTTGAGAAGAACATGTATTCTATTTAATACCAATATCTGAATTGACTAGACACACGTATTAATCAATACAGCATAGATACATACTGCTGACAAGAAAACATGTGTATTATTAATCACTGGCTGAACTGACTAGACAGTTCCAATCATATTAATACAGTACAAATACATTCTCTTTGACTATAAAAAAAGTCAAATCAATGAACTGAAAATTAAAAATAATTTGATAAAAATGTCACAAATAAGAAAATCAGAAATGTTGTTAACTCGGATGTCTCTGTCCTCTCAAATATAAATTGTGTTTTTGTAGATGATAATTTAATAAAGAACAGTTACTAGTATCATATGTAAATTTTGGCTGCTGTCTGAAGAATTATTCTTAACAAAGCCAGTATCGACGTACATTTTTTGTTAATATCAGTGTGTAACTTTTCTGCACTGCTACTTGTTGATGTAGTGGACGCACATAAAAGCGGCAACCTAAAAGGAGTGAAATGTATTCATCGTTTCAAACCGGCATATTTATTGCTCAATAACATGTAAAAAATTTTATAAAACTACTACTTAATGCTAATCACAATTTATCTGATCAAATTTTATGTATGTTATCGTTCCAGAAGCATTATTTTATGTGTTTTTCATTCGGGCGTACATTTGATATTGCCTTAGATAAAACTTTGCAAATAATATTAATATTTAGATCTACTCTTAAAATTCAAGTCAGATAATTTTAGTAATTTTACACTGCTGTCTACAGACATATATCATCAGTACTATATGGATATTGATATTGAACGTGTAATTGAACAGTTCGCTGGCTAGAAGGACACACATTTAAACTTTCGGTGATTGCGTGGGTTGTATTTGTTTGATGTTTCGGCTCTATTACAGAGTAAAGATTTTTGAAAACGATACGTTTTCCTTAAAAATGTAGATTTTAAGAGGTTAATAAAGCATGTAACAATGTTCAAAATACACCAATTTCGCAATTATTAAAAAAATAGTCATATAGATGGGTGGGGTTTGGGGGTGGCTGCATACCCGAAACAATAATAATAATTCAAATCTATAGGCCTAATATATAGGCCTACAAACACAATTATAGAAAAACACATATAAATTTCCAATGCAACATTTGTACATGAGCTAAGTTCAAACTCAGAGAGAACACTATAATATTAAAGGTTTCTATCAGCGCGCAGTTTATAATATATCGTGAAGGCACCTGGTAACGAAATTCACAAGTTTCAATTTTACTAATTTGAAAAAATATTGCTCTGACAATTACACATATTGTAATAATTATCATGTTGAGCAATAGATTCTTTTCCTTTGACACAGAGCATACGAGGCAAAAATGTAATATAATTTTTAATGTCATAGTTCGTGCGTTATAAAACTTACAATTTGACATTCACTTCTCGCATTTAATTTTCTGAAATAAATGTCGTGAAAATAAAATATATAGTTTGTGTGGCAGTATTAAACAGAACAGACAGTTGATCGACGCTATTTATGGATAGAAACTGTTATGACAGTTTGCTACTTTGAAACGTTAGTTAACACCTTGTGAAAACACAGTATAATACCTATGATCAACGGGACCCACTAAATTCGGGACCGAAATATGCACCGTATGTAGAACAAAAAATAATGAGTACAAACATCAAATTACGAAAGTCTAAACTAATTGTTTGCTGCGCTGATATTTTGTAAGATTACGATAAAATAAATATATAATTTCTAAGATATATCTTAACTGTAAAGTTTACATATTTTTTATGCAACTACATTCATATAACATGTATATAACACCTAAAACTACAATATATTGATTGAAAAATATGATGATGATGGTGATGATGATTACTATTATTATTATGATGACGATGATGATGATGATGATGATGAACGTTGTCATTGTAA